>OU342740.1:304548822-304957860 GCA_910589775.1 Avena eriantha | reverse complement strand
TTTAGTATAAGAACACACATGCAATGACTCTGGTACTGGTTTGTGGTTTTAGTATAAGAACACACATGCAATGACTCTAGTGGTTGATCCATGTGTGGTTTGTCGAAATAACACACATGCAATGACTCTAGTGGTTGATCTATGTGTGGTTTGTGGAAAGAACACACATGCAATGACCACTGGTGGATCCATTTTGGTTTTAGTATAAGGAACACACATGCCATGACTCTAGTGGTTGATCCATGTTTGTTTGTGGAAATAACACACATGCAATGACTCTAGTTGGTGATCCATGTGTGGTTTGTGAAAAGAACACACAGGCAATGACTCTGGTGTTGGTTTTAGTATAAGACACACATGCAATGACTCTAGTGGTTGATCCATGTGTGGTTTGTGGAAATAACACATATGCAATGACTCTAGTGGTTGATCCATGTGTGGGTTTGTGGAAATAACACACATGTAATGACTCTAGTGGGTCCACATGTGTGGTTTGTGGAAAGAACATACATGCAATGACTCTGGTTGATCCATATGTGGTTTGTGGAAAGAACTCACATGCAATGACTCTAGTGGTGGATCCATGTGTGGTTTGTGGAAAAGAACACACATGCAATGACTCTAGTGCTGGTTTGTGGTTTTAGTATAAGAACAAACATGCAATGACTCTAGTGGTTGATCCATGTGTGGTTTGTGGAAAGAACACACATGCAATGACTAGTGGTTGATCCATAGGTGGTTTGTGGAAATAACACACATGCAATGACCACTGATGGATCCATGTGTTTTGTGGAAAACAACACACATGCAATGACTCTAGTGTTGGTTTGTGGTTTTAGTATAAGAACAAACATGCAATGACTCTAGTGGTTGATCCATGTGTGGTTTGTGGAAAGAACACACATGCAATGACTCTGGTTGATCCATATGTGGTTTGTGGAAAGAACACACATGCAATGACCACTGGTGGATCCATGTGTGGTTTGTGGAAAAGAACACACATGCAATGACTCTAGTGCTGGTTTGTGGTTTTAGTATAAGAACAAACATGCAATGACTCTAGTGGTTGATCCATGTGTGGTTTGTGGAAAGAACACACATGCAATGACTCTGGTTGATCCATATGTGGTTTGTGGAAAGAACACACATGCAATGACCACTGGTGGATCCATGTGTGGTTTGTGGAAAAGAACACACATTGAATGACTCTAGGACTGGTTTTTGGTTTTAGTATAAGAACACACATGCAATGACTCTAGTACTGGTTTGTGGTTTTAGTATAAGAACACACATGCAATGACTCTAGTGGTTGATCCATGTGTGGTTTGTCGAAATAACACACATGCAATGACTCTAGTGGTTGATCTATGTGTGGTTTGTGGAAAGAACACACATGCAATGACCACTGGTGGATCCATGTTGGTTTTAGTATAAGAACACACATGCAATGACTCTAGTGGTTGATCCATGTTTGTTTGTGGAAATAACACACATGCAATGACTCTAGTGGTTGATCCATGTGTGGTTTGTGAAAAGAACACACATGCAATGACTCTGGTGTTGGTTTTAGTATAAGAACACACATGCAATGACTCTAGTGGTTGATCCATGTGTGGTTTGTGGAAATAACACATATGCAATGACTCTAGTGGTTGATCCATGTGTGGTTTGTGGAAATAACACACATGTAATGACTCTAGTGGGTCCACATGTGTGGTTTGTGGAAAGAACATACATGCAATGACTCTGGTTGATCCATATGTGGTTTGTGGAAAGAACTCACATGCAATGACTCTAGTGGTGGATCCATGTGTGGTTTGTGGAAAAGAACACACATGCAATGACTCTAGTGCTGGTTTGTGGTTTTAGTATAAGAACAAACATGCAATGACTCTAGTGGTTGATCCATGTGTGGTTTGTGGAAAGAACACACATGCAATGACTAGTGGTTGATCCATAGGTGGTTTGTGGAAATAACACACATGCAATGACCACTGATGGATCCATGTGTTTTGTGGAAAACAACACACATGCAATGACTCTAGTGTTGGTTTGTGGTTTTAGTATAAGAACAAACATGCAATGACTCTAGTGGTTGATCCATGTGTGGTTTGTGGAAAGAACACACATGCAATGACTCTGGTTGATCCATATGTGGTTTGTGGAAAGAACACACATGCAATGACCACTGGTGGATCCATGTGTGGTTTGTGGAAAAGAACACACATGCAATGACTCTAGTGCTGGTTTGTGGTTTTAGTATAAGAACAAACATGCAATGACTCTAGTGGTTGATCCATGTGTGGTTTGTGGAAAGAACACACATGCAATGACTCTAGTGGTTGATCCATGTGTGGTTTGTGGAAAGAACACACATGCAATGACTCTAGTGGTTGATCCATGTGTGGTTTGTGGAAAGAACACACATGCAATGACCACTGGTGGATCCATGTGTGGTTTGTGGAAAAGAACACACATGCAATGACTCTAGTGGTTGATCCATGTTTGTTTGTGGAAATAACACATATGAAGTGACTCTAGTGGTTGATCCATGTGTGGTTTGTGAAAAGAACACACATGCAATGACTCTAGTGTTGGTTTTAGTATAAGAACGCACATGCAATGACTCTAGTGGTTGATCCATGTGTGGTTTGTGGAAATAACACGTATGCAACGACTCTAGTGGTTGATCCATGCGTGGTTTGTGGAAATAACACACATGCAATGACTCTAGTACTGGTTTGTGGTTTTAGTATAAGAACACACATGCAATGACTCTAGTGGTTGATCCATGTTTGTTTGTGGTTTTTGTATAATAACAAACATCCTCTCTCTCTCTCTCTCTCTCTCTCTCTCTCTCTCTCTCGTAGAAGCCCAAACCTGTGCCCACTCTGTCTGCTACGCCCTGATTGGTTGTCACAGCTGTCACGCGGATCGTGCGTACCAACCGTTGATCCTGTGTAATCCAACGAGGTTCGTTGCACACGTCGTGCCCTTCACAGGACAGCGCGAGACAGCACGGATGTCTCCCTCAACGAGACTTCTACAAGAAGGAACACGATGCCGTCCATGGAAAAAGTGGTCGAGTGGTCATGTCATGTTTAATCTAGTCTGCAAAGGCTACAAGTCTACTACACGGCAACTGGTCATCCACGAACCACTGGCTATACCATTTTTACTATGCAGCGCGCCTGCACTCTCACTTCCGTCAGGCCCCCACCACACGAACCTTCCACGCGGCAGTTGCAGCCGGAAGAACTGTCAATCGGGGCCCTCGAGGAGGCCTAAACGTCCCCGCATTAAAAACCCAGCCTATCGGGTCCTCCATTCGCACTCATCCACTAATCTCTTCCCTATCCAACAAAACACCACAATCTTGAACGTACTTGCACGAACCTTCTCCATGAAACTAGTGCGTGGGGGTGAGTGTCCGGGCATCGCCGCTGGGGTGGTGCTTCACGCGGCAGATCTGGAGGAGCATCACGCAGCACAGGCCGAGGAGGACGTGCAGTTCAACCCCTTCGGAGGCGTCGATGAGGGCGTAGAGTTCGACGAACACGCCCCGTTCGTGTACCCGGAGGTACATCTATTTCTACATGTTTCATATTTTCTGCTCGAGCTTAATCTATCCAGGCGTCATAAAAAAATCTAGTCCTAATGATTAGATGCAACGTACGAACCGGTACATGGAGAGATCTAGTCTGTTCTGAAAGAATCCACATTATTTATTTATTAATAAGTTACCAAGAACACAGACCACATTAATTTAGGAGCGAGCTGGGGAGACGGTCGTAATGAACTGCTGAACCTATATAGACATGTTATTGCATCGAAAGTAACTTGGAATGGTGGAAGGAATATATATTTATTATTTTGCTCACTTCAGTTTGTATTCCATACATTACAGGTGTATTCAAGTGATATGGACTCTGACAAGGAGACCAGGGACAACAAGAGCCGCCATGTCATGAAGAAGCTCAAGAGCGGGATAATCCCTTTTCGCACTCGACTTGTGGAGCTCAGGTGCCCTTTCTGTAAGAAAGGAGTCAACCCGAGGATTGCCAGCTTGATCCCGCATGCGGTTGGCATCGGTAAAAGCCCGGCTAGTAAACACAAGTCGGCGACCAAGGCTAAGCACGCTGCTTATGGCAAGTTCCTGAGGGAGTATGTCAAGAACGGCCTAGTGTCCCCTTACTTACGAATCATCAACTCCTAGCCGACCAACCCCGTCACTGTGTTGGCCCGGGCACTAATAATATTTAGTTCTCTTACCGTATCTAGACCCTTAAACTATGTGGATTTCTATTTTCGTACCCTTCAAAATATATTCAAATTCATTTGTTTATGTTGTTAAAGTTCCGGTGGCATACTCGTTATTTTGCATGGATAGAGGGGTGCCCCCAACAGATATAAGGGTTATCCTGTCCGCTAGATCACAGAGGATCAACGGTTGGTGGACAAAACTGAGTACAACTGAATTGCCATGGTTAGACACGACGGAAAAAAACGTGACTCACGGTACGTGTGTGCGATGCACGGGGCGGTAGCGGACACGTGTGGCCGTGCACGATGCATTAGCCTACACGGTGCACGGTAGTGCAACGAAACGCCGCTTCCCTTCTCCTTTAATAGAGGCCTCCCCATTCCCACTCCCATTCATCACGCACTCGCTCACTCAACCGTTTCCACTGTCCCATCACCTTCTGCAAACGCCCAACAAAACCCCAACCACACCGGCGATGGAGAAGATCGGTGCGATGGCCATCGGCGCCTCCAAGGCAGCCGGCGAGGAGCCCCCCGTCCCCGTCCCCGCATCCAACGTAGCCTCCAACGAGGAGGCCCCCGCCGGTCTCGGACAGATCCCGCTCGGCTGGGACCCCTACGAGGAGGTTATCTACATAAGGCCGGAGAACCCCTTCGACACCAGCATCGTCGACCCATGGTCTGAGGTAACCAGGGTTTTCTCCCCTTCCCTTGTTCTTCCCCCGTTCCCATCGTTGGATGCTAGATCGTATGTTATTAGGGCTCGTTTGTTTGTATTTTTTATAGTAGCTAATCCTATTGTGTTAGATCTCGATTTTCGATGAATCCTCCTGTTCGTAGTTGGGATCAGTATTCGATTTGGTTTGAGATTTGGGGAATAATCGGGAGATCTCATTCGGTTAATTTATGCAAAAAATCAATCCCGATAATCAAAGTATCTCAATCATGTCCTTATTTCACTCTTCTGTTTTTTTCCAACAGGAGGATAGCAGCGACCTCCGCAGCGACGATGAGTCGCAGGACACCAAGACTCGTCATGTGCTGAGGAGGCTAAAGTCCGGTCAGTAAAATAACTTCTTCGCCGGCGACGTGTATAGGTGCCCCTTCTGCCCCACCAGGAGGCTCCGCGGCACGGACTTCAACTCCCTCGTGAAGCATGCCAAGGACGTGAGGACCTGCGGCGAGTCCGTGAACGTCCACGGCTTCAGGGCCAAGCACCAGGCGCTCGGTATTCACCTCTGCAACCTCCAGAAGGTGGCTATCGAGGAGGGTCGCATGCCCCCGATCAGATCCAAGGTGCCCAAGGTCAAGGGGCTAGGCAGCAAGAAGTGGAGGAGGCGCCAGAGGGAGGAGGCGGATGCCCTCCTGGCAGAGGCCACGAGGGGCCACTAATCAGCTGTTGCTGCTGCTGCTGTAAAGCAGCTTCTTTTGTCTTGTCTATGTTGAAGCAGTCTGCTGCTGCTGAGCAGCCTAATTGTCGAACCTCGTTAAGTACCGTGCTATATAACCTATATTAGCTTCTTTATCTACATCTGCTCTGTTTACTGAATTTATTTATGGTGCTGGTTTGTTTTGCTACTCTAGATTTGCTACCAGATTGGGGTAAAACGATCGCAAAAGGAACAATGAATGAAGAGAGAAGCTGCTCTAGATTCCCTACCTTTTTGGGCAAAAAAACACAACTGTTAGAGAGAGAGGGAAAAAGGCGCTCTTTAAAAAGGCCACTTTAGGCGTCATGGCGCACGTAACGGCCAAGCCTTTGACCAGACAGCACCCCCCCTCCGAGCGCATGTGAGGGCTTCGGAATATCGGGAGGGCAAGAGTGAGGACAAATGAGACACAATGTTGCTATAGCTAAATCTGACAAAAAGCTGAATTTGGCTTTACCATGCAATTTGGCTAGAGATCCACAATGTAGCTATTCTAAATCCCTAAACTATGTGGTGCGTTGAAACCTAATGCTTTTCCACCGACACATGTGTTGCAAAGTTGCTTGATCGTGCATGCTTACACAAGTGGCCTACAGAGAAACTTATAGAACCAAGGGCAAACGAGTTTCATTTTGGCAAACTCGGGACAAGCTTTGCGCAATCGGTAGGCCTGATCGGGTGGGCGGCAGCCCCGGGGTGCAGGGATGCTAGGTCCATGTCTATGCTTTCACTTCTTAAACTTGTTAGGAATTAATAACAACTGTACACTTCCTTCTGTCATGTCACGTTACGTCGTGTCAGCACCGGGCACCCACTGCGGATCGGCAACGGGATGGTGTTCTACGTGACCGGTCTCTGCCACGCCAAAGCCACGTCACACACCCATCCCATCGCCTACCGGGACGGACACCGAATTTAATCGCTAGGATTGGAAACCATCGGTGCTCGCCCGATCAAACTTGCTTCCGCATGGGTATGACCGGAATATTGGTAAACGGAATTTAAGCATTGCCTTCTGTCTCCTCAGCACATCACTGTGCAAAAATCCCCAACTCATTCCTTCCGCCGGCGCCGCCACCGCAAGAACCATCGACGCTGCCGCTGGCACCGCCTCCGCCTGGCCATACCACCGCAATAGAGCACTCCACCTCCACGCCCAGTCCCAGCCACTGCTACCGAAACTAGGCCACCACAGACGAACATTAGCTGCTGCCATGGACACAGAGTACGGCGTGTTTGGCGACGGGAGAGACTACACCGACGAGTACACCGTCACCGCCCATGGCACCACCAAGCTGATGGTCATCCACACAAGTGCGTCAGCGGAGGTGGCCAAGGTCATTGCAATGTACGAGCGGTGGCTACAAGATCCGATGGACATGTACAAGATTGTCGGCCTTGACCTTGAGTATACCAGAGATAGGAAGAGGACAGCGCTTTTGCAGCTGTCCATGCGCAACCACTGCCTACTATATCACGTATGTAGGGCCAAATCTGTATGCCCGGAGCTTAGCGAGTTCCTACACAGGAGGGAGATCTACTTCGCCAGCGTCGACATCAAGAACGACACTCCGAAGCTAGAACGGGATCTCCTCGTTCATGTCATCAATCACGTCGATCTCCAACGTTTATGGAGGTACCCGGATGGCGGTACGGGGAAAGCCGGCATGGCTAGACTCGCTTCCGACATCATCGACCGCGAGTACGCCGACATGTAAATCGAGTTCCCGAAGCACCTGCATGAGCGATGGGAGTGGAGGCACCTGGATTACGATGCGATCAAGTACGCAGCCAGGGACGCGTATGTCTGCTACGAGATGCTCAACAGGATCTGGCGGGTGGGAGAGTGTGCTGTTTACCACTATTAGTTTCGCATTTCGTTCCTAGTTTTATCTCGCCTGTATTTTCTAAGCATCTTGTGTGTAAGAACCAAGCTCGTATGATCCATGTGCTATTAGCTACTTAACCTGTATGAATTACATTCCCCCTTTTGTATGCTCAACATTCATTCTTACAAATTCTGTTTGTGCCATTTGCATGCGGCAGAATCCAGGACTGACATGCATAAGGTGTGATACAGTCATAAGTCATAACCAAACCCAGATTATAGAGGAGGATACAGTCATAAACCAGATTATAGTTCGACAAAGGTAATACACAGCAGTTCATAATTGCTCACATAGTGTACTTATGAAATAACATGTTTTCATAAACACAATAATCATGCACTAATAGTCTACATCCCAGCCTGTTGGAGAAGGCAACCGATCCCAGGATGCCTTCGGTAACTTTCCCCGGTTTGTAGATTCATCTACGATCCGGCATCTGGGACAAACAACCTTCCTTGGTGGTGGTTCAATAATGCGATGCCGGGAACGAGATTTTACAATCTGACGGTTGATACATTGCAAATGTATGTATAATTTTTTATGTTCCATGCTTGGTTTTATCCACTTTCTTGTGTTTTGTTCCAACTTTGGAGTACTTTTCATATGATTTCTTGGACTAACCTATTAATAAGAGCCACAGTGCCAGCTGCCTGTTTTCTGCTGTTTTTGGTTCTAGGAAAGTCAGAAAATGAATATTCTCGGAATTGGACGGGACAAAAGCCAAAGTGCCTATTTTTCCGGAAGGGATCAAGTGCCAGAATACGAGACGGAGAGGGGCATCTAAGTGCCCGATCAAAAATCCACAAAAGAGTCTGTAGCCGTCGTCGTCTCTGTCCCTAGATCGGGAGGGATCTGAAGCTCTTCCCGGCACCCTGCTGGAGAGGGGAATTCACCCTGGAGGCCTTCTTCATCACCATGCAAGCCTCCTGTGTGATGCGTGAGTAGTTCATCCTTGGACTATGGATCCATGTAGTAGCTAGATGGCTGGTTTCTCCTCCTTTGTGCTTTCATGTTTAGATCTTGTGAGCTCCGTTCATGATTAAGATCATCTATTTGTAATCCATACATGTTGTGTTTGCGGGGATCCGATGGATATTGAGATGCTATTTCAGATTGATTATTGATTCTATCATGTCTTTGTTATTTGAGATCTTGCATGCTTTTCGTTGTTAGTAGCTATCTTGGCCAAGTAGATGCTAGCAACTCCAAGAGTTAGTATTTATGCTCGATAGTGGGTTCATGCCTCTGGTAATCTGGAGAAGTGACAGAAATCTCTAAGGTACTAGATGTGCTGTTGCTACTAGGGAGAAAACAACAATCCTTTGTTCATAGAACAATCGTATTGTTTACTTTACACGCAGTTCGTAAAGCAATAATATGTTGCTTGCAACTTAATACTGGAGGGGGTTCGGATGATAACCTGAAGGTGGATTATTAGTCATAGATGCAGTTGGATGGCGGTCTATGTATTATGTTGTAATGCCCAATCAAGTCTCAGAGGAGTCAAGATGATTAGTATATGCATGTATTGCTTTCTCGGTGTTTGTCAATTGCCCCGATGTAATTTGTTCACACAGCATGTTATCTATCTAAGGAGAGCCACCTCTAGTGAACTATGGATCCCGGTCCTTTTTCTTTTACATACAATCTACAACTGTTTACTGCTTTGTGTTTACTTTCTGCAAACTTTTACTTCTTTCCATTCGATACGTTTAATCCTTTGTTTTCCGCAAAACACGGTGAGATTGACAACCTCATCGCAAGTTGGGGACAAAGTTCTGTGGTTGTGTTGTGCAGGTCTCCACGTTGCTACTAGCACCGGTAGTGCGCCCTGCCAAAGCTCAGCTAGTAACACCTTTGAGGTGTTTCCTTGCTCCTACTAGTTCGATTAAACCTTGGTTTCATAACTGAGGGAAACTTGCTGCTGTGCTCATCATACTTTCCTCTTGGGGTTCCCAACGAGCTCTACATCAACACCGCCATCAAGCAATTTTCTGGGCGCCGTGCATTGAGCCATCAAGCATTTTTCTGGCGCCGTTGTCGGGGAGTCAAGGACATCTTCACAAGGGGAGTCCCTCGTAACCAATCTCTTTACTTTGTTGTTTTCGTTTTGCTTATTTTTCTTTTTGTTTTTTTTGCTTGTTTTGTTCTTCAAAAACACAAAAAAATAGTTCCTACAATAGTTGTCGGTCTATTATTTCCTTGATTTATCATGCTTTCTATCAATGGTTGGTTTCTTTGAAACTGAATCTTATTGGCAAGGTGGGTTCACGGAAGAACACAAATATTATTATAAGGAACACCGCTTGTCACAAAAAGGGAAACTCTTATGGGAACAAATTGATAAATTGAATATCATTGCTAGAAACGTGTGATCTACTTACAATGTTACTTATTGCTTTGACAAATCTTGTTGCTGTAGGAGGTATAAACACCTCCCTTTTGAATGTGAGTATAACGATAATGTTACCATATCTTTTTATGTTAAGGGAAATTATAACTTTTATGATGTGGAACAAATTGAAGAATGTATTGCTTGGAAGGGTGCATTCGAACTTGTTTATTTGCTTGAAAATATTGATGATGCACCTTATAAATATGAGGTTTATGATATACTTAAATTTTGCTTTGATAATTACAAGGTAGAAAATGGCTATATTCTTGAATATCTTAATAGATGCTCTCCACCAATGGAAGAGATTGATGCCTTGCAGGAACCTATGGAAGAAGAAATTGCTAAAACTGGAAGCTCATTGGATGAAAAAGAGGAGGAGAGTGATGATCAAGAGGAGGAAGAATGGATCTACCCATCCCGACCTTCTAATGAGAGTAACTCTTTACCCCTTACATTATTTGATTGTCCCCCATGCTTACCAAAGGAGGACGAATGTCATGTTCCTGAGGATTCTTTTGAAAATGTTCATAATAAAGCTCTAGTGTTTGTAGATCATGAAAATCATGCTTTATGTGATAGTTATATTGTTGAGTTTATTCATGAGGCTACTGAAAATTATTACGAGAGAGGAAAATATGGTTGTAGAAGTTTTCATGGTAATGAAACACCTCTCTATGTGCTGAAAGTTTTGAAGTTGCTCTGGTTTTATCTACCCATTCTTGTTACTATGTGCCTCTTTGATTTATTTTCTTACAAGATTCCTATGCATAGGAAGTGGGTTAGACTTAAATGTGTTTTGAAATTGCTTCTTGATGTTCTCTTTTCCTTCAATTCATATTTCTTATGTGAGCATCTTCTCAAACTATCATGCCTAACTTAAAGGCGTTAAAGAAAAGTACTTGTTGGGAGATAACCCAAGAGTTTTAGTTGAGTCTTGGAAGTTATTACCTCTGTAATAATCTCTCCTTATCCTTTTTATTTTATTTTTGTGGCAAGAGTAACCTCTAATGAGAGTGAAGTAATGATTGGGAAAGTTGCTGTCCCGAAACAGATTTCTGTGCTTCACCGTACAAATTCCTGAGAGATATCCGTACGTCGGATTGAGCTGTAATTTTTTGTGCTTCTGACCCAGGTTGTCATCTAACTTTCGTTAGTTCAGAACTTTTTGATTTGAGCAACAGAAGGTCTTCTAAAAAATTCGTCTTTACCTGCTGGTCTGTTTTGACAGATTTCTGCCATTTTCTGCATTTGCTTCTTGTTAATTCCTTCTTGAGTTCTTTTGGGGAATTGATCTTTTTTAGGGAAGTTATACAGTAGCTAGTGTTCTAATGGAAGTTTATTTGGTGTTAGAACTGAACCTTGAGACTTATTTATCTTAAGTGCACTAATGTTGCTAATAAAGAT
The DNA here is from genome assembly GCA_910589775.1 of Avena eriantha. Classification (NCBI taxonomy): domain Eukaryota; kingdom Viridiplantae; phylum Streptophyta; class Magnoliopsida; order Poales; family Poaceae; genus Avena; species Avena eriantha. The sequence continues at coordinate 304,946,479 of OU342740.1, read as the reverse complement.
TGTGTGAAGTTTTGTATGAAGGAAAAATTTCAGGTGTATGGAAGGAATGAGTAATGAGATGAAGGATGGACTAAAGCTCAATCTTGGGGATGCCACGCGTGCCACCCCAAGAAATATCCAAGAAGTACAAGCGTCAAATCTTGGGGATGCCCAAGGCATCCCCTTCTTCATCAATAAAAATTTCAGGTTTCTTCCAAACGCTTCATTTTTATTGTTTCATGCACAGTTGTGTTTTTCTTGGAGCGTCTTCTTTTTCATTTTCATTTTGGTTTTTAGTTTGCTTGGTTTTCTTAGTTTTCTTAATAAATTGGTTTGACCCCCTCTTTCATACTTTGGTTTGCAAATAGTTTGGTTTGGTTTGGAAAAGAGTAGGAAAGTTCATACTTATGTGGTAAAAAGAGCTCGTTTTTGACTGTGGCCTATGCTTTGTCATGCCATGCTTGATATTGTTTTGGATTTATTCTTAGTATTCTATGCTGTAGCATGACTTGTTATAAACAATTGAGATTGGTTAATGTGCCTTGGATGAATCATGCGTTGTTTTAGCATATTAAAGCATAGTATAGTGGTATTCTCCTTTGATGCTTTATTTGGGTTGACTTGGTGCATGCTCACACCATGTTATGACTATCTCAAGTCACCATAGCCTTTATGATCCTTTAGTTTTCAACTTGTAGTATCACTTTATGCTTTGATCAATGATGTTTTGTCGCTCTGCATGATTATGGCCATTATTGGTCTCTTAGTTTGTCGCTCCCAGTCTTTTGCTAGCCTCCACAACAAAGTATGAGTTCCACTCATGCATCCAACTCCCTAAACCAAGTTATTCCAAAGAGTCCACCATACCTACCTATTAGCTTATGCTATTCCAAGTATATTCATGCTTTTGTTTACCTTCCACTTATTATGAGAAAACTAGTGATTAAAGCTCTCATGAACTTGATGGCACACTTTACTTTACTTTCCCTTAATAAACTTGAACAGCAAATGGCTAGACGACCTCGATGGCCATGTAAGTTCCAGTATCTCGCTTATTCGTTCAGTCATATCGTTGATTCATATGTGCTGAACTCTCATCGGAATCCTATGTTCCTTTCGTCGAACGTGTTGTGTGCACGCGCGGTTTGAACAAATCGAACCATTTAAGACTATTTTGTACAGCGGAAGCTCTGCTCGTACCTGATATTCTGGTATTTTGGTAGTGACACAGTCTTACTTTAGGTGATAGACGAGTTGTCAATTTCGATTTTGCAATGGAATGCCTGCTAGGTGATATTCTGTTTCCTAAAATAAAAACAAACAGATTAGACGATTTAAGGTTGTTATGCCCCGAGCTGTTTAATTATGATCATTGTCATGAGTTTGTTCTGGGGGGCTCTGCTCCTACTCCATATATTAAGTATCTTCGTAGTGACACAGGCACAATTTAGGCGATATCTGAGGAGACACTCGTATTTAGGCAATATTTTGTGTACTTTAATATAAAGGTCCAGTTGTCAAATTGTATCTGCAATGGAATCCATGCTAGGTGATTGTACCAACTGACAACAAACTCTGCAGAATATTCATGCAAAACTGATGCTACTGGATAAGTGGTCGGAATCAGTAGTGGTGAATATCAAGGAAGAAGAAGAGACATAAATGAGAGATGACCAGAACTGGGTGGGTGGCAACTGCGAGTGGCTGGTCCTTTTATCCCAGGATGGGAGTATTTGGACTCTAAAAAATTGCTACAAATCGGAGAGGCTAGCAGTGCCATCTTTGAAGGGTGTCAGAATTACTGCATTCAACAGCGGGTGGCCACCGCCCATTTCCGAATTCGCTTACAGGTTCAACATGGCAGAACTTGAGCTCGTGAAGGTACAACTCCCACATATACCGCGGGAGGGGGCGTGGAAGAACTGGGAGTATGACCTCTTGGCGATGTTCGACAAGGCAATCGCATTCATTAGACGCGCAGAAGACAATGAATGGACAGTCTTGCGCGACGACTTCCTGTGGCCGGAGAAGTATGTCGACGCCGTCTTCACCTATGGCTGCTCTTCGTACAGACCGCAACACAGTTATGCGGTCACTGAACCTAGCGGCGACGTGCGTGTTTGGGAGCCGTCCATTTAGGGTGAGTCATGGTGTCATATAGCATGTAAAATCCCATTCAAAATTCTGCTTACTGACCGTTAGTAACACGCAGGTACCCACGCAGCCCCGCGCATAATTCCAGCTCCGGTCATCGAAGATGCAGTAGCAGATGTGAACTTGGGACACGGCGCTGGTTCCTGGCACCTCTCAGAGACAACACGGAACATCATGATGAACTCTTGTGGATTCATATCAGGGGAGCACTAAACAGCGTTGGTGATACAATAGAACATATGGGGACACAACTTTCTTCATACCCATCACTGCGGTGTCACGTTTTCTCGAGGTCCGCATGCCCATCCGAAGACCCAGTAGAGCAAGTCTAGAGCAGAGTCAACAATCTGAAGGGACAATTTGTGTTTCTTAGGATCAACTACCCTTTCTTTGTCGGAGCCCCTGGAGCTGTTGAACCTGTAATTGCTTAGGCAGCCCTGGCCCCTGATGCTGCTGCTGCTGGTGGTGGTGGTGGTGTTGGTGGTGGTGGAGCTGACGAAGAACTAGCTACTGCTGCTCCTGGTGAAGCTGACGAAATACTTGGTGATGCTGTTGCTGGTGAAGCTGACGAAATACTTGCTAATGCTGCTGCTGGTGAAGCTGACGAAATACCTGCTGAGGCTGCTGCCGGAGTCTAGGAAGAACATGTTGTTGTTGTTGCTGAGGTGCCAGCACTTCCAGTGTTGATAGTAGACTATGTGTTTGCTGCACACTCACGCGCCTAATGTTGACACTCCAGATCCGACCTGGAGCCGAATCCACATCGGGGGGAGGGGGCCTACAATTGGCTCATCAGTGGGGTCGTACTATTTGAAGGAGAATGAAAGACGGCCAAACGCAGCATTCTGGTTCGTTCCGACGATACCACCAGCTCTAGGGACCTAGTGCTCATACTGGCAGATCCGATGAACCATTGTTCTTTATCTTATCATTAGTTACGCTTATGTGTGTAAAGACTAAGTTGTGCTTATTTGTGTAAGACTAAGTTAGGCCTAACTGCGTAATATTCAGTGAAGCCCAACTTTTCTTTCCACGCCCATAACAACAGAATTGCACCATAGAACATACAAATGTAATGTGCATACCATGCATTTTTGCTTAGGATAACAATCACTTCAAGAAAATGATACATCGTGTACGCATTTGAACGCATCACTAGAATGTGCCACCTATTGATGATTGATGACATGGATCTAGCTTTTCTGCGCTTATTTGCATTGAATCGCTCATTGATGTGTTCACATATTCTTTGGCAATGGCTAATGAACTCCACTCTCTTGGTAACTTGATTTGTCAACGAGCACTTGTTGATGCAATGCAAAGTACAGAACATGGTCGTCATCGTCATTCCATTTAGGTTCTCTATGTTTTGTCATCACGGAGCTACTAATTTCAAATGAAAATCTACTAAACAATATATGTGTACATTGTTAGAGTATGCTACGGCCATGGTACATACATGTTTTTCTGCAATCACAAGAAGAAAACTTGTTTTCACCTTGTTGGCGTTGTGCCAAACTGGGTGGATGTGGCTTTGGGGTTCGAAGAGGAAGGCGCCGTGGCTGGTGCGTGAGCGACCACGGCGACGGCGAGCTTGGATTCTGGAGGAGACCAACAGGACCGAGCATGGTCGGCATGGGTACATATCTCGCCCGGGAATGAATTCCTGTCCCCGCGCCATGCCAATGGTGCGGTCATTGTGAGGGCGAGCTCCGATTCGGGATGGGAAGGAGAACGGGCCGAGCAGGTTTGTCCAAATCCTAGCTCCGCGCCATGGCCGCGACCATAGATTGCCGCCCCGGAGGAAGAAGCAGACACGTAAAGGATGCATGCGCCAATGCTGAGAGCCTACATGGCAGCGACATAACGGCGAAAGCTGACAGGGGGGACCCAACTTGATGGTCGTTAGTCTGATTTTTTGTATTGAAACGTAAAGTTGAATTTGTGCCTAAAAGGACCCTCTGAGTATTTGGCACGCCAACTATAGTCATCGCGGATGATATCAGCGAACTCGGGTACCGCGTTGCCTGGCCACCCCAACTTTCGGGCCGCAAAATGATAATCTCCCTGCTGAATGGTAAAACTGAGTTTGAAATAGTGGAGATGGAGAAGGATAGGAATTCTCTGAGGATTGCAGTTGAGATGCTAAAGCAAGTGCAGAAAACACAAGCAGATATGATGAAGGCAAAGGATAAGAAATGGGAGGAAGAAAGGTCTGCTCTGAAGGAGGAAAAGAAAAAATATGAATACATGCTATATGATCTATTGAAAGCTGGTGATGACAACAAGGAGAAGGTGAAAAAGATCAAGGCCATAGTTGATGAGTAATGACATTTAGATGAAATTTTAGATTGTATTAGGTAATGTTGGACAAGAAATGTTCTAGTACTTTGTCTTGTGATTTTATTATGTATCCAGTACTATTGGACTAGTATATATTGTTGCTTTGCTGAATCTACAAAAGTTGTAGTCCTTCGAAGTCAGCAGCCCCAAAAGTTATAGTTTTTTGAAGCAAACACCAAAAGTCATAGTTTTTTGAAGCTCTAGCCTCAATTGTCATAGATTCTTGCAATTTACTCATATATCTTCTAGTGAGTGCTAAAAAAGTAGAAGAAAAATATCAGAATTTAAACTCCATTCTACAACAAAGGCCAACATTTGCTCATCATAAGATAAATATCCGTGATTGAATCAACACGCATAGTAAATAATTTCCGCCATTAACTAACTCAACACGCACAGTAAAAAAATATCCGTCCGTATTTAAATGCAAACATCTGCTTCAAAACTATAAGACATGGTGCAAACGGTTCCAGCTCTTCACTTCCATTGATCTACTATACCCAAAATTTACTATTCTTCCGTCCGGACCAACATTTCTGCAATATGTCTGCACATGACGAAAATAAAATTAATTAACAACTAATTCATGACATGACATGAGGTAACGACATGCAAAGTGAATTACCTAGGATGGTGTTTGCATTTGACGCTTTTTTATTGTGACCTGGTAGTTTGCAAACGCTGCACCGATTTAACCTCCTTGTCTCGTCATACGCAAGTGGTCTTCCATTTTTACTGACAAGAGTGTTCTTACGTTCCTTCTTTTCCTTACGGGCACCTTTTGTGTTAACTTTAACAGGATCACCAACTAATGGTGCTTTCGTAGAACTCACCCCTGCATCATAATCAACGGATTTTCTGGGACCACGCGCTCTTGTATCATAAGACTGTCGCTTTGATGATATGTCCTACAGGCTTGCCTTTAATTGATTGTACAAATATGGGTCATTGCATGCGACATGTAAAGCTTCCGACGCTAGCACACTGAGCTCGGTATACCTTTTTCGCTCCTCTGCTCCAGAAAATCCCCAACCAAACAGATCGCTAGTACGCCTTGCCGGCATCCCGCGTCTCGCATCTTTTGAAAATCATGGAAGAACTATGCACCTTGGCAGGTCAACCAATTTTAATTCCGTCAACACAAATAGTATATGCTTGCAAGGGATGCCCCTGCAGAGCATCCTTTGGCATGTGCATTCTATACTTTGCTCCAAGTTGCTTGGTGTATACTCGACAATAAATTGGTTGCGCCGGTTATTTCTCCATGCAACAAGGAACCTTGCTGATTCTTCACCCTCACTTTTTTCGACTAGCACCACACCGTCAATCTTACACAGCTCCTCTTGTACAATATAAAAATTTGCTGCTGTGAACATGTTGGCCACTGCTCTCTCAATTTCCGGTCATTTAGTCACTGTCACCGGCATAGTCTGTGAAGACGTGCAATCATCTCGTGTCTCGTTCTCCCGCAAACGGACAATAGCATTCTCGTAGTGCACAATTAAATCCACAAGTGTCATCCCGTAATCAAGGTGAAGATGAAGGCACGAGTTCAGACTTTCACTCCGCTGGTTGCTTTTCATACCTAGCCAAAATCCATCTGCTAGGTATGCGGCCGCCCACATTCTCTTCTTCTTATACATTCTCTACTGACCCACAAGTATAGGGGGTGTATCGCAGTATTTTCGAGGGAAGTGAAACCCAATTTATTGATTCGACACAAGGGGAGCCAAAGAATATTTATAAGCCTTAACAACTGAGTTGTCAATTCAGCTGCACCTGGAAACAATCTTGCTCATAGCAGTTTATCAGTAGCAACAGTTTTGTAGTAGGAATAACAAAGTAGCAGCACTAGTAAAGTAAAGATAGCAGTAACAATAGCAGTAAACAATAGGATTCAAGTGCGGTAGGCATAGGGATGGATGGACGAGCGTTGCATGGACAAGACAATTCACATAGCAATCAGAACATAGGTCAATTGCAGATAAATAAGATAAAGCATCCAAGTACTCGATAATCCTAGGCATGTGCTCTATATATAGTCATACGTGCTCGCAATGAGAACTTGCACAACATCTTTTGTCCTGCCAGCCCGTTTGCAACGGGGCCTCAAGGGAACTACTGGCAATTAAGGTGCTCCTTTTAATAGAGCACCGGAGCAAAGCATTAACACTTCGTGAACACATGTGATTGATGACCCACAAGTATAGGGGGTGTATCGCAGTATTTTAGAGGGAAGTGAAACCCAATTTATTGATTCGACACAAGGGGAGCCAACGAATATCTATCAGCCTTAACAACTGAATTGTCAATTAAGCTGCACCTAGAAACAATCTTGCTCACAGCAGTTTATCAGTAGCAACAGTTTTGTAGTAGGAATAGTAAAGTAACAGCAGTCGTAAAGCAAAGACAGTAGTAACAAAAGCAGTAAACAGTGGGATTCGAGTGCGGTAGGCATAGGGATGGATGGACGGGCATTGCATGAACAAGACAATTCACATGGCAATCAGAACATAGGGCAATTGCAGATAAATAAGATAAAGCACCCAAGTATTAGACAATCCTAGGCATGTGTTCCATATATAGTCATACGTGCTCGCAATGAGAACTTGCACAACATCTTTTGTCCTGCTAGCCCGTTTGCAGCGGAGTCTCTAGGGAACTACTGGCAATTAAGGTGCTCCTTTTAATAGAGCACCGGAGAAAAGCATTAACACTCCATGAACACATGTGATCCTCACATCAAAGCCTTTCCCTTCCGGTTATCCCGATTTCTGTCACTTCGGGGCCATAGGTTCCGGACAACAACGTGTGTATACAACTTGCAGATAATACCAAGAACAATACTATCATAATGAATCAATAATACGTACAGATCTGAACTCATGGCACTCGGGCCCTAGTGACAAGCATTAAGCAGAACAAGTCGCAACAAAGTCATAAAGCACTAATAAAAGATACTAGGCACCATGCCCTAACAATCTGATGCCATTACATGAACGATCTCATCCAATCCCTACCATCCCCATAGCCTACAGCGGGGGATTACTCACTCATAGATGGGGGAAACATGGATGGTCGATGAAGAAGCGATGGTGATGATGATGGCGATGATCTCCTCCAATTCCCCGTCCCGGCAGGGTGCCAGAACGGAGTTTCTGGTGCTGTTTCATGGAATCTGGTGGTGGCGGCGGAGCGGAACTCCTTTTGGAAAAACGTCGAACCCCCCGAAGTTTTTAGGTCAGAAGGCTCCTTATAGGCGAAGAGAGAGGCCGAGGCGGTGCCTTGGGGGGCCACACCACCCCCTGGCGCGGTCTGGCCTGGCCCGTGCCACCAGGTGGTGTGGCCACCCTAGGGCTCTTCTCTGTCTCGTATTCTGGCTCCTGGAGTCTTCAGGTGAAATAGGATTTTTGGCGTATTTTCCGGGATTTTTCCTGATAGTTGATTTTCTGCACAAAAAGTAGACACCAAGGCAATTCTGCTAAAAACAGCGTCAGTTCGCATTAGTTGCATCCAAATCACACAAGTATAGAGGAGAAACAATAGCAAAAGTGTTCAGGAAAGTAGATATGTTTTGGACGTATCAACTCCCCCCAAGCTTAGCTTATTGCTTGTCCTCAAGCAATTCAGTTGAAAACTGAGTGCGATAAAAGAACTTTCACGAACACATTTGCTTCATATGATGTAAATATTCTCAGCAATGTGATCAACTGCTTATACAATTCATAATAAAGAGTATGCAACTGAGTCTACTTAATAGTCATTGCAAGCTATGAAGAGATTCCAACTCAAGAATAATAAGTAGCACGAAGCACGAACATAAGCAACATTACAATGCTCATAAAAAGGTATGATAGAGTGGTATCTCGCTTGCCTTTAATTATGAATGTCTAGGCACCTCTGAAGTTCAAGTGATGACTAGAAGTAAAGATATCAAGGATACAAGCATCAAAGTCATAACACAAATAATCAAGTATTGGAACAAACACAAAGAATGACAACTATGCTCTCAAGAAGGTGCTCAAAGAATATGTGGAGACTCAACAAGTAGAAAAAAAGGTTTTGAATAATTTGGAAGGCTTCCAAATGCTGAAAGTATGGTACTCGTTAGCTTTGAGCTCTCATTGCCCCTATCATAAGAATCTTTAATGTGGTTAAGGTGAAAGTGACACAACTAAGAGGATATGCTTGACAAGTTATAAATCGAAGTCTCATGCCCCTTACTTACGAAGACCGATCCTCATGCTACTCAACTTCAGTCACAAGTAAGCTCTTGTCATTGTAAGTACATATGTATCATAGAGAACTGCCAACGGGGTACCCCTTGCACATGACACGGGAGCTATCCCATGATCAAAATACAAGGCAAGCAGAAAATGAGCATCCCGGCGATCTTTTTATTTACTATGTGCATAGATTTTTATTGAGGATGCTTCATAGAATGCTCATTATGGTTATGCTGCAAGTTTCCACCATGATTAGGCATCGCTTAGGCTAGCGGCCCAGGCATTTCTCTAACATACATACAAACTCCATGATCTTACAAGTTCCACTTTTATTTCACATCGCCGGGATCCACAAGCAAAAGAACATGATATCAACTAGGTAGAAAGTACCTATGAAGCGTTGAAAGCGGTCCCCATAATACATGGTTCTACTAACTTCAACTCATAAAGAGCAAGCATATGCACAATAAAGAAGGACACAATGGTTCAGGTTTATTAAGTGCAAGAAAATAAAGTGTGCCATCAAGTTCGTGAGAGCTTTACTAACTAACTTTCTCATAACAAGCAAACATTTTATTCGGAAGAAAACAAGGCATATTGAATATGCACGGAAGTAGCAAATGATGCTAATGGGTAGGTATGGTGGGCACTTTGGAAATATTTGGTTTAGGGAGTTGGGAACTTGAGTAAAACACTCAGTGGAAGTGAAGGCTAGCAATAGTAAGGGAGCGACAAACGAGAGAGCAATAGCTATCATTATCATGCTTGCAACAAAACAGGACTACTCATGGCATGAAAGTGAGTCAAGATCCTCAAGGAAAAATAATTCATCGAGGCTCAACTGATTATTACAGTCATGAGCATGTGTGAGCATGTGCCAAGTCAATCAAATGAAACATTCAAAGGAGGATACCACGGTGTCATACCAATTTATGAATAGAGTAATGCAAGCAAACATTCATGAGACATGCTACAAACTATTAGCGAGCTGGAGCTAATCATAAGAAAGCAAGAACTATTAAGCATCCAAAGAAAACATACACTCTACATGAACGGACTAAGCATGCCCACAGTGATGAGTATATGTACAAAAATGAAAACAAATAGAGTTCGTTACCAGCCTCTTACCACGCCTCAAGTTGTCATTAATCCTCATTACTGCTCTTCACTTGTGTGGCTTGAATAATAATATGAAACCAATATTCCACTGAGAACTGCCGAACCCTGTAGCAAACTCGCAAAAACCAAAGAAGAACGACAAATATTTTTGGTGTTTTTGATTTTTAAACAAGAACCAAAAGGGAAAAACAAAGCAAAATCTTTTTGGGTTTTTCGAATAGTTCAAACAAAGAAAAAAGGGAAAAGCAAACCAAGGCAAAAAGAAGAAGCAAACCAAAGAGAAACAACAAAAATATTTTTGGTCTTTTTGTGTTTTTAGAAAGCAAAAGCAAAGAAGAACGAAAACTAAAAAGAGAACAAAAATATGAATATACAAAGTACTGACGCAACATGATATGGAGATGAGTGCGGTGTCGGCGTACCTCCCCCCAAGCTTAGGCTTTTGGCCTAAGTGGGTATCAATCCCAAGCTGGCCAGGATGAAGTGTCACCGAGGTACGACGAGGAGGTACCCTCGTCCTGGTGCAAGCTCGAGTACGCCCCTCCGTAATGTGCGGAGTAATCATAGGAGGGAGCATCCTCCTGGTGCTGCTCGTGGAAACCCAACAAGCGAAGCTGCTCGTCCACCTCCTCCTTGGAGCGTGACCACGGTCTCCTATCAACACTAAACAAAGCAGGCTGTGGCAAAAGGATCTCCCTTTCATCCCCGTCAGTGAAAAGCATCCTATATACTAGATTGTTCAAATCAGAGGTAGCAGTGACAAAGTGATGAGTTTTCATGGCAACAAGGTCGAGCCTCTATGGTGCTAGTATAGCATCATCGGGATCCACTGAAAGACCTAATGCATTAACTACACGTGAGGCAATGATGCCCCCATAGATAGGCCCCCTTGCAGCTAGGCGGCGAGCAATAAGCGAGCCAAGATTGTACCGAGTATCATTGTTGAGCACAGCAGCAAGGAAAGCTAAGTGATAGTTGGAGATATTACTAGTGTTCTCCCTACCCAATACACTAGTGGCAAGATAGTATGCAAAGTATCTAAGAGCAGGGAGTTGGATATTCCTTATCTTTCCACGCTGCGCCACGCGGTCATCATCATTGGTCACACCTCGGTAAAGCACCAACAAATCAGCGGGTCGCCCTTGAATTTTCTTCACGGTCCCCGTCATATGCACACCTACAATACTGCAAAATCTCTCCAAAGGCATGGTGAAGGGCATATCATAGATTTTAAAAGAGACGGTAGATTGATAGGGTGTGTTAGTAAATGAGAAGCTCTCAACAAAAGTTTTGGTGAGCATAGCGTATTGTGCACTCTCATCTTGCATATAAGAGGTCAAGCCAACCCTCTCAATCAGTAGAAAGAAATCATCAAGAATACCTGCAGCTTGCAAGAAAGTAAAACAAGGAAAAGAGGATGGGTGAGCGTCTCCATCATCCCTTTCACTGCCAATACATGTTGCAATGAGGTCTTCATTGTATGAAGGCCTAGCTTGAGAGGATGTTCTTGAGGGCCTCGACCTCCTAGGTGCATCACTCTCAAATATCTCTCCAAAAGTATGGTTGTTCATGCTTGGTATTCTGAAATTTAAACACCTATTAAACAAGTGATTGCAAAGTAAATATAATGAAGGATTCTACTCAAAGGGACTTGCAAGAGGCCTAAACATGCATCAAAACTCTATCTCTAAGCATCAAACAAGCTTACAAGCTCTCATAACCAGTCACCTACAGCAGCAAAATACTCAACATATAATCCACTAAACACAAATCTACTTGGACAAGGGGAGGAGTCACATACCAAGGAAAAATTGCTCCAAATTTCAGCAAGAAAGATGGGCTAAGCAAGGAGATCGAAGAAATCGAGAGCAAGCACAGACAGAACGCGATTTTGAGCTATGAACTGGAGCTTACTCGAGAGAGAGAGAAGAAAGTGGCAGGTGAGAGAAGTAGTGGGGGGCCAGGGTGGCCCACACCAGGGCATGGTGCCACCCAGGGTTGGCCGCGCCACCACATGGTGTGCCTGCCTGGTGGGCCCCCCTGGTACCTACCAGGTACTCCTCTGCCCCTTTTTCACGTAAAAATTTAATATGAATTTTCTGGAATTTTTTGAGACACTTTATTTTTGGGCATTTTTCAGAAATAGAAGAATGATTTTTCTGACAGACAGATTTTTTTTCTTTTTGGAAACATGATGCAAGGACAAAACAAGGCTAGAACTACAACAGTTCTAACATGCAAACAACTAACAACACAAAGAAAACTAAACGAAAGCAAAAAATAAAATGCAAAGGATAGAAATAAACGGAGATAATCATAATGAAAACATTGTTTTGTTCAATGGAATCCTTTTTTTAGCAAGGTTGATCAAGTCTTGCTACCAAAATAGTTGCATATGAGACAAAACTTTGTACTCCACTAATGATTATGTTACCTCAACCTTGATAGCAATGGTCCCAATCATAATAGTTTCAAATTTTTCTTTTGGTATGGGACAATATATTTCTCCAACTTGAATGCCTTCAACATGTTCAATTGAATTCAAGCCATAAGTCCTTTCAATCTTCTTGGGGAAATAGACAGTATGTTCCTTGTGATTAACATTGAAGGTCACCTTTCCTTGATTACAATTAATAACAGCTCTTGTAGTATTAAGAAAAGGTCTCCCAAGAATAATATACATATTATCATCTTCAGGCATTTCAAGCACAACAAAATCAGTTAATATCAAGCAATTGTGAGCCACCTGAACAGGTACATCCTCACATATACCCACAGGAATAGTGGTAGATTTATCAGCCATTTGCAAAGATATATCAGTTGGTATTAATTTTTCAAGCTGAAGCCACTTATAGAGAGAGAAAGGCATAACGCTAAGTCTAGCTCCCAAATCACACAAAGCAGTTCTAACATAACTGTTCTTAATAGAGCAAGGGATAGTTGGAATCCCTGGGTCTCCAAGTTTCTTAGGAACCTTACCATTGAAAGACTAATTAGCAAGCAAAGTAGAGATTTCTTCATTAGGGATCTTCCTTTTATTCGAGACAATGTCCTTCATATACTTTGAGTAAGGAGGCAATTTAATAGCATCAGTCAAAGGAATTTGCAAGAATAAAGGCTTCATCCACTCACAAAACTTATTATAGTGTTCATCTTCCTTTGACTTGTGTTTCTTATCAGGGAACAACATAAGTTTTTGGACCCAAGGTTCTCTTTCACTACCATGTTTCTTAGCAATAAAATCTTCGTTGGTGTATTTAGTAGTCTTAGTGTGGTTTTCAGGTTCTTCTTCAACTTTTTCTTCATTAGGCACTTCATTTTCTTCATTACCACTTTCAGTTTCAGCATCAGAGATAGATATACTATTAGGATCTATAGCAGGTTCAGAGGGTTCTACAACAGTTTTATGTTTCTTTTTCCTTTTCTTACGAGTAGAACCACTATTTTTAGCTTGTTGAGAATCCTGCTCAATTCTTTTGGGATGCCCCTCAGGATAGAGGATCCTGGGTAGCAGCACCACTTCTAGTTCTAATTTCATAAGCATGTTTTTCTTTAGCAGCATTAACTAGCAAGTCATTTTGCACTTTAATGAGTTGATCTATTTGAGTTTGAACCATTTGAAAGTATTTAACAATCATCTTAACATCATTGGAGATTCTTTCCACAATATCTTCCAACTCAACAATAGCTCTAGTGTTTTCCATTAGATGATTTTGCACCCTTTTATTAAAGTTATCTTGCTTAACAATAAAGATATCAAATTCTTCTAAGCATTGATCAGGAGGTTTCAAGTAAGGGATATGACCTTCATCAAAGTGTTGGAGAGAGTGTACCTCAATAGTGGGTGAGTAGGGAATAGGCTTACATAATTCTTCTATAGGAGGTAAATTCTTGACATCTGCAGCTTTAATTCCCTTCTCCTTAAGACATTTCTTACCTTCCTTCATTACTTCATCATGTAATTCAATAACTCCCCTCTTCTTTGATGTTGGAATAGGCACGGGAATAGATGGTTCAGGTACAATTACTTCAGGTATAGCTTGTTTAGGAGGAGTCCAATCTTCATAATTCTTGCTTATTTTAGCCATTAATTCCTCAGCTTCCTTCGGAGTCCTATTCCTGAAAACACAATCAGCACAACTATCTAGGTATGTCCTAGATCCCTCGGTTAGTCCATTATAAAATATATCAAGAAGCTCATTCTTAGGTAATGGACTTCCAGCCTGTGCATGAAGCAAAGCACAAAACCTTGCCCAAGATTCGGGCAATACCTCTTTTTCTCCCTGTTTAAAATCAAAAAGTTCCTGCAAAATAGCATGTCTAGCACTGGGAGGAAAATATTTCTGCAGGAAAGTACTAATCAAGCACTCATGGCTATCAATAGATCCAGGAGGTAAATTACTAAACCAAGTTTTAGCTTCTCCTTTCAGTGAAAAGGGGAAAATCTTAGCAACAAAGTAAGTACGCAACTTAATATCATCAGAAAACAAGCCACTCATGGTAGAAAGTTCATTCATATGTGCTATCGCACTTTCATTCTTAGTCCCACAAAAAGGTTCTTTCTCGACAATAGCTATGTAAGATAGATCGAGAGAGAAATCATAATCTTCATCTATAATGTTTATGGGAGAAACAGCAAACTTAGCATCAAGAGATAATTTGGGTCTAATAGTACGCCTCTCAAGGAGACTCTTAGCAGCGCTCCTATCATGGGTGTTCTTACATTCTTTAATAAACTCATCGGTCATCTCAACATAATCTTCTTCAATATCATAACTCTCACTAGACTCAGGTGAGATAACAGGCGTAGTAGTGTCTTCATTAGGAGTTTCTGTATTTCCAACTATAGTTCTAGCAATCGTAGCATCTAGGAAAAGGACCTAATGAACCACTCTTATCAACCATAGTAGAAGCAGCATCATAAGCATCAGAAGTTTCAGATTCAGCAGTAGTAGCAGTGTGTGTAGCATGTGTATGTGGTGGTGTAACGAGCTTACTTATAACAGACGGTGAATCAAGAGCAGTAGAGGTGTTTAGAACCGTACCTCTTCTTGTAGTGGATGGTAAAATAGGAACCTTGCCATCACGAGACTTACCCATGATGGATGGATAGCAGCGAACAATAGAGAATCCAAGTGAACTTGATAAATAAAGCTATGCTCCCTGGCAACGGTGCTAGAAAATAGTCTTGATGACCCACAAGTATAGGGGGTGTCTCACAGTATTTTTGAGGGAAGTGAAACCCAATTTATTGATTTGACACAAGGGGAGCCAAAGAATATCTATCAGCCTTAACAATTGAGTTGTCAATTCAGCTGCACCTGGAAACAATCTTGCTCACAGCAGTTTATCAGTAGCAACAGTTTTGTAGTAGGAATAGTAAAGTAACAGTAGTAGTAAACCAAAGACAGTAGTAACAAAAGCAGTAAACAGTGGGATTCGAGTGCGGTAGGCATAGGGATGGATGGACGGGCGTTGCATGGACAAGACAATTCACATGGCAATCAGTACATAGGGCAATTGCAGATAAATAAGATAAAGCACCCAAGTACTAGACAATCCTAGGCATATGTTCCATATATAGTCATACGTGCTCGCAATGAGAACTTGCACAACATCTTTTTTCCTGCCAGCCCGTTTGCAGCGGGGCCTCTAGGAAACTACTGGCAATTAAGGTGCTCCTTTTAATAGAGCACCGGAGCAAAGCATTAACACTCCGTGAACACATGTGATCCTCACATCAAAGCCTTTCCCTTCCGGTTATCCCGATTTCTGTCACTTCGGGGCCATAGGTTCCAGACAACAACATGTCTATACAACTTGCAGATAAGACCAAGAACAATACTATCATAATGAATCAATAATACGTTCAGATCTTAAATCATGGCACTCGGGCCCTAGTGGCAAGCATTAAGCACAACAAATCGCAACAAAGTCATAAAGCACTAATAAAAGATACTAGGCACCATGCCCTAACAATCTGATGCCATTACATGAACAGTCTCATCCAATCCCTACCATCCCCATAGCCTACAGCGGCGGATTACTCACTCATAGATGGGGGAAACATGGTTGGTCGATGGAGAAGCGATGGTGATGATGATGGCGATGATCTCCTCCAATTCCCCGTCCCGGCAGGGTGCCAGAACGGAGTTTCTGGTGCTGTTTCGTGGAATCTGGTGGTGGCGGCTGATACATTGCAAATGTATCTATAATTGTTGATGTTCCATGCTTAGTTTTATCCACTTTCTTGTGTTTTGTTCCAACTTTGGAGTACTTTTCATATGATTTCTTGGACTAACCTAGTAACAAGAGCCACAGTGCCAGCTGCCTGTTTTCTGCTGTTTTTGGTTCCAGGAAAGTCAGAAAATGAATATTCTCGGAATTGGACGGGACAAAAGCCAAAGTGCCTATTTTTCCGGAAGGGATCAAGTGCCAGAATACGAGACGGAGAGGGGCATCTAAGTGCCCGATCAAAAATCCACAAAAGAGTCTGTAGCCGCCGTCGTCTCTGTCCCTAGATCGGGAGGGATCTGAAGCTCTTCCCGGCACCCTGCGGGAGAGGGGAATTCACCCTGGAGGCCTTCTTCATCACCATGCAAGCCTCCTGTGTGATGCGTGAGTAGTTCATCCTTGGACTATGGATCCATGTAGTAGCTAGATGGCTGGTTTCTCCTCCTTTGTGCTTTCATGTTTAGATCTTGTGAGCTTCGTTCATGATTAAGATCATCTATTTGTAATCCATACATGTTGTGTTTGCGGGGATCCGATGGATATTGAGATGCTATTTCAGATTGATTATTGATTCTATCATGTCTTTGTTATTTGAGATCTTGCATGCTTTCCGTTGTTAGTAGCTATCTTGGCCAAGTAGATGCTAGCAACTCTAAGAGTTAGTATTTATGCTCGATAGTGGGTTCATGCCTCTGGTAATCTGTGGAAGTGACAGAAATCTCTAAGGTATTAGATGTGTTGTTGCTACTAGGGAGAAAACAACGATCCTTTGTTCATAGAACAATTGTATTGTTTACTTTACACGAAGTTCGTAAAGCAATAATCTGTTGCTTGCAACTTAATACTGGAGGGGGTTCGGATGATAACCTGAAGGTGGATTATTAGTCATAGATGCAGTTGGATGGCGGTCTATGTATTATGTTGTAATGCCCAATCAAGTCTCAAAGGAGTCAAGATGATTAGTATATGCATGTATTGCTTTCTCGGTGTTTGTCAATTTCCCCGCTGTAATTTGTTCACCCAGCATGTTATCTATCTAAGGAGAGCCACCTCTAGTGAACTATGGATCCCAGTCCTTTTACTTTACATACAATCTACAATCTTTTACTGCTTTGTGTTTACTTTCTGCAAACTTTTACTTCTTTCCATTCGATACGTTTAATCCTTTGTTTTCTGCAAAACACGGTGAGATTGACAACCTCATCGCAAGTTGGGGACAAAGTTATGTGGTTGTGTTGTGCAGGTCTCCACATTGCTACTAGCACCGGTAGTGCGCCCTGCCAAAGCTCAGCTAGTAACACCTTTGGGGCGTTTCCTTGCTCCTACTGGTTCGATTAAACCTTGGGTTCATAATTGAGGGAAGACTTGCTGCTATATTCATCGTACCTTCCTCTTGGGGTTCCCAACGAGCTCTACGTCGAAAGTCGAGCGCATCAAGATTTTCTAGCGCCGTTGCCAGGGAGTCAAGGACATCTTCACAAGGGGAGTCCCTCATAACCAATCTCTTTACTTTGTTGTTTTTGTTTTGCTTAGTTTTCTTTTTTGCTTTGTTTGCTTGTTTTGTTCAAAAACCCCCAAAAAATTAGTTCTACAAGTTTGCTTTCTTATTTCAAAAACACAAAAAAAATTAGTTCCTTTCTTAAGTTGCCTTTATGACTAGCTCTGCTCCAATCACTATTTCATTATGGATATCTCACTCAGTTTCCTATTTGGGAACAGTTTTATGACTGCTAAGGTAATAGATGAACCACCACCTGCTAGAACCTCCATGGAAGAAGAAATTGCTGAACCTAAAAGCTCATTAGATGAAAAAGAGGAGGAGAGTGATAGACAAAAGGAGGAAGAATGTATCTACCCATGCCTACCTTCTAATGAGAGTAACTCTTTACCCCTTACATTATTTGATTGTCCCCCATGCTTATCAAAGGAGGATGAATGTTATGTTCCTGTGGATTCTTTCGATGAAAAGCATGTTTTATGTGATAGTTATATTGTTGAGTTTATTCATGAGGCTACTGAAAATTATTATGAGAGAGGAAAATATGGTTGTAGAAGTTTTTATGGTAATGAAACACCTCTCTATGCGCTGAAAGTTTTGAACTTACTTTTGTTTTATCTTCGTATGCCAGTCACTTTGTTCTTTATGCATTTATTTGCATACAAGATTCCTATGCATAGGAAGTGGGTTAGACTTAAATGTGTTTTGAATTTGCTTCTTGATGCTCTCTTTTACTTTAACTCATATCTCTTATGTGAGCATCTTCTCAAATTATCATGCCTAACTTAAAGGCGTTAAAGAAAAGTACTTGTTGGGAGATAACTAAAGAGTTTTAGATGAGTCTTGGAAGTTATTACCTCTGTAATAACCTCTCCTTATCCTTTTTATTTGCTTTTTGTGCCAAGAGTAACCTCTAATGAGAGTGAAGTAATAATTGGAAAAGTTGCTGTCCCTAAACAGATTTCTGTGCTTCACCGTAAAAATTCCTGAGAGATCTCTGTACGTCAGATTGAGCTGTAATTTTTTGTGCTTCTGCCCCAGGTTGTTATCTAACTTTCGTTAGTTCAACACATTTTTATTTGAGAAATAGAAGGTCTTCGAAAAAATTCATCTTTACCTGTTGGTCTGTTTTGACAGATTTCTGCCATTTTCTGCATTTGCTTCTTGTTAGTTCCTTCTTGAGTTCTTTTGGGGAATTGAGCTTTTTTAGGGAAGTGATACAGTATCTAGTGTTCTAATGGAAGTTTATTTGGTGTTAGAACTGAACCTTAAGACTTATTTATCTTAAGTGCACTAATGTTGCTAATGAGATTGTCTGAAGTTTTGTATGAAGGAAATTTTTTAGGTGTATGGAAGGAATGCATAATAAGATGAAGGATGGACTAAAGCTCAAGCTTGGGGATGCCACGCGTGTCACCCCAAGAAATATCCAAGAAGTACAAGCGTCAAAGCTTGGGGATACCCAAGGCATCCCCCTTCTTCATCAATAAAAATTCCAGGTTTCTTCCAAACGCTTCATTTTTATTGTTTCATGTACAGTTGTATTTTTCTTAGAGCGTCTTCTTTTTCGTTTTCATTTTGGTTTTTAGTTTGCTTTGGTTTTCTTAGTTTTCTGAATAAGTTGGTTGGACCCCATCTTTCATACATTGGTTTGCAAATAGTTTGGTTTGGTTTGGAGAAGAGTAGGAAAGTTCATGCTTATGTGGTAAAAAGAGCTCGTTTTTGACTGTAGCCTATGCTTTGTCATGCCATGCTCGATATTGTTTTGGCTTTATGCTTAGTATTCTTTGCTGTAGCATGACTTGTTATAAACAATTGAGATTGTTTAATGTGCCTTGGATGAATCATGCGTTGTTTTAGCATATTAAAGCATAGTATAGTGGTATTCTCCTTTGATGCTTTATTTGGGTTGACTTGGCGCATGCTCACACCATGTTATGACTATCTCAAGTCACCATAGCCTTTATGATCCTTTAGTTTTCAACTTGTAGTATCACTTTATGCTTTGATCAATGATGTTTTGTCGCTCTGCATGATTATGGCCATTATTGCTCTCTTAGTTTGTCGCTCCCAGTCTTTTGCTAGCCTCCACAACAAAGTACGAGTTCCACTCATGCATCCAACTCCCTAAACCAAGTTATTCCAAAGAGTCCACCATACCTACCTACTAGCTTATGCTATGCCAAGTATATTCATGCTTTTGTTTACCTTCCTCTTGTTATGAGAAAACTAGTGATTAAAGCTCTCACGAACTTGATGGCACACTTTACTTTACTTTCCCTTAATAAACTTGAACCATTGTGTCTTCTATGTTGTATATGCTTGCACTTATTTGTTGGAAATTAGCAGAACCATGCTTTCATGGGGAACGCTTTCAACATTGCAATTGGTACTTGTACCTAGTTGATATCATGCTCTTTTGTATATGGATGTCGTCGGTGTGAAATGAAAGGGGAGATTGTAAGTCCATGGAGTTATGTATATGTGTTAGAGAAACGCCTGGGCCGCTGGTCTAATCCATGTTGACATGGTGGAAACCTGCAGCGTAACCATAATGAGTTGTCTATGAAGCATTCTTCTTATAAAAAAGAGTCCTATATTGAGAAAAAAAGAGAAAAGAGAAAAAAAAGAGATAGTATGAAAAGAGGAAAAAGAGAAAAAAGCACCATATTCCCATGGTAAATAAGAAGAATGTTGAGATGCTCATTGTGTGCTTGCCTTGTCATTTTGATATGGGGATTCTTCCGTATCATCGGGCAAGGGGTACCCCGTTGGCGGTTCTCAATGATACACATGTACTTACGACGACAAGAACTTACCGGTGACTAAACTTGAGTAGCATGAGGAGCGTCCCTCGTATACAAGGGACATGAGATTTCTGACTTATACTTCGTCAAGCATGTACACCATAGTTTGTTCACTTTAACCTTAATCACTTCAAGATGCTTATGATAGGGGCAATGAGAGCTGAAAGCTTTAAGTATCATAATTTTTGGAAGCTCTTTATGAGACTTGAATCCCTACTTCCTTTAAAAAAATGCCTTTCTTCCACCATTATATTGAGTCTCCACCTTCTATCTTTATGCACCTACTTTGAGAGCATAGTGGCCATTCTTAGTTCTATGTGCATTGTCCCAAGACTAGTTGATTGATGCATAACTTGTTATTGCTTGTTTGAAACTATTGTATCTAGTCACTCTTATGAACTTTTAAGGTGTCCTATGCATTTATATTTGCTACTCTATTGAGGGACAAGATGAATACTTTTATGCTATGTTTTCTTTATGAGAAACAAACAAACGTCTTGCAAAGCATTGTTATTCATGATCTTTGTTTGTGCCTTTTAATGTTGCATCATAGTTTCTTTGTCTTATTGCTAGAACTTTGTCTTTCATGTTGTGATTAAAGTACTATGATCCCAGCTTTGAATGTTTTGCAAATACTTGGATCAAGTCTTTGATGGTGCATGTCACCTCAAAAATTATTTATTTTTATCACTTGCCTACTCGAGGACGAGCAGGAGTTAAGCTTGGGGATGTTGATACATTGCAAATGTATCTATAATTTTTGATGTTCCATGCTTAGTTTTATCCACTTTCTTGTGTTTTGTTCCAACTTTGGAGTACTTTTCATATGATTTCTTGGACTAACCTATTAATAAGAGCCACAGTGCCAGCTGCCTGTTTTCTGCTGTTTTTGGTTCCAGGAAAGTCAGGAAATGAATATTCTCGGAATTGGACGGGACAAAAGCCAAAGTGCCTATTTTTCTGGAAGGGATCAAGTGCCAGAATACGAGACGGAGAGGGGCCAAGGGCCGGCCACGCCACCTGGCCGCCCGGCCAGGCCTGGCCCGTGCCAGGGGGTGGTGTGGTGGCTCCCGGCACCCCCTCGGCCTCTCCTTCCGCCTATAAGTTGCCCTCGGGACAAAAACCCTAAGTGCCCGATCAAAAATCCATGAAAGAGTCTGTAGCCGCCGTCGTCTCTGTCCCTAGATCGGGAGGGATTTGAAGCTCTTCCCGGCACCCTGCCGGATAGGGGAATTCACCCTGGAGGCCTTCTTCATCACCATGCAAGCCTCCGGTGTGATGCGTGAGTAGTTCATCCTTGGACGACGGATCCATGTAGTAGCTAGATGGCTGGTTTCTCCTCCTTTGTGCTTTCATGTTTAGATCTTGTGAGCTCCGTTCATGATTAAGATCATCTATTTGTAATCCATACATGTTGTGTTTGCGGGGATCCGATGGATATTGAGATGCTATTTCAGATTGATTATTGATTCTATCATGTCTTTGTTATTTGAGATCTTGCGTGCTTTCCGTTGTTAGTAGTTATCTTGGCCAAGTAGATGCTAGCAACTCCAAGAGTTAGTATTTATGCTCGATAGTGGGTTCATGCCTCTGGTAATCTGCGGAAGTGACAGAAATCTCTAAGGTACTAGATGTGTTGTTGCTACTAGGGAGAAAACAACGATCCTTTGTTCATAGAACAATTGTATTGTTTACTTTACACGAAGTTCGTAAAGCAATAATCTGTTGCTTGCAACTTAATACTAGAGGGGGTTCGGATGATAACCTGAAGGTGGATTATTAGTCATAGATGCAGTTGGATGGCGGTCTATGTATTACGTTGTAATGCCCAATCAAGTCTCAATGGAGTCAAGATGATTAGTATATGCATGTATTGCTTTCTCGGTGTTTGTCAATTGCCCCGCTGTAATTTGTTCACCCATCATGTTATCTATCTAAGGAGAGCCACCTCTAGTGAACTATGGATCCCGGTCCTTTTACTTTACATATAATCTAAAATCTTTGACTGCTTTGTGTTTACTTTCTAGAAACTTTTACTTCTTTCCATTCGATACGTTTAATCCTTTGTTTTCCGCAAAATACGGTGAGATTGACAACCTCATCGCAAGTTGGGGACAAAGTTCTGTGGTTGTGTTGTGCAGGTCTCCACGTTGCTACTAGCATCGGTAGTGCACCCTGCCAAAGCTCAGCTAGTAACACCTTTGGGGTGTTTCCTTACTCCTACTGGTTCGATTAAACCTTGGTTTCATAACTGAGGGAAGACTTGCTGCTATATTCATCGTACCTTCCTCTTGGGGTTCCCAACGAGCTCTATTTCGAAAGTCGAGCGCATCAGCGGCGGAGCGGAACTCCTTCTGGAAAAACATCGAACCCCCTAGAGTTTTTAGGTTAGAAGGCTTCTTATAGGCGAAGAGGGAGACCGAGGGGGTGCCTGGGGGGCCCACACCACCCCCTAGCGCGGCCTGGCCTGGCCCGCGCCACCAGGTGGTGTGGCCACCCCCTGGCTCTTCTCCGTCTCGTATTCTGGCTCCTAGAGTCTTCTGTAAAAATAGGCCTTTGGCTTTTGTCCTGTCCAATTCTGAGAGTATTCATTTTCTGACTTTCTTGGAACCAAAAACAACAGAAAACAGGCAGCTGGCTCTGTGGCTCTTGTTAATAGGTTAGTCCAAGAAATCATATGAAAAGTACTCCAAAGTGTGGACAAAACACAAGAAAGTGGATAAATCCAAGCATGGAGCATCAAAAATTATAGATACATTTGCAATGTATCATTCTCCTTAGCCAAGTTTTTGTCTTATCCGTCTGCCATTTCCTAACATATGCGTGCCATCCCACCTCAAATTTGGCCTCCGTAGTGGTGTAATATAATAGAGACCGAAACTCCGACAATGATTTGGGACTTAGGTGCTTGCTTATGTTCTTTTCAATGTGCCATGTACATATACGGTGCCACACATCCGGTAATACATTTCGGATCGCTCTTATCATCGCAGCATCTGCATCTGTGATTACAGACTTCGGCATCTTCTGATACATTGCTCTCATAAATGTACGCAGTAACCAAGAATATGTATGTTCAGCCTCGTTTGATATGATGGCAGAACCAAATACCGTAGTCTTTCGGTGATTGTTCAAGCCGACAAACAGAACAAATGGCATACCATATCGGTTCATCTTGTATGTGCTGTCAAACACCAACACGTCACCATAATCCTTATAGTCCATACGCAACCGAGAATCGCACCAGAACAAACATTTCAAACATCCCTTATCATCAAGTTCATGATCAAAAAAAAGTCAGGGTCCTTCTCCTTCCTGCTCTCCATAAATCCAATGGCCGTGGCAGCATCACCACTTGAAATAAGCTTCCTCTTCTCCCTTGCGCACAGGTTATACAAATCCTTCCTCGTAAATCCAACGAAACTATACCGACCATACTTGCTGATAAAGGAACTCATGATCATGTGTTTTCTAATCCCAGAAGCTGCCATTGCTAATATCTCTGCTCTCTGGAAATCTTTAATCTTCCTATGTGACCAAAGAAACGGCACCTCGTCTGGTCTAGCCAACAAATGATTGTGGCCGTTGTCAAAATTTCTAACGCGACATACACCTCTAGATCTATCTAGCTTCACGGTCAGTTGCGCTGTGCATCCACATCGGGATTCTGCTCTTGGCCTATATTTTCGCGCCTCCAAAGGCAAGTACTTCTTCAACCGTTTCCCTTCCCTGGAACATATAAACGTCCTCCTCACTACATATTGTGATGCACGTTTGCTGATCTTGGACCTGCCCTTCCTAATGCTGAAACCATGGTCTCTAGCATAGGAGTTGCAGAAAACATATGCCGCAGCTTCAGAACGAAATGTCATATCCTTTATCTTCCAATACTTCTCTCGCTCATCTCCGGGGTGACCAATATCCTTGTCACAGTCAACCTTATATTCTTTGTCTTTAGGATCATCCGATGTCACCTACAGAACAACGGCACACATAGTATGAGTACATTGCTCCTGTTGGTTATATCCCATGCCTACAAAATATAAATCACATACCTCACTATTATTTACTGAGCATAATCCTTCAACTGTCTCCAAATCTGATTCACCATAGTAGTCATACGTATTATCGCTACCAATTATTAACTGAACAAATAAAATATAAAGATAATAGTTAGTTACACTGTCATCAGTTAATTTAGTGCATACGCCAGCAATTTTCAATATGCTATTCAGTGTCCAATACCGATCTTCTCGTCAGCATCAATCTCAATCTACACATGTTAAAAACAACTATATTTAAAATAAAAAATTCTAGGGCGTCATCATAAAAATTGCATCGCATAAATTGGAGGTTCACTCACATTATCGTCCGAGGCATCATCACCATCATCTACATTCATATGCCCGTCTTCAGGAGGTAACATCTCATGTTCCGAACTATCATAATCCTCATTGTTAGCGTTCTCGTCATCTATCTCCATCCTACTAGAACCACTACTACTGTCCGCCATATCTACATCAGTACGAACCATTAGTCGTAATCAAAATATTTTATACTACATGTGATCCACAATAAGGGTGACGGAATTACCTCTCAAGCACAACACGGAGATCGCAGAGAAAGAACACGCTAGAAACAATTGGTTGAGGAGGGCTCCTCACGGACGACTCCAAACCCTAGCAGGCGGTTTGAGGCCACTTCCGATACGGGACTGATCGTCTTCGATCTAATGCGGACGAAGCTGCGACAGCGATATCGCGCCAGTCGTCGCAACCGACTTAGGTTCCGGCTCTCGATGTGGATCGACGCATAGTCCACCACAATGGAGATCGCGGCAGCTATGCGATCGGACCAGATTAACGTGGAACGGGATTAACAGAAGTGGGCCCAACATCTTTTTTTCTATGCCTACGACCCGTACATACCTTCTCCGAATCGTATTCGAATACAACATGCTGGGCAATACGCGGGCTTGGATCTAACTAAGGCCCGTCCACTACCCACCCGTGAACCCAGTCGCCCACTTATCTCAAAGTTGCGGTGGAGGGGGGACACCGAAGCAAGCCTCATAAAATTGTATGTTGAAATACGAATTTCCGTTGCCCGTCAGGGTGCTACTTTCAAAGGCTCTTTCACTACTGAGTAGTGAGGTGTCATTCCAGCATGCAAGCACCAAGGAGGCAAGGAGTGATGCCTCTCGCGGTTACATCATGGAGATTTGTGGTCAACCTTCGTTTGGAAGTTGGATCATTTTCCCTGATGCATCGCATTCCCTCGCGCGGGTCATAGCAGGATAGCAAAATTAGGGATATTATAACTGGGACAAAAGGGAGCTCTCTCGTAAACTAGACATTCTCAGCCGTTAGATCACATTGTCTGGTTGTTTCCGTCTCGTCTATTCTTTCGTTTGATCCCACACTGACCCGCTTTGTCCCTAGGGGACGCTATTTCGGACGTCAAATTGGCCTACTCTAATTAAACAGGGCTGAAACCGCTCACAGAAGCCCACTTACCTCCGAGTGCACATTCCTTAAAAAGAACCCGAACAGACTTCTTCTCGCAATTTCCGAGCGGCGCCGCCTTCTCGATCCTTCCCCGATGACACACGGTAGCGCCTCCGTCGCCGCCTCTACATACGTCTCCCTGTACTCCGCACCCATCGGGCCATGGTGCCCCCAAAATCGACCTTGAGAGCGCCCCCTCAACAAGAACATTCTAGAGCAAGCCAACGGCAAGGAAGGTTCGCCTCATTCTTTGCTGCTGAACACAGATCTATACGCCGGGCTTCCCCCAAAACCAACATCGTTCCCCAGCAGTAGCGATACACCACGGAGGCACGGACTGGGCAGGCTACACGGGAGCTATAGCAGGGCTGTCGCCCCCGAGGAGTGGTGAGCCCGAGCCTTCCGGCATCGACAAGTCAAGCTACACAGCGACTCTGAATGTATGGCGGCAATTAATGCAATGGTGAATCGTTCATGTGTCAAAAATCTGATCGAGTAGTACATTGTTTATTATTTGCAGACCATGAACTACTCAACTCGTTGAGATACGTGATTGAGCTGCATATGTGAATTTCTATTCTGTTCACCATATTCTTAAGCTGCTTCGATCATAACTTTGGTACCTTTGCATATCTAATTGTTACCATCCGAGGTACATAATTTCCATGTTTTTTTATCTGATACCTGCCGCATTGTAGTGAACTTTACACTGACTAGATGCTAACTTGCTACTGCTGGTGGCGTAGTCGTTTGATATTTTGAGAATGCTTCAATGTTTCAGAATGATGTTATAGTTCCATGGAGAAAGACAAATGTATTTATGTTGAGAGATTGCAAAAGAAAATATACTCAGCTTAAATCACTTTTGCAAAATAATCCATTAATTATGTAGTCGATCAACAATGACACAGTTTCTCAAGCAACAACATTATATTTTTTCAATCTAATTATCTTGATAAACCTACGTATACGGATAGTAAGCATAAGACTGCTCACATTCACTTTGTTTCATTCGATGCCGACCATGTCCAGTTATTGAGGGCTGGAGAACATCAAGTCAGGTCCCTTTTCTTGTCTAATATTTACCAATCGAAAGCAGCTAACTTAAGTATTTGACCTGTTGAGCTGCCTCCTTCTATTACTTGGGTTGGGTGCAAAGAAAGATATTTTCATTTTTTATATGCTTGAATGCTATATATATCATGATCATGAGTACCCTTCACTTTTTTTTCTTTTTCGCATCCAGTGATGACCATAACGAATTATTGAGAGCTGGAGAACATTAAACAAGGTGCCTTTTATTGTCTAATATTTCTTGGTTCTTATATTTTATTTCATAAGTAAATTTTAATTGGTGCTGACTCCTGCTATTTCGTACATGCAAACGAAGAAATTTTAATTTTCTAGGATTGAATGCTATATATAATTGCTTATGCAATATCCTTATTTAAGGTGGGCGAACAAAGCTGGACCTATGGATGGTCAGTGCAATGGCAAGTTTTGAAGGAGAGATTTCCTTTTATGTTATCACTTGTTTTGTTCTACATTTTTCTTAAACAATAGTGAAATATTGGATATGTGGATTCTGAGCATCTTCCTTAGTCAATTTATTAATGAAGATATTACATACTATTAATTCACCTCACGCTCTTAAATTCCTATCGTTCTATTGAGAGAAAAAATTGCAATATACTCACACCAATACAGAAA
Organism: Avena eriantha; assembly: GCA_910589775.1. Lineage (NCBI taxonomy): Eukaryota > Viridiplantae > Streptophyta > Magnoliopsida > Poales > Poaceae > Avena > Avena eriantha. The sequence continues at coordinate 304,918,902 of OU342740.1, read as the reverse complement.
CTGACTTGCAATAGTAGTAAGTAACCTGCAACAAAATCCAGCACATTTTAGTTCCTTTTCAGGTTGGTGATAGTGGAGGCACGGTACTACCACTTGGCTTCAAAAATTACTTATTCTTTGGTCTACTGCATTATTTTCTAACTATCTAATTTCATTGGCTTTTTTGCGTAACATCTAATAAAAAGTACTCTTTAAATTTCTAACTTTATTTTAGATATATTAAACTTCTTTTCAGGTAAATTTCCATCGATTCCTAATATTCTATAGTCATCACGGACGGACGCGGCAACACACGCCAACATGATCTAGTCAGATAGGATTACTAGTAGCTTTTTTTCTCACTCAAAGATGTGAAGCTTTGGTGAATGGAGATAGGAACATAGGATATAAGAGACCATTCTATAACTTTGGTTGCTTGACTACGTGAGTTGCGCATCGCTTAAATCTCTCGTATATGTAGAGAGAGACAGGGGAAATGAATACTGCGTCAGGGAAGTAGATGTGGCTTACTCAGTGCATCAATTTATTTGGGACATACGACCAATTTTGTTTGTTTCAACTACAGTATTGGTGAATGGATTTTTCTTTCTCTTTCCAAAATGAAGTAGTAGTAATTTTTTTTCGAAAGAGTATGTATTAATATCGCGGAGATATAGTGGTAAAAAAGTAGCTTCAGTGGATATAGATAAATAAAAAGTTGAGAGGAGATTATAATAACTTACTGACAACCCTTCAATAGAAGATATTATGAAACCGACTGTGCTTAGGGTAATACGAGGCGATTCTAAGTCCGTTCACAATGGAGTGTCTCTTAGCACGTCATTATAGGAGAAACAAATTGTTAAGAAACAATCCCTCCAATGCATTGTTTCTTAAGTGATGGTTGTACATTTAATATTTAGAAGACATGCATGCATGTGATTAGACTAACAAGATTGTTTGCCTATGATTTCGTGCAATAGGTGCTAAGATACAACCTCAATCTCTTTCCTCATTAACTATAGTGTCCATAAGCAAAGTGCCTGTTGAAGTATGATCCAAATTCTATTAAGGAGGCTAACTTCTGACGGAGCGGAGCGAGACCCGTCGCCGGGAGGCTTGAGCCGAAGCTCCCCCTCCCCCGTGGTATGGATCGTCGATGACCTAGGTTATCACCGCTATATATACCTCTTGTAAGCCGCCAGCTGAGATAAGTTGCATCTTTGAAATCCTCGGCGTTGTGTAAACACTACTCGTATAGTGAAGTTCTGCTGGCTGGCGCCCGTGGTTTTTCCCTCTGTAGCATCCCAATTGTCTAACAATTGTAATGCTACTTGGTCTAGTAAGATATTGGCTACTTCTTATATATAATTGTTGCATCATAAATATATCATGCTCATATCATCATGCCACCTTGCATTTGAGCATCATATAAAACTCTGTTTCTTTGGTTCTTCTCTCATATGCATTATTAATTGTATTTGCCTCTTGATATTGTATTTGGTTATTGATATATTGTTTAATGCCCAAGTTGAGTTGGGGCATATCTTTTATTCCACTCCATCACCTTTCTTTCACCACCTTATAATTCCATCATCCTATTATCCATGAGCTTGTAATTCTTTTTTTTTGATTTTATTCTAGCTCATGTGGATGGGGTGGATCTAATCCCAACTTCTTTTTGCTTGGCCTTTACTCCACTTCTTGGAAATGCATAAGAATAATACCATAATATTATTATTGTTTTCACAAAATAAATCATGGCATTATTATTTTGCATGGGCCATGCAAAAGTACTACCACCTTTTATCCCATTGGTTTTTCCTTTATTTTTTTAATGGATATTTCTTTGTGGAACATCTCCATCCATCCCACCATCCCCATATTCTCATCCATATCTATTTCTTTTATTTTATTTTCTCCATGCATGATCCAAATGGGGCCTCTTCTCATAACCTTTCTTTCTCTTTTCTTGGATTCTTCTTCATCTCATCTTAACTTAATCAAGCCTCACTATATTCCATTTGGGTTGATCTTTTGCACAAGTTTTAAAACCTAAAACCTAATCAAACCTAACCTAGCTATCTCTCTCTATTTTTCCTCTAACCTAGTTCTACTTAAACACTAACCCCTACTCCCACCTCTCTCTCTTTCACTCCCTCTCTCTACCATGCTAGCCTCACCTGGCCTCTCTCTCCCTGTCCCACACCCCATCTACCTACCCCAACCCTAGCAAACCCTAACCCGAGCCCCTCTAAGCTAACCCTAACTTACACCCGAGCCCCTCCCCTCTTCCTCTACCGTGCGGGCCCAGCTGCACCACACGCCGTCCCTGGCCTACTGGCAGCCTCCACCACCCTACCCATGCCCCTACTTGCCAGCCAGAGCACGTGAGGAAGGAGATGGAAAAGGTGGCCGAAGCCACTTTTTCCATCTACCCGCGCCCACACGCCATCTCCTCCCTCTCCCTCACTTTTTCCTCCTCCCAAGGCTCTCCTGCATCGCCTAGATCCGCCAAGCCTGCCCTCCTCTCCTCCTTTTCTTCCCCACCGTCGCCAGCACCTGCCACCGGTCGCCGCCAGCACCGCGTCGCCCCCTCGTTCCAGCCGGCCAGCACGACGTGGAGGTGGTCCAGAAGATCGTGGACGCTCCTCTACATCGCCCTGCACGCGCTGACAAGGACAAGGGGCGCCAGGCTCGCCAGTACCGTCGACGCCGGCGGAAACACTAGTTTTCCCGGCCGCCAGCCTCGTCGAAGACCCGCCGCGCCTTGCCCCGATCTGATGCCGGCAACCTCCTCGCGGTAAGCCCCTCCACCTCCTAGACAACATCCGCCCCGCCATAGAGCCCTAGCGCCGCCGTTCGTTTCGGCGAGCACCCTCTGTGCGCCAGAGGTCGCCGTTGTCTGCAACCTTCCCGCGCCGCATAGCGCCTTAACTAGGCCCCAGCCACCCTCCTGTCAGCTCCCCTAGCCCACCGCAGTGGCTTCGCCTCCCTGCGTGAGCACCCCAGGTCGCGGGATCGAATCCCCCGCGCCGCGCGCGCTGTCGCCGCGAGTGCCGTCAGAGATCAGAGAAGATCCACAGTGCGTGTTGACACTTTGCACTTAACCCCCCACCTTTTTGACTCCTTCAACCCGCGCTCCTAGAGGCCTCACCTGTCAGCCGCAGTGGCAGTTTAACGGAAAGGCACCCGGGGAACCTTACCCTCAACCCGCGGTCCAGCTTGCCCCCACCTGTCAGTCTCTGCCATCCCCAACACTGTCACGTGGGCCTTAGCCAGTTGGCCCCACCTCGCAGTTGCACGGGCTAGTCAGAGCCGCGGTGAGAAAAGAATTTGCGCGCGGGTCTCGCCCGGTCTGCAGCTGGTCCACCGTCAGCGGCTGTGGCTAGGTTTGCCTGGGTGACAAAACATTTCCTGTTTAGCTGTTTAAACAAAACAAATCCAAATTTATTTAAATTCAAACTCAAATCAGATTTCAAATAACTTTTCAAATATAAATCCAAACAATACAAATAATATATGTTTTGGAATCAGGAAAATGTGAGGAATTCAAATATGCTATTCAAAATATTGTTTGAACAATTTAAATTTTCGAGATGATTAAAATTACAATAAAATGCCCTTTTCTTAATAAATTAATAACTTTAATTCTATAACTCCAAATTGGGCAAATAATATATCTAAATCGATCAGCGCGACGAGCCCGTTCTATCTATGCAGTCCTTGTTCTGAATTGAAGCATGCATCATGTCATTATTAAAAATCTGAACTGTTTATGACAATAAAACTTGGTTAAATAAATAACAAAATGCTTTATTTCTTGTATCCACACCTCACCTTTGTCATGCTACTTTAATGTCATGTAAATTGTGCACCATTCATCATGGCATGCTTGTTTGTTTGTTGCATTTTAATTTATATGCTTGTGCACTTTATTTATGTTGGCCCTTGTTTGTTTGGTTCTTCTTCGAATAGACGCCCAGCAGGAGAATTACCAGGAATCACAGGAGTACTACCCAGATCCATCTCTCGCTCCAACTGAGCTGCCAGGCAAGCACTACCTCATGCTTGCACACATATAGTACCTATTGCCTCTATCTTATTCTTGCATCATGGAGTCGCGATTGCATTAAATTGAATCCCAAGTACTGCATAGCCTTTACTTTTAAACCCCACCGAAGCTTGTTCCTCCACCCCATAAGCCATTACTACAGGAGTTGTTTGAGCCATGCGAGTCGTAGAAAAGCATGAGTAGGGTATGTGAGTGTCTGATGAATAACGAGGTACCTAAACAACTTAACCTGAGTAGTAATGGGATAACTAATGAAAGAGGCACCGGTGAGCAATATCTGCTATTTGGTTTTTCATGCTCACTTGTGTCCCGTAGGACCCCGAGTACTTGATTTCTGTTACTTGACTATTCGCACTATCCACATCCGGGAGGCCTTATGGACCCCCCTAAGCCAGATCTTGATTCATTCTTATTCCTTGGGGCCACAATTAGTTTGGGGCTTTATTACTATCCTGTACTTATGCCATGTTACTGCTTTATTTAAGATTGTGCGAGGAGCACCTGTACTGTTTTGGATCGCGCCACGTTTTCGCGGTCTCGACAAGCCCAGTCACATTTTCGGGTTCCCAGTCGTTTACAGCCGTCGTCGCAAACCCTGGGTCTGTCTCGGAGCCGGCCAACTTCGTTGCGGGTAGCTTATTAGGGTGGCCCCCTGAAATATTTCTGAATCCTGTGATTGCTTTGTCGTGAATGCCTCGTTGGGTTTTGAGTTGGTTTTTCCGAGGTTGATCGAGTGTGTGTTGCTATTCGTGCACCCCTACAGGGTAAATCTTTCTGAAAGCCGTGTCCGCAGGGTAAATCGTCCAGGCATGTAACTAAGAGCGTAATTCACCGAGATAGTTACACCCTCTCTTTGTTTTAGAGGGTTTTCCAATTTAAATTTGTGTCCCCCTTGCTGTGATTTCGTTTTTGTCTTTGTTATTTGATTGTCCCAAAGCTAACAGTGCCTAGGATACAGCGCTAATAAACCCCCATTATGAAAGGCCTAAAAGATGTAGAGCCGTCAATAATTAATAGCTTCATCAATATTTTCTTTTCGATACTAGTTAGTTAGCTTAAGATATCTGGAAAATGCATTCATAGTAGGGTACAGCTTGTAGTATGCCATCTAGAGAGACTAGAGAGGACAGGTTGTATGGAAATTACAAATGTAGTACTACTCTTTATCCACGCATAATCACAAATGGTACTCCCAATAATTGCTGCAAAAATTATTACCATTAACTAAGATTAAGTATACTCAACAACTATGCTTAGTCACGGGCACATATGTTAGAGCCTGAATTCTTCGGCTCATCATTATACAGAAATGAAGGAAAACAGTCAAAGTATATTTAAGAGCATCTCCAACATATGCCAAAACATTAAGGTCCACATTTTTGTTTTCTAGGTGCCACTTTAGCAGTTTTCGGGCTCCACTTTTTGTTTTCTAGGTGTCACTTTAGCAGTTTTCGGGCGCGGTCAGCTGCAACATTTCCAGGCACGCTAAAATGCAGCGTGAGGCTGGCAGTAGTTTTCCAATAGCGCTAAAATAGAGCATCACAAACACGTTTTTGACATATGTGCATCAAAAGAAGATCAAACAAGACCAAACAAATAAAATGAAAATTAAATAACACATAGTACATAAACGGTAGATAAACTACTCGGCGATGAACATAGTACATAAAAAATACAGTAGTTCAACATAGTAGATAAAACAAACTACTCGTCGCCCTCATCAGAAGTACCCTCATCGGCCGAGGAGAACAAGTCGAGCCACGTTTCGTCGTTGGCGTCGATTGTCGATGGACCGGCGGCCTGCGTGTTGATGAAGGCCTTTCGCTGCACCCTCTCGTCCCTCCTCTGTGCCCTCTCGGCCCTTCTCTGCGGCCTCCTCGCCTTGTAGAAGTTGAGCTCGTCCTGCACGTCGTCCAGAAAGTTCGTCTTCCATGCCGCCATGGCCCGCTCATTCTCCTCGGTGGTGATGAGGCACCTCTGGAAATTCATGCCGTGACGCAACCGACCGAGCCTCCACGCCACCACATCGTACATGTGTGTGGCCTACTGCGCGGTGTCGAACGACAGGCGGTACTCTGAGGTCCTAATCTTGGCATAGAAGTTCCTCTGGCAGTGCACGCATGTCGTGGAAGCCGGAGGAGTTCAAGGGGCTGCGGTGGTGCGGAGGCATCCCGATGACGGCGGCGGGGCTTAGTAGAGAGGGGGCTAGGGGGATTTGCGAGGAGGGCGGTTGAGATGGGTGATGGTGGCAGGAATTGGCGAAGGTTGCAGGTGGTGGGAAGGGAAAAGAAAGGTTTGCGGGCGGTTGAGATGCCCACGGGATGGATATCATTGTATTGTGTGCGTTGCAGCCCACGCTCGAAACATGCTGCAGACACTTGTGCAATCTTTGGTGCACGGTAAATATTTTTTGGGCTTGTGCGCTTTTTTTAGAAAGTTTTTGGCTAGCCACGCCCCAAAGAATATTTTTTGTGGGCCACGGGTCTTTTGTGTATATATTGGATATGCTTTAAGTATATGTCCCTTGGCTTCCCATACAGATCTCACATTGTGATCAAATTCATTGGATGTGTAGAATCGGCCAACGGAAATAGTTTAAACGTGAATAAAACTCTCATTATTTTTTGTTACTTCTAGTTTGACATACATTAATTGCAGTATTTTTTTTTGAAAATATGTTATGTATTAAACAGATAATTAATTCAGATTACAATTATTCAGGGCCACTTTCGACACGCAGGCTAGCACTGCACCTTGTAACACTCCACCAAACAACACACTACGACTTAATTGATAAAGCCCATGTGCAACTTCATTACAAATCCTATTAACTTTAGAGATTACAATTCGTCGATCCGAAGGCTTCAGTAGCTTGAACATGATCACAACTATTCTCTTTAAAAGACTTTAAGATGGAGGTGCAATATGTTTCAATAATAAGGCTCGAGTCTGAATTTGCAAGTGCCAATTTTAAACCTCTAAGGCGAGCTATAGCTTCTCCCATAGCCGCTGTTTGACAGCCAAACATAGAACGTCCCCATTGTGATCTCTGAGAACCGCTGCCCAATCACGAGGGTGAGCGGAGCGTAATCCGGGGGCTCCTACAGAACGATTTAAGCGTTTCTAGCTGGGGCTCCACCTACCTCCCTCCGGTATTAGGCCGGGCCCATGTTTCCCTCTCTGAAAAATGTTTGATTATAAAAAAATATTTAAATTTAAATTTTGCTCAAATTTAAAAAATGTTTGTATTTGGAAATATTCAATTTTTTTTCAAAATTAAAAAATGTTTGAAAAGTTTGAAAAAATGCTCTAAAAACCGGAACCAAGAAAAAAGGAAAACCAAAATCTGGAAGAAAAACAGGGGAAAAAAACTTGAAGTAAGACCAACTCGTGTTAATGGCCCGGCCCAACACGGGCGCCGCTTGGGCGGAGCGCCAGATAGCGCCTGCGTTGAGCGTTGTATAGGAATTGCCGTGCAATCCACTCCGCGCTGACCGGCAAATAGTATTTGCCCCTACCCCTAAGGGCTCATTTGGTAGATAGGGGACTAAAACCAAGGGCAGCAAATCCCCACCGGGGAATTTTGAGGGACAAGTGGGATCCCCTCCCACCGAGGGAGAGATCTCCCTAACCCATGTTACCATTTGGTAACAGGAGAATGGGGAAAACTGTCCAGGACCTCTCCTGTTTAGCTTCTAGTCAACGTGTTCTATTTGTGATACGTCTTGGTGACTCTTCATGTACTATTTAAATTGGTCGATGCAATACACAAGGCTGCTGCTATTTGCTCCAAAAACTCCCTAGCAAGAGGTAATTCAAAAAGAAACATTAGGAGATAAAAGAACTTCACACAAATTTCTGAAATGTCCCAGCAAAAACCACAATAATTCTAAAATATACATAGGAATATCTAGACATTACAAATACTTCCACAATTTCGAAATATTTAGAGGAAACCAATTATTTGCAAGAGGATAAATAATCACAAATTGAGAAATCATCCTGGTGCACTCTTCAGAACATCATAGGGAACAAAGGATGCTTAGATAACAATAAAGACAACATTGATTAGAAAGCCAATACAAAACAAGATATCTAAACTTCCTCCTCTCCAAGTGAAGATCCAGATGGGATATGACATGTGGCCCAGAGGCGCAAGCACGTACCGACTTCCAACATAAATTGCTCAGCTACCTTGTCTAGGAAGTCGCGTGCTCCCCCCCCCCTCCCCCAAGAAAGGGAGCACCTGCCTTCGCTGATTACGTTATTGCTGGACGAGTCACTCTACTAAAACTTCTACCATCATCTTCTTGTGAACATCAACATGGTCTTGTTCCCATTGCATTCTTCTACTCCCCTGATGAAGCACCCCTTTCCAGAGAATATTTTGACAAAAAATATTCAGCAATCAGGCGTAAGCATGGTTGACATTACAATGGAAACATAATAATTTGCCAACATACTGCAAGATTAAAAGAATGAGAAAGCTAAATAATTTAATAACATTTGAGGAACAAGTATATGGGAATGGATTAATGCAAACTGAGCATAAATGGCTATGGGAATATATAGTTCAACATCTTAGAGAGCATGCTCTAATCATGCAGCAGCCAGGGATGCTCGCGGTTGTTAGAATATGTATATGCATGGTGTCCAGGCACGTCACGACATCTCCACAAGTCAAGGAGGATTGCAACTGTTTTAGTTCCTAATCGCGCAATTGTAGTCGGCTGTTATTTGGTTCAACAACCGGCCTCCTTGTACAATATATATCACTGCTAAGGATCGTATCAATCTAAGGTCTAAAATCCAATTGCTTTCAGTGGTCACTATTTAACTATAAACTAGTGCATACTCCTTTTCTGAAAGAAATCAACCGCTACCTATATCTAAGTGTGTTCTGCTAGCTACCTATGACAAAGCAACAATAGCATGACAGTGACATCAACCAATCGTTATGCTAGCTAGCTTGGCATGGTGAAATATTATCCAATTGTTCTGGACTAAGCCAAAAGGGTGTAAAAAATATTATTAGATGTGAGACTGAACATTGTCATATCCCACTTCTAATTGATAAGCCATACCAAACAAAGGAAAATACAGTACTAAATCTAAAGGAAGGTTACACTGAACTTTCAGGCAACATAATACTTAGAGCTAATAAGATTGCCTTGACGTAAGAAAACATAACACCTAGAGCTCTTTTATGGCACTATAGGTCAGAATTTTTATGCAAGTTACTTGATTTTTGCAAGAACATGGCGAAAGATGACCATAAATTTCTGAAGAAGTTCTAAATTAAACTGCATAAACATTACAGAAAGCTATCATCATTTTTTTGCATAAACCAATCGAGTAGAACTGGGGTCATACTAAATCAAGAGATCAAGATGTATCGCTTACTACTCAGAAGGTCTTTCTGCTGCCGTCTAATTGATTCTTAGAAGAAAAAAGATATCGCTAATTGTGATGTGGCGTGTAGATCTGCGACCATAAAGTTCATCCGTGAGAAGTGGGGAAAGATGATATGTGGACATCAAAGAACAAGAACGGGGAGATGGAGGTGGCGGAGGAGGCAAATTCTGCTCTAACCTTCGGATCTAATGGCGGAGAGGTCGTCGGTGAGGACGGAAGGACATATCAGCGTGGAGTACCCGACGGAGGTCTTTCTATCTTCCACACACCTTCATGACACCGATCTTAGTTTTATGGCATTTTCCCCTGTTCTGGAAATGCTTGGGCGGATGCGTCATGACTTGGTTCACATCTAAATATTGGGGGGGATACATTAGCAAATGTTGATTGCGTGTCTAGCAAATAAATGAGGATACTTTGGAAAATACATTCGTTGCATAAAAAATCAGGACAGGCAAAGAATAGCACAACTAGTAGTATGGTACACTGAAGAATAGATGAAATCGAACTGCACAGGTGATCACAAGTTGCAGCACATATGTGAAAAAAATGTGAAAATGACCGAACGACAATTATATGAAGTCTCAACTTTTTAGGATGAACAGTTCTTATATCTAGAACAGATCCCTATTTGTATCTGCAACAATTCAGTATTACTACCGACCGATCAGCAATTGACATAGGTTACTGTACTGAACTTACTTACCAATAAAGTATCAATTCATATGGACACTGTACTGAACTTACTTACCAATAAATTATCAATTCAATTTTTTCCAATTCAGTTTTCAAGCATTGATATAGGATAATCAAGACTACCAGTACAGTTCAGTTTTTAAGAAAACAACAGTTTTCAAGCATTTGTTTTGGGAGCCACCATCTGGGGTTTTCACATTTTCTCGGGGAGTGTATTGTTCTCTATTCAATTTCTTCCGGATATTAATAATCAAAGAAAACAAGGCCATATACACCTAGAAAAATGACACACGTTCAGGAACTGTCCTCCTTTCCTTGCTCAGCACAATTGCCCGGGCAATCCGCGAGGAGACGTATAAAAAGATGAATTGACAATCTGAATGACACAAGGAAGATGTAGGAAGAAGCTGCTGCACACGTGAGGAAGATGCCCAAAGAGAGCAAGATTTTTGCACAAAAGAAACCAGCCAAAAGAACATGACCAGGCACTACAAGATGTGACTTGTCAGCAGGCCTGCAAGATGTGGAGCAGCAAACGCGGGGATGAATAAGGTAGAACGAAAGAAGCAAACGAGTTGATGAGAAGAAGTAGGGGTAACCTTAGTTGAAGGAGAAAACGAGCGCCATGGCCGGACCATCGTCGTCACCGGAGGGGACAAAAGGCTGAGGCGTAGCAGATCATGGGGGGGAGGAGAAGTACGACCGCTGGATTGGGGAGACGCGGGAGAAGCACGACCGTCGAAACGCGGAGAGACGGGAGAGGGGGCGGTCGCCGGAGGAACAAGCTCAGGCCGCCGCACACAGTGCAGCGCCGTCGCCTCTTCCGAGAGAGAGAGAGAGAGAGAGAGAGAGAGAGAGAGAGAGAGAGAGGATTTCCACCCCGACCTAGCGACTAGTGGGATGGTCTCCCGGGGAAAAGCCGAGGAAGGGCCCCGATTTCTCGCCCTCGTCGACAACCAAACGGGGTGAGTAGGCTCCCCCGGGTCACTTTTGCCCGTGGGCTGCTCGCCCGGAGAAAAGGCCGATATCCCCCCGGGATCCTCTGGAACCAAACAAGCCTAAGTCTGGTCCAAATGGCCGAAACTACCAGGCCAACCCGAGATCCTCTTCGTGCTCGCAGTGTCGGTCTGGGCAGTCTCTCGGCTCGGTCTGGGAGCTAACCCTACCGCCGTCCGCCCGCACGTGCCCAGCCTCAAACCACCCGCGCCTTTCGAACTGTCCCGCCGCATCCCCTGCCACGCAGCCGAGCCGCCCTCACAGTCGCACTCGCCGACTCGCCTGTCCCTCGTCCTCGATATTCCGGCCCGGCGGCGCACGACTCCTCCACGCTGACCCACACGACGCGCGCCGGGCAACGGCGCAGCAGAAACACCGTCACTAACCGTGAGTGACTTTTCTTCTGTTTGTTCAACTTCTCAATTTTCAATTTCCCCCAATTGAGAATCATTCATCTGTATTGATTGATTAATTGCAGCATAGCATTAGATCAGAATCTATGAAACAATTTTTGATGTGTATTGTTGATTTTTAGGTGTGAAAATGGAGAAATTGTAGAGTTAAATTGTAATTTTGTTGAGCTAAAAAACAAAATGCAGAAGCAAGACTTGAATGATTGCTTGATTATTTTGGTTTAGCGTTAATGCTTGCTGCAAGTAAAGATGATGGCATCATTTCTCGCTACTAAAAGCGAAATGGTAGTGCTAGATTGTAATTTTCTATTTGTTCTTGCAATGTAACTAAATTACTGGAGATGATCTCACTACTATGAACAACTGTAGTTTAGTTCTTGTTATTGTGAACTTCCTTATCTTATAGGTCGTGTCGGAATTTTTTGGGCACATCGGGCACCCATTATGAAAATCCTGGCTCCGCCATTCTAGCACACATGCACTTTTTAGCATCTGAGTTCGTTCTTTCCTTAGATTTTGTCGATCTGCGCATAGGAATTTTCTTTTCTTTTCTTACTTGACCAAAATGAAGATAAATGACTCTGAATTTCATGAAGAAGAATGAGTAATAAGCGCCACCTATTTGCATATAGCCCAAGATACCGTAGCCCGCCTAGCGAGAGTTGTGCTGGCCCAATCTGCCCCACCTCACGGCCCCCAAGTGACTAGTGTGGGATACAACGACAGCTCGAGTGCACCGGACACGGTGGAAAGGAGATGTTCACAAATGCGCAGCACCAGGTTGAGCGTACCGGGCGCGGCGGCACCCCGAGAGACCAGTACCTTCAGGTTCGTCTCCTTCCTGCTTGTTAGGTTAGGAATTGTTTGGTGTCTTACGATTTCTCCCGTGATTCTTCTAACTGCTTACTCTCATCCGTAACCATGATTTTTCTCAGGATCTTGTGACCCAGTTCCAGGACTCCACTAGTGAAGGTCAAATTCTGTTGGCTACTTTGTTTCTTCTTTCTGAAGCTTGCATGAGAGGCAAATTTCTGTGTGTTTTCAACTAGAATCGTGTATATTCATTTAGCGGGAACAGAAAACTGAAGATGATTTCAATGGGGAATTATTGTACAAATCGTTGTCAGCACATTGTCCTGAAAACTAAATTTGGTCACCGCTGAGTAAAGAACATCGTGTTAGGTCCAAAACAAACAATTTACTGTAGCAGTGAAGTTCCAGAGAGAACCAAGGAAAAGATGCACAAGAGATTGTAAGCAAATTAAAAGGCAGCCCTGTAGGTTGTCTTTGGATGTTTACTACTTTAGGTAACACAGAAGGCTTGGAAATTATGATAGGTAATAGGTTTGTAAGTTGGTATGAAAATAGCTCCACTTTGCTATTATGTGCTCACCAAATTACTATTTTTTATTTCAGAGTGCAAGGAGAAGATAGTTGCAAACTTGTCAAAATTTTGCGTATGACCCTTATAACTATGCCTTTATGCGTCAGGTTGATGATTTCACATGCCTTTTGTTTCTGTCAGTTGATGCATTGCAGATTTTTTATGAGCACTATTCCGGATTACCTTTCCTATTCAATAAGATGGTATCTCTGTTCCGTTTGGTCAGCTGAATATTCTCGAGTTGTTCTTGGACTGCATTACAGAGTCAAATGAAAGGCTTGTTGAGTTTGGTGTTGGTGGAATATGTAATTCCTGTGTTGGTGAGCAATCTGATGCCTTTAACTCTATGATTTCTTGTTTATTGTGAACCATGCGAGACTCTAGGTTCAAAACAAAAGTGAACCATGCAAGACACTTATTCTTTGTGTATTTATTGAACTTATTTTTTCGATCTGGTCATCTTATTTTGTTTGCTTACATGCAGATCCAGCAAATGCTTCAGTAATTACTCAATGTGGTGGAATCCCGTTGGTCGTACAATGCTTGTCTAGCCCAGTTAGGAATACTGTGAATATTTCTGAAGCTATGAACTGCAATCATAACAGTATATAGGTCTTTTTGATTTGAAGACCAAAGTTTTCTGATTGTTTCCTTCATACGCGAGTATATTTACTCTTGATCGATTTGGGTATGTTGGAAACTAGGTTAGAGAAGAGGAGACATTTATTGTGGATTTTCTTTCGCCAGAACACTCTCAGTCGCTTCTGTCTCTATTCCATCCGTTATCTTCATTACAGCATTCTTTGGCTCTACTTAACTATTCTTACTTAAACATACACCAACATTTCCATTTGGTTGATTGCGTAACAGGTGATTTATGCTCTTGGAGCCTTGTACTACTTATGCAACCCTTCAACAAAGAAAGAGATATTGAAACCGGACGTCCTGCGGATGATAAGAGACTATTCTGCAGCTGGAGCAGTTAACAGCAGCTTCAGTAATCTAGCGAATGCATTCCTGGACAAGCACGCCAACTCGTGACTTCAGTTCAGAACCGCAGATGGCAAAGGCTAGTAGCGTCTCATCTGCTAGAGACTAGAGAGTAGAGGCTATGCAGGAGTTACAGTTCTGTGCAACCACAACAATAAGCATTAGTGACATAAAGCTGGAGCATTTACGCCCTCTGTGAAAGCTCGGTAAGTTCATCAGTGTTGCTATCCTAGTTCCAGAAAACCGTGAAATTGTACACTGTTGTTGGTGAGGAGTTGTAGTGATCAGGATCTTGGAGTCAAATGAAGGGGGATAAATGCATCTATGTTAAATCCATGTTCTGGAATTCAATTTCTTTGTTTCAACTAGATAGCTGCATGAACTTTAAAGAACTGAAATGCTAGAAGAGGATTTTATTTGTGACTCACGAGCCATCAAGCATGAAGTGCGATCTACCAAAACAGTTCGTGGGCTGCTGTGGATCTGCCATCTCGTGTGATGTGGAGGGACTTGGACCAATGTCATTCCACCACCAAAGTATTTAGTTCATGCATGGGCAGAGACGTTCAACTCCAGTGACATGTGGGATTAATTTCCCCGATGCCACTCATTCCTAAGGCGTAGTCACCAATTCTTGCCATAACAGCAGCTGCAACAGGTTTTTCCTTGCTCAAAAGATGTGAGAGTGTGAGAGTTGTCTGAATAAAGATGGAGGAGGAATGTGCAAGGATATATTTCGCTTTGTTTCCTTCACTACATTGGTTGGTTGGGAGATTGTGTCACAGCACAAGACCCGTGGTATATGTAGATAGGCAGAAACTATGATGCGTCGGGCAAGTAGGTGCAACTTGCTTTACTCCTGCAGCAAATTATCTAGGGCATATAAGTATATAACCCTTTGACCCTTAACTTCAATTTTGCAAGTACAGTTGTGATAAAGGGACGCAGCCTTGTATACCAAATCATCAGGAGTTAAAAGTAAATCACTTGGAGCTTTGTACTGCTCAGCAACTCTTCAATAAATAAAGAGATCCGTTCATCATTTCTACCTCCTTTTTCTTTTGGGTTTCCTCCATCATTTCTTTAATCTCTTGTTCTTCTAGCTTTTTCTTCGTCTTCATCTTCAATCTTCTTGAGCTCCTCATACCTTCTCAAACCTTCTTGCCCTTTGTTCTTCATCGAAAACCTTCCAAGACTCATCCAAAGTGCCGGCCACTAAAGGGGACACCACCATGTCATATTTTGACAATGCTCACACCAAACGTGTGGAGGAGCATTAGGTGTGGTTTGGTCTAATTTCCAAACCTTTGGTGGAGAAGGAGCAGGATGCACAATGCGTTTCTACGTCTCTGCTCGTTTTGGCCCACAAAGAATACCCAAATATTCTGAACGAAGATAATCATCATAATACTCAGGGCCATCGACCCATTGGAATAAGTAGCAGTTACAACATTCCTGTAAAAACGAGAGAAGTAGTATGCACGAAGTAAGCAAACAATGATGCACCAAGTAAAAAAACGAAACCACATGAAACACTAACAAAACTCACACGGGGATCGCGGCGATAGTAGTATGCATGGCCAGCCATAGAGATGTGACGAGATTGCGTCATTGCACAAGGTTTCCCGCAACAAGTTGGTACTAGATATATTGGTGGCACTGGAGCATCGTTGCAATCTACACCAGGATACATGCCTTTGGTTGTTTTTGCGAACTTCATCTCACGTGCAATTTACTTCCCCATGTCCAGAGAGTCTAGGAAACACATAAGTTAATTAACCTCAGAACATGGTTGTTTCACACTATCTTGCAATCACAAACAATGTTCATAGTACTAGCATTATACAACACCCTAATCATGCTTTCACTTCATGTGCTACAAACAACATATGGTTTACATACACACATAATGAATGTATTACTTAAATTAAGCTAGATTGAGATGAATCCACCAAAAAAATGAACACATGGCCATGTTTCAAATAAACATTAGTAACAAAGTTAACAAACCCTAAGATAACTACACTTTCATTGCGCACACACATTTACAACCCATTTCTCAAATAAACATTACTAACAAAATTATGTATACAATGAATCTAGGGTTCAACAAAATAGAGATGGAATGGGATGGAATTTAACATGTGAATTGGGGGATTTAAGAGAGATTATCTCTAAGAAGACTTCCCATGGTCCTCGCCGGATTTCACCAAGATTTGAGGGCTAGGGCGAAAAACGAGAGAGACAGAGAGAGACAGAGAGAGAGAGAGAGAGAGAGAGAGAGGCACTGGGGAAGGGAATAGAGGGGACTGGTTGGAGAAGAAAATACGCTAGCCTTATAACCCTAGGTTCGGCGCCATACTGCGAGGCGCCGAACTAGAGACAAGATTTAATCAGCCGGCACTACGTCGGTGTCATGTAAAGAGGCACCGACATAGCTGCCACTCAGACTGCCGAGTCACGGATTGAGCACTTCGGCTTCGGCTCTTCTCGGCGCCGACCTGAACTTGTTCGGCGCCCCTCGAAATGGCGCCGAGTCGAGGGGTCAGAATCCGAAATATTTTTCGGGTGGGGTCAAACTCGGAATTAGTTAACCAAAAAGGGAAGGTTTGTCAAAAAACACGCGAATGCATTCCTGGACAAGCACGTAAACTCGCGACTTCAGTTCAGAACAACAGATGGCAAAGGCATGTAGCGTCTCATCTGCTAGAGACTAGAAAGTAGAGGCTATGCAGGAGTTACAATTCTGTGCAACCACAACAATAAGCATTGGTGACATAAAGCTGGAACTTTTACGACCTCTGTGAAAGCTCAGTAAGTTCATCATGTTCCAGACAACCATGAAATTGTACACTGTTGTTGATGAGGATTTGTAGTGATCAGGATCTTGGAGTAAAATGAAAGGGGATAAATGCATCTATGTTAAATCCATGTTCTGGAATTAAATTTCTTTGTTTCAAATAGATAGCCACCTGAACTTTGACAAACTGAAGTACCAGAAGAGGATTTGATTCATGACTTCGAGCATCTCCATCAGACACTGCATATTTTGGTGCTGTATATGCGCGTTGCAGTGCGTTGTAACTTGTTAAAGCGCGCATAGGCTCCGCAACCTCCACCGGAGGCAGCATTTTGCAGCGCACGTGAAGCTGCAGAAATCAGCCCCCAACAGGCGCGCTAAAATGAAGCGCCAAAAACTCGTTTTTGCACTAGGCTATGCACAAATAGGATATATAAAACAGTTAAAAAATAGAATTTAAACAGTCTGATCGAGTTATTTTGCAGAAAATTAAAACAAACTACTCGTCTCGTCAGAGGTGGTCTTGGTCCAGATGTCGTCCCACAATGGGTCCTCCTCGCCGATCGTCGAGTTCAGATTGTTGATCTCCTGCTCGGGGAATGCGCGACGGCAACGGGGGTCCGCCCTCCTCTCCTCCCTTTGCGTGGCGTAGAATTCTTCCTTGTCCCAGACATCGTCCGGGAACGACTCCCTCCACTGCTGTATGATGCGCTCGTCGCGCTCGGTGATGAGCAGTCGGCGCTACGCCTGGCGGTGATGAGGCACGGAGGAGGGGCGAGGAACTCCGCCTCCTAGAAGGACAGAACATCGGGGAAGTTAAGGTCGCGCCGTGGGCACCGGAATCACCACGCCGCTGCCTCGTACGCGCGTGCAACCATCTCCGGCGTGTCGTACGTGCCGAGGGTGAGGCGGAAACCGCCGGAGAGCAGCTCGGTGTAGAACGTCCCGTTGGGGCGGGCTCGTACGCCGTGGAAGCCCGACGATCCACTGCGGTGCGACGGCATCTC
Source organism: Avena eriantha (assembly GCA_910589775.1). NCBI lineage: Eukaryota > Viridiplantae > Streptophyta > Magnoliopsida > Poales > Poaceae > Avena > Avena eriantha. The sequence continues at coordinate 304,901,147 of OU342740.1, read as the reverse complement.
GGCGAGGCGCGGTGGCACGTGGCGAGCGAAGAGAAGGCGGAGCCGCACGTGGCGAGGGAGGAGAGGAGAGGAGCGGGCGCCTGGAGAGGAGAGGAATCTTCAGTGGCAGTTGAGCGGCGCACGGGGGGTTTATGGCGCGCGTATGATTTTTATAGCGCGCGCCAGAAACAGCGCCCAAGTTTTGGCCCCCAGGATAGCGCAATAGCACGCGTGGGGCAAAGTTTTTAGAGCGCGGGAATTTTTGGCGCGTTCGCTGGAGGAGCGCAGCAGGCTTTTCGCGTGTTAAACGGGGGTTTTTTTTAGCGTGCCCGCAGTATAGAGCGCCTGTTTTGGAGATGCTCTTATGAGCCATGAAGCATGAAGTCTGATTTACCAAAATAGTTCGCGTGAGCTGGAGTTTCTGGGGCTGCTATTCATCTGCCATCGCATGTGATGTGGAGGGACTTGGACCGTGTCTTCCACAGCCTCTGATCGAGGATGGCCATGTCATTCCACACCACCAAAGCGTTTAGTTCCTGCATGTGTGGAGACGTGAAACGCCGGCGATAAGGGCTTGTTTGGTTCCAGAGGATCCCGGGGGGATCCCGGCCTTTTCCCCGGGCGAGCAGCCCACGGGCAAAAGTGACCCGGGGGAGCCCACCCGCCCCGTTTGGTTGTCGACGAGGGCGAGGAATCGGGGCCCTTCCTCGGCTTTTCCCTGGGAGACCATCCCACTAGTCGCTAGGTCGGGGTGGAAGTCCTCGCTCTCTCTCTCTCTCTCTCTCTCTCTCTGAAGAGGCGACGGCGCCGCGCTGTGTGCGGCGGCCTGAGCTTGTTCCTCCGGCGACCGCCCGCTCTCCCGTCTCTCCGCGTTCCGACGGTTGTTCTTCTCCCGCGTCTCCCCGATCCAGCGGTCGTACTTCTCCTCCCCCCCATGATCTGCTACGCCTCAGCCTTTTGTCCCCTCCGGTGACGACGATGGTCCGGCCATGGCGCTCATTTTCTCCTTCAACTAAGGTTACCCCTACTTCTTCTCATCAACTCGTTTTCTTCTTTCGTTCTACCTTATTCATCCCCGCGTTTGCTGCTCCACATCTTGCAGGCCTGCTGACAAGTCACATCTTGCAGTGACTGGTCATGTTCTTTTGGCTGGTTTCTTTTGTGCAAAAATCTTGCTCTCTTTGGGCATCTTCCTCACGTGTGCAGCAGCTTCTTCCTACATCTTCCTTGTGCCATTCAGGTTGTCAATTCATCTTTTTATACGTCTCCTCGCGGATTGCCCGGGCAATTGTGCTGAGCAAGGAAAGGAGGACAGTTCCTGAACGTGTGTCATTTTTCTAGATGTATATGGCCTAGTTTTCTTTGATTATTAATATCCGGAAGAAATTGAATAGAGAACAATACACTCCCTGAGAAAATGTGAAAACCCCAGATGGTGGCTCCCAAAACAAATGCTTGAAAACTGTTGTTTTCTTAAAAACTGAACTGTACTGGTAGTCTTGATTATCCTATGTCAATGCTTGAAAACTGAATTGAAAAAAATTGAATTGATAATTTATTGGTAAGTAAGTTCAGCACAGTGTCCATATGAATTGATACTTTATTGGTAAGTAAGTTCAGTACAGTAGCCTATGTCAATTGCTGGTCGGTCGGTAGTAATACTGAATTGTTGTTGATACAAATAGGGATCTGTTCTAGATATAAGAACTGTCCATCCTAAAAAGTTGAGACTTCATATAATTGTCGTTCGGTCATTTTCACATTTTTTTCACATATGTGCTGCAACTTGTGATCACTTGTGCAGTTCCATTTCATCTATTCTTCAGTGTACCATACTACTAGTTGTGCTATTCTTTGCCTGTCCTGATTTTTTATGCAACGAATGTATTTTCCAAAGTATCCTTATTTATTTGCTAGACACGCAATCAACATTTGCTAATGTATTACCCCCCCTCCCCCCAATATTTAGATGTGAACCAAGTCATGACGCATCAGCCCAAGCATTTCCAGAACAGGGGAAAATGCCATAAAACTAAGATCGGTGTCATGAAGGTGTGTGACCTCACCGACGACCTCTTCGCCATTAGATCCGAAGGTTAGAGCAGAATTTGCCTCCTCCGCCACCTCCATCTCCCCGTTCTTGTTCTTTGCTGTCCACATATCATCTTTCCCCACTTCTCACGGATGAACTTTATGGTCGCAGATCTACACGCCACATCACAATTAGCGATATCTTTTTTCTTCTAAGAATCAATTAGACGGCAGCAGAAAGACCTTCTGAGTAGTAAGCGATATATCTTGATCTCTTGATTTAGTATGGCCCCAGTTCTACTCGATTGGTTTATGCAAAAAAAATGATGATAGCTTTCTGTAATGTTTATGCAGTTTAATTTAGAACTTCTTCAGAAATTTATGGTCATCTTTCGCCATGTTCTTGCAAAAATCAAGTAACTTGCATAAAAATTCTGACCTGTAGTGCCATAAAAGAGCTCTAGGTGTTATGTTTTCTTATGTCAAGGCAATCTTATTAGCTCTAAGTATTATGTTGCCTGAAAGTTCAGTGTAACCTTCCTTTAGATTTAGTACTGTATTTTCCTTTTGTTTGGTATGGCTTATCAATTAGAAGTGGGATATGACAATGTTCGGTCTCACATCTAATAATATTTTTTACACCCTTTTGGCTTAGTCCAGAACAATTGGATAATATTTCACCATGCCAAGCTAGCTAGCATAACGATCTCTGGCATGCTATTGTTGCTTTGTCATAGGTAGCTAGCAGAACACACTTAAATATAGGTAGCGGTTGATTTCTTTCAGAAAAGGAGTATGCACTAGTTTATAGTTAAATAGTGACCACTGAAAGCAATTGGATTTCAGACCTTAGATTGATACGATCCCTAGCAGGGATATATATTGTACAAGGAGGCCGGTTATTGAACCGAATAACAGCCGACTACAATTGCGCAATTAGGAACTAAAATAGTTGCAATCCTCCTTGACTTGTGGAGATGTCGCGACGTGCCTGGACACCATGCATATACATATTCTAACAACCGCGAGCATCCCTGGCTGCTCCATGATTAGAGCATGCCCTCTAAGATGTTGAACTATATATTCCCATAGCCATTTATGCTCAGTTTGCACTGATCCATTCCCATATACTTGTTGCTCAAATGTTATTAAATTATTTAGCTTTCTCATTCTTTTAATCTTGCAGTTTGTTGGCAAATTATTATGTTTCCGTTGTAATGTCAACCATGCTTACGCCTGATTGCTGAATATTTTTTGGCAAAATATTCTCTGGAAAGGGGTGCTTCATCAGGGGAGTAGAAGAATGCAATGGGAACAAGACCATGTTGATGTTCACAAGAAGATGATGGTAGAAGTTTTAGTAGAGTGACTCGCCCAGCAATAACGTAATCAGCGAAGGCAGGTGCTCCCTTTCTTGGGGGGGGGGGGGGGGGGAGTACGCGACTTCCTAGACAAGGTAGCTGAGCAATTTATGTTGGAAGTCGGTACGTGCTTGCGCCTCTGGGCCACATGTCATATCCCATCTGGATCTTCACTTGGAGAGGAGGAAGTTTAGATATCTTGTTTTGTATTGGCTTTCTAATCAATGTTGTCTTTATTGTTATCTAAGCATCCTTTGTTCCCTATGATGTTCTGAAGAGTGCACCAGGATGATTTCTCAATTTGTGATTATTTATCCTCTTACAAATAATTGGTTTCCTCTAAATATTTCGAAATTGTGGAAGTATTTGTAATGTCTAGATATTCCTATGTATATTTTAGAATTATTGTGGTTTTTGCTGGGACATTTCAGAAATTTGTGTGAAGTTCTTTTATCTCCTAATGTTTCTTTTTGAATTACCTCTTGCTAGGGAGTTTTTGGAGCAAATAGCACCAGCCTTGTGTATTGCATCGACCAATTTAAATAGTACATGAAGAGTCACCAACACGTATCACAAATAGAACACGTCGACTAGAAGCTAAACAGGAGAGGTCCTGGACAGTTTTCCCCATTCTCCTGTTACCAAATGGTAACGTGGGTTAGGGAGATCTCTCCCTCGGTGGGAGGGGATCCCACTTGTCCCTCAAAATTCCCCGGTGGGGATTTGCTGCCCTTGGTTTTAGTCCCCTGTCTACCAAATGAGCCCTTAGGGATAGGGGCAAATACTATTTGCCGGTCAGCGCGGAGCGGATTGCACGGCAATTCCTATACAACGCTCAACGCAGGCGCTATCTGGCGCTCCGCCCAAGCGGCGCCCGCGTTGGGCCGGCCCATTAACGCGAGTTGGTCTTACTTCAAGTTTTTTTCCCCTGTTTTTCTTCCAGATTTTGGTTTTCCTTTTTTCTTGGTTCCGGTTTTTAGAGCATTTTTACAAACTTTTCAAACATTTTTTAATTTTGAAAAAAAATTGAACATTTCCAAATACAAACATTTTTTAAATTTGAGCAAAATTTAAATTTAAATATTTTTTTATAATCAAACATATTTTAAATTCAAACATTTTTCAGAGAGGGAAACATGGGCCCGGCCTAATACCGGAGGGAGGTAGGCGGAGCCCCAGCTAGAAACGCTTAAATTGTTCTGTAGGAGCCCCCGGATTGCGCTCCGCTCACCCTCGTGATTGGGCAGCGGTTCTCAGAGATCACAATGGGGACGTTCTATGCTTGGCTGTCAAACAGCGGCTATGGGAGAAGCTATAGCTCGCCTTAGAGGTTTAAAATTGGCACTTGTAAATTCAGACTCGAGCCTTATTATTGAAACAGATTGCACCTCCATCTTAAAGTCTTTTAAAGAGAATAGTTGTGATCATGTTCAAGCTACTGAAGCCTTTGGATCGACAAATTGTAATCTCTAAAATTAATTGGATTTGTAATGAAGTTGCACATGGGCTTTATCAATTAAGTCGTAGTGTGTTGTTTGGTGGAGTGTTACAAGGTGCAGTGCTAGCCTGCGTGTCGAAAGCGGCCCTGAATAATTGTAATCTGAATTAGTTATTTGTTTAATACATAACACATTTTCAAAAAAAAAATACTGCAATTAATGTATGTCAAACTAGAAGTAACAAAAAATAATGAGAGTTTTATTCACGTTTAAACTATTTCGGTTGGCCGATTCTACACATCCAATGAATTTGATCACAATGTGAGATCTGTATGGAAAGCCAAGGGACATATACTTAAAGCATCTCCAATATATACACAAAAGACCCGTGGCCCACAAAAAATATTCTTTGGGGCGTGGCTAGCCAAAAACTTTCTAAAAAAAGCGCACAAGCCCAAAAAATATTTACCGTGCACCAAAGATTGCACAAGTGTCTGCAGCATGTTTCGAGCGTGGGCTGCAACGCACACAATACAATGATATCCATCCCGTGGGCATCTCAACCGCCCGCAAACCTTTCTTTTCCCTTCCCACCGCCTGCAACCTTCGCCAATTCCTGCCACCATCACCCATCTCAACCGCCCTCCTCGCAAATCCCCCTAGCCCCCTCTCTACTAAGCCCCGCCGCCGTCATCGGGATGCCTCCGCACCACCGCAGCCCCTTGAACTCCTCCGGCTTCCACGACATGCGTGCACTGCCAGAGGAACTTCTATGCCAAGATTAGGACCTCCGGCTACCGCCTGTCGTTCGACACCGCGCAGTAGGCCACACGCATGTACGATGTGGTGGCGTGGAGGCTCGGTCGGTTGCGTCGCGGCATGAATTTCCAGAGGTGCCTCATCACCACCGAGGAGAATGAGCGGGCCATGGCAGCATGGAAGACGAACTTTCTGGATGACGTGCAGGAAGAGCTCAACTTCTACAAGGCGAGGAGGCCGCAGAGAAGGGACGAGAGGGCACAGAGGAGGGACCAGAGGGTGCAGCGAAAGGCCTTCATCAACACGCAGGTCGCCGGTCCATCGACAATCGACGCCAACGACGAAACGTGGCTCGACTTGTTCTCCTCGGCTGATGAGGGTACTTCTGATGAGGGCGACGAGTAGTTTGTTTTATCTACTATGTTGAACTACTGTATTTTTTATGTACTATGTTCATCGCCGAGTAGTTTATCTACCGTTTATGTACTATGTGTTATTTAATTTTCAGTTTATTTGTTTGGTCTTGTTTGATCTTCTTTTGATGCACATATGTCAAAAACGTGTTTGTGATGCTCTATTTTAGCGCTATTGGAAAACTACTGCCAGCCTCACGCTGCATTTTAGCGTGCCTGGAAATGTTGCAGCTGACCGCGCCCGAAAACTGCTAAAGTGACACCTAGAAAACAAAAAGTGGAACCCGAAAACTGCTAAAGTGGCACCTAGAAAACAAAAATGTGGACCTTAATGTTTTGGCATATGTTGGAGATGCTCTTAAATATACTTTGTGACTGTTTTTCTTCATTTCAATATAATGATGAGCCGAAGAATTCAGGCTCTAACATATGTGCCCGTGACTAAGCATAGTTGTTGAGTATACTTAATCTTAGTTAATGGTAATAATTTTTGCAGCAATTATTGGGAGTACCATTTGTGATTATGCGTGGATAAAAAGTAGTACTACATTTGTAATTTCCATACAACCTGTCCTCTCTAGTCTCTCTAGATGGCATACTACAAGCTGTACCCTACTATGAATGCATTTTCCAGATATCTTAAGCTAATTAACTAGTATCGAAAAGAAAATATTGATGAAGCTATTAATTATTGACGGCTCTACATCTTTTAGGCCTTTCGTAATGGGGGTTTATTAGCGCTGTATCCTAGGCACTGTTAGCTTTGGGACAATCAAATAACAAAGACAAAAACAAAATCACAGCAAGGGGGACACAAATTTAAATTGGAAAACCCTCTCAAACAAAGAGAGGAAAAAACCACGGGCGCCAGCCAGCAGAACTTCACTATACGGGTAGTGTTTACACAACACCGAGGATTTCAAAGATGCAACTTATCCCAGCTGGCGGCTTATAAGAGTTATATATAGCGGTGATAACCTAGGTCATCAACGATCTATACCACGGGGGAGGGGGAGCTTCGGCTCAAGCCTCCCGGCGACGGGTCTCGCTCCGCTCCGTCAGAAGTTAGCCTCCTTAATAGAATTTGGATAATACTTCAACATGCACTTTGCTTATGGACACTATAGTTAATGAGGAAAGAGATTGAGGTTGTATCTTAGCACCTCTTGCACGAAATCATAGGCAAACAATCTTGTTAGTCTAATCACATGCATGCATGTCTTCTAAATATTAAATGTACAACCATCACTTAAGAAACAATGCATTGGAGGGATTGTTTCTTAACAATTTGTTTCTCCTATGATGACGTGCTAAGAGACACTCCATTGTGAACGGAGGGCCGCTTTTGACACGCAGGCTAGCACTGCACCTTGTAACACTCCACCAAACAACACACTACGACTTAATTGATAAAGCCCATGTGCAACTTCATTACAAATCCTATTAACTTTAGAGATTACAATTTGTCGATCCGAAGTCTTTAGTAGCTTGAACATGATCACAACTATTCTCTTTAAAAGACTTTAAGATGGAGGTGCAATATGTTTCAATAATAAGGCTCGAGTCTGAATTTACAAGTGCCAATTTTAAACCTCTAAGGCGAGCTATAGCTTCTCCCATAGCCGCTGTTTGACAGCCAAGCATAGAACGTCCCCATTGTGATCTCTGAGAACCGCTGCCCAATCACGAGGGTGAGCGGAGCGCAATCCGGGGGCTCCTACAGAACAATTTAAGCGTTTCTAGCTGGGGCTCCGCCTACCTCCCTCCGGTATTAGGCCGGGCCCATGTTTCCCTCTCTGAAAAATGTTTGAATTTAAAATATGTTTGATTATAAAAAAATATTTAAATTTAAATTTTGCTCAAATTTAAAAAATGTTTGTATTTGGAAATGTTCAATTTTTTTTTCAAAATTAAAAAATGTTTGAAAATTTGTAAAAATGCTCTAAAAACCGGAACCAAGAAAAAAGGAAAACCAAAATCTGGAAGAAAAACAGGGAAAAAAAACTTGAAGTAAGACCAACTCGCGTTAATGGGCCGGCCCAACGCGGGCGCCGCTTGGGCGGAGCGCCAGATAGCGCCTGCGTTGAGCGTTGTATAGGAATTGCCGTGCAATCCGCTCCGCGCTGACCGGCAAATAGTATTTGCCCCTACCCCTAAGGGCTCATTTGGTAGACAGGGGACTAAAACCAAGGGCAGCAAATCCCCACCGGGGAATTTTGAGGGACAAGTGGGATCCCCTCCCACCGAGGGAGAGATCTCCCTAACCCACGTTACCATTTGGTAACAGGAGAATGGGGAAAACTGTCCAGGACCTCTCCTGTTTAGCTTCTAGTCGACGTGTTCTATTTGTGATACGTGTTGGTGACTCTTCATGTACTATTTAAATTGGTCGATGCAATACACAAGGCTGGTGCTATTTGCTCCAAAAACTCCCTAGCAAGAGGTAATTCAAAAAGAAACATTAGGAGATAAAAGAACTTCACACAAATTTCTGAAATGTCCCAGCAAAAACCACAATAATTCTAAAATATACATAGGAATATCTAGACATTACAAATACTTCCACAATTTCGAAATATTTAGAGGAAACCAATTATTTGCAAGAGGATAAATAATCACAAATTGAGAAATCATCCTGGTGCACTCTTCAGAACATCATAGGGAACAAAGGATGCTTAGATAACAATAAAGACAACATTGATTAGAAAGCCAATACAAAACAAGATATCTAAACTTCCTCCTCTCCAAGTGAAGATCCAGATGGGATATGACATGTGGCCCAGAGGCGCAAGCACGTACCGACTTCCAACATAAATTGCTCAGCTACCTTGTCTAGGAAGTCGCGTGCTCCCCCCCCTCCCCCAAGAAAGGGAGCACCTGCCTTCGCTGATTACGTTATTGCTGGACGAGTCACTCTACTAAAACTTCTACCATCATCTTCTTGTGAACATCAACATGGTCTTGTTCCCATTGCATTCTTCTACTCCCCTGATGAAGCACCCCTTTCCAGAGAATATTTTGACAAAAAATATTCAGCAATCAGGCGTAAGCATGGTTGACATTACAATGGAAACATAATAATTTGCCAACATACTGCAAGATTAAAAGAATGAGAAAGCTAAATAATTTAATAACATTTGAGCAACAAGTATATGGGAATGGATCAATGCAAACTGAGCATAAATGGCTATGTGAATATATAGTTCAACATCTTAGAGAGCATGCTCTAATCATGCAGCAGCCAGGGATGCTCGTGGTTGTTAGAATATGTATATGCATGGTGTCCAGGCACGTCACGGCATCTCCACAAGTCAAGGAGGATTGCAACTGTTTTAGTTCCTAATCGCGCAATTGTAGTCGGCTGTTATTCGGTTCAACAACCGGCCTCCTTGTGCAATATATATCCCTGCTAGGGATCGTATCAATCTAAGGTCTGAAATCCAATTGCTTTCAGTGGTCACTATTTAACTACAAACTAGTGCATACTCCTTTTCTGAAAGAAATCAACCGCTACCTATATCTAAGTGTGTTCTGCTAGCTACCTATGACAAAGCAACAATAGCATGACAGTGACATCAACCAATCGTTATGCTAGCTAGCTTGGCATGGTGAAATATTATCCAATTGTTCTGGACTAAGCCAAAAGGGCGTAAAAAATATTATTAGATGTGAGACTGAACATTGTCATATCCCACTTCTAATTGATAAGCCATACCAAACAAAAGGAAAATACAGTACTAAATCTAAAGGAAGGTTACACTGAACTTTCAGGCAACATAATACTTAGAGCTAATAAGATTGCCTTGATGTAAGAAAACATAACACCTAGAGCTCTTTTATGGCACTACAGGTCAGAATTTTTATGCAAGTTACTTGATTTTTGCAAGAACATGGCGAAAGATGACCATAAATTTCTGAAGAAGTTCTAAATTAAACTGCATAAACATTACAGAAAGCTATCATCATTTTTTTTGCATAAACCAATCGAGTAGAACTGGGGCCATACTAAATAAAGAGATCAAGATGTATCGCTTACTATTCAGAAGGTCGTTCTGCTGCCGTCTAATTGATTCTTAGAAGGAAAAAGATATCGCTAATTGTGATGTGGCGTGTAGATCTGCGACCATAAAGTTCATCCGTGAGAAGTGGGGAAAGATGATATGTGGACAGCAAAGAACAAGAACGGGGAGATGGAGGTGGCGGAGGAGGCAAATTCTGCTCTAACCTTCGGATCTAATGGCGGAGAGGTCGTCGGTGAGGACGGAAGGACATATCAGCGTGGAGTACCCGACGGAGGTCTTTCTATCTTCCACACACCTTCATGACACCGATCTTAGTTTTATGGCATTTTCCCCTGTTCTGGAAATGCTTGGGCTGATGCGTCATGACTTGGTTCACATCTAAATATTGGGGGGGATACATTAGCAAATGTTGATTGCGTGTCTAGCAAATAAATGAGGATACTTTGGAAAATACATTCGTTGCATAAAAAATCAGGACAGGCAAAGAATAGCACAACTAGTAGTATGGTACACTGAAGAATAGATGAAATCGAACTGCACAGGTGATCACAAGTTGCAGCACATATGTGAAAAAAATGTGAAAATGACCGAACGACAATTATATGAAGTCTCAACTTTTTAGGATGGACAGTTCTTATATCTAGAACAGATCCCTATTTGTATCAGCAACAATTCAGTATTACTACCGACTGATCAGCAATTGACATAGGCTACTGTACTGAACTTACTTACCAATAAAGTATCAATTCATATGGACACTGTACTGAACTTACTTACCAATAAAGTATCAATTCATATGGACACTGTACTGAACTTACTTACCAATAAATTATCAATTCAATTTTTTCCAATTCAGTTTTCAAGCATTGACATAGGATAATCAAGACTACCAGTACAGTTCAGTTTTTAAGAAAACAACAGTTTTCAAGCATTTGTTTTGGGAGCCACCATATGGGGTTTTCACATTTTCTCAGGGAGTGTATTGTTCTCTATTCAATTTCTTCCGGATATTAATAATCAAAGAAAACTAGACCATATACATCTAGAAAAATGACACACGTTCAGGAACTGTCCTCCTTTCCTTGCTCAGCACAATTGCCTGGGCAATCCGCGAGGAGACGTATAAAAAGATGAATTGACAACCTGAATGGCACAAGGAAGATGGAGGAAGAAGCTGCTGCACACGTGAAGAAGATGTCCAAAGAGAGCAAGATTTTTGCACAAAAGAAATTGGCCAAAAGAACATGACCAGGCGCTGCAAGATGTGACTTGTCAGCAGGCCTGCAAGATGTGGAGCAGCAAACGCGGGGATGAATAAGGTAGAACGAAAGAAGCAAACGAGTTGATGAGAAGAAGTAGGGGTAACCTTAGTTGAAGGAGAAAACGAGCGCCATGGCCGGACCATCGTCGTCACCGGAGGGGACAAAAGGCTGAGGCGTAGCAGATCATGGGGGGGGGGGGAGGAGAAGTACGACCGCTGGATCGGGGAGACGCGGGAGAAGCACGACCGTCGGAACGCGGAGAGACGGGAGAGGGGGCGGTCGCCGGAGGAAACAAGCTCAGGCCGCCGCACACAGCGCGGCGCTGTCGCCTCTTCCGAGAGAGAGAGAGAGAGCAAGGATTTCCACCCCGACCTAGCGACTAGTGGGATGGTCTCCCGGGGAAAAGCCGAGGAAGGGCCCCGATTCCTCGCCCTCGTCGACAACCAAACGGGGCGGGTTGGCTCCCCTAGGTCACTTTTGCCCGTGGGCTGCTCGCCCGGGGAAAAGGCCGGGATCCCCCCGGGATCCTCTGGAACCAAACAAGCCCTAAGTGGGATTAATTTCCCCGATGCTGCTCGTTCCTATGGCATAGTCACCGACTCTTGCCATAACAGCAGCTGAACAGGTTTTTCTTGCTCCAAGATGTGAGAGTTGTCTGAATAAAGATAGAGGAGGAATATGCAAGGATATGATTCGCTTTGTTTCCTTCACTACATTGGTCGGTTGGGAGATTGTGTCACAGCACAAGACCCGTGGTATATGTACTCCGTAGATAGGAAAGATGGTATGATGCGTCAGGCAAGTAGGTGCAGTTTGCTTTACTCCTGCAGCAAATTATCTAGGGCATATAGCCCTTTGACCCTTTTAGTTTTCCAAGTACAGTTGTGATAAAGGGACGCAACCTTGCATGAACTACTCAGCAACTATTCAGGAGTTAAAAGCAAATCACTTGGAGCTTTGTACTGCTCAACAACTATTCAATAAATAAAGAGATTCGTAAGGTGCCAGCAACAGCTTCATTAATCTAACAAAGGCGATCCTGGACAAACACGTAAACCGTAACTTCAGTTTGAAACCACCGGAAGCAATACTGGTAGACTGGCATGAATAAAACAACTCTATTCTATCTGTTTATCCAAGCACAATGATGAAACAGTCGTCATTCTTTCTACTACTACTACTACATTTACTCACATACGAGTACTAAGCATATGGCCCATTCTCATTGATGATGAATAATTGAATATGTTAGAGACAGATAACTCAAGTGCTAGTGTTCATCAATACATTGAAAAGCACACAGAAACAGTTAAGCACATGTCGCTACTTGCTACTCTCCAAAATCGTCCCTGGGCTTCAACATGTTGATCTCAGTTTGTTCCTAAATCACCCTGATGTACACACAATGGTTAACATAAACATAAAAACAACTCCCCTTGCATCTTTTTCACAGCTAATTTGACATATCGCAATTGCAGTACCAAGAAAAATACAAGGTTGAATTATTTCCCTAATGCCACTCATCCCGAAGGTATTGTCACGCCCTAGGCAGCAATACTGGCTGGCTCTTTCTCGCTCAAAGACGTGAAGCTTGGGTGAAAGGAGATGCATAATCCAACAAAAGATGATAAAATAAGACCCAGAGCCTTGTTTATTAGCTTCAACTACATGGGTTGTACCACCGCTCATTGCTTCGCATCCTTCAGATCTCCGGTATATTTAAAGAGAAAAATTGTATGATGTGTCCGAGAAGTAAGTGTGGCAATACTGGGCATAAAAATTCTAAGTTAGCTTGAGTAGATACATTCTATTTATCCCAGACAGTTGTAGTGAGCAAAAGTAGCTTTGGCGGATGTCTTTTTTTTTTTTTTTGCGGATGTAGATCAATTGGTTACAAAATGAAATGTTACAATGCCATAGTTGTCTAACATGCACACGGTTTCGGCCATCTAAAAAAAGTTAAAAAGTAAAGATGAAGTATGGCAATGAGTGATGCAACTGCATAACCCACATAATTTCATATATGGACTGCCCATGTACATGGAGTAGACCCATTCGGCAAGAGGAATATGGGCCGTATGTAAGAAAAGGAGAAGGCTTCGGATTCATATTTCAAAATCTATTTGAACGAAGGAATACTCATATTCTCACCGCTGCAGTGATGGAAGGTTTATAATACTATGTGTTTGTATCAGGCTGCATCATCCTGGCCAATTTTTAGTGCCTAATAGCCACTATCTTTCATTAGAGTCTGCCGTATTGCCCTATACTTGAGTCATAGAGTTGTTGTTTCATCGAAACTATTGAAGTATGGTCCAAATTCAATTAAGGAGGCTAACTTCTGACGAAGCGGAGCGAGGCCCGTCGCCGGAGGCTTGGGCCGATCCCCCCCCCCCCCCCACGCGGTATGGATCGTTGAAGATCTAGGTTTCCACCGCTATATACCTCTTATAAGCCGTCGGCTGGAAAAGTTGCATCTGTGAAAATCCCCGGTGTTGTATAAACACTCCCCGTTATAGTGAAGTTTCGTTTGGTTGGCGCCTGTGGTTTTCCCCTCTCTTTGTTGGAGATGTTTTTCCACGTTAAAATCGGTTTCCCCTTGCTGTGATTTACTTTTCGTTCTTCGTTATTTGCTTGTCGCGATTCTAACAGAAATAAAGGAGAAAGTGACTGTATAGCGTTAGTCATCGCGATCATCGTATATCTCAACGGGCTCTTGATGATTGATTCTTTTCTGTAATGCCGCTCATCCCCAAGTTATGGTCACACATTTCTCTATAGCAATTCTAGTAGGCTATTTTTTATTCGAATATGTGAAACTTTGGTGAAAAGAGATGGAAAACTCAAAGGAGACAAGAAAATATCTACATCTTCGTTTTCTCCACCGTATTGGTTGTGTCACTCACTCACTGGCTGGTTATCAGATCTCTGGTATATGTAGAGAAATGCAGAGGCAATAATTACTGGTGTGAGACAAGCCCCCCTGGATTTTCTTATTACGCAGAAATAATCTAGGGTAGAAAATCTAGGTAGCTATTTTCATTATCCAAGTACAGAAGTGGTAAAAATAAGTGGTACAAATAGAAAACTTTCACTCTCACGACAATTCAACAGGCACATAACCTGGTTTCTCAAAAAGCTTTAACAGGCATGTCAGCTCCAATGTCTCACCCGGTAGTCGGTACCTAGTTACTCATGGTGTATAGGAGTAGCAAGTGTCCAAAGAGGATCTCTTTTGCAAGACTTCTCTGTTAATTTGCTTTGTGATATCCTTCTCAGAGCGTAAACATTTCGTTAGTGGACCGTTGTGGTTCTACTAGATTCAATTTGTGAACATGAGGAGAGTGTTCAAAAAGATGGTGGTCTTGAGTGTCAGAACACCATGTACAGATGAGGAGAGTGTTTAGAAAGATGGATGAAAGTTGTAAACCTTGAAATTCTGGAACTTATTAATAAAAGGTTATGTGCATCAATTGATGCAGAGGTCGGGGTCTAACTCCCCATTTCGAAAAAAAGGATGGAAGAAAACTTTTTTTGAGAACATGTGAATGCCTACCTTAATTTTATGGTAGGGGAAGTTATATGTACAAGATTGACATCTCAAACAAAATAGAAGGGCCAAGAAAAACTCCTAGAAACAAGAAAAATACTAGTCTCTCGCGCTACTACTAGGTACTCCTTCTCCCTCCCTATTTGCACTCCCGAGCAATTTGAGATCATCTTGTATGCACCAAGTTCCTTGCCACTGGGTGTTTTCAAAGACCCATGCATTCCTGTTCTTCAATAGAGCATGGTTGACAATGCACACTAGGGCATCGAAAAACTTCTTGTCCCTCCCTCTGAATCTTGTTCTCTCCCTCATCCACAACTCCTCCAGACCTTGTTTACTTTTGGTGTATTCGAGTATATTTAAGGGGACCGGAGAGGATTGTCCTAAATCCTGAAAATTCCCCAATATGTCGTAAACAAGCTGGGTTTGGATGGGATAATCCCGTCATATCCCCCACAAATCCCCTTATTTCTGCCTAGATTAAAAACTCTCCATCATGCTAGTGTATTTTTCGGGAGGATTATTTGAGGGGGTTGAAGGAGATTGAGTGAAATGAAGGATTCACCAAATCCTATCCCATCCCTAAACCCCTTGGGGGTGAAAATATGAGAGAAGTAAACAAGACCATAGCGTGATGTTTTGGATTGGGCAGACACAGTTGACTCCCTAGGTTTGTCTGCAGGTGTGCAACACTTCTCTTGCATACAAACATTGCATCAGAATGTGTTCTGCTGTGTCATCCTCCTGCATACAGACATACGAAACATGGCCAGGTTTGATCATGCAGTCCATGCTTGAACCGGCGATTCTAGTTCTATATCCTGTGTTGTACTGCCAGCCAAAGAAAAAGTATCTTGGGCGTTCCAAGATTCCTCCATATTGCTTTGCTAAGATGATCTATAAAGTTTTCTTGTTTCAAATTGTATCAGTGACAGAATCTTGACCAGGGTACCAGTGTTGGTATCCTGGTTCCAGACGACCGTGAAATTGTTATACTTTGTTGGTTAGGATTTGTAGTGATCCGGATTTTGCGGTAAAATGAAGGAGGATAAATGCATCTATGTTAAATCCATGTTTTGGAATGCAATTTCTTTGTTTCAAATAGATAGCCGCATGAAGTTTAACAGAGAACTGAAGTGCCAGAAGCGGATTTCATTCGTGACTCATGAGCCATCTAGCATGAAGTGTGAATAACAAGAACTGTTGCCGTGAGCTGGACTTTATGGGGCTGCTGTTGATATGCCATCTCGTGTGATGTGGAGGGACTTGGACCAATGTCTTCCACAGCCTGTGATCGAGGATGGCCATGTCATTCCACCACCAAACCATTTAGTTCATGCATGGGCAGAGACGTTCAACTCCAGAGACACGTGGGATTAATTTGCCCGATGCCACTCATTCCTAAGGCATAGTCACCAATTCTTGCCATAACAGCAACTGCAACAGGTATTTTCTTGCTCAGAGATGTGCTACTTGTCTGTATGAAGATGGAGAGGGAATGTGCAAGGATATATGCCGCTTGTTTCCTTCACTACATTGGTTGGTTGGGAGATTGTGTCACGCCACAGACCTGTGTTATATGTAGATAGGGAGATGCGTCAGGCATATAGCCCTTTCTTTTAATTGTCCAAGTACAATTGTGATAAAAGGGATGCAGCGTTGCATACCAAATCATCAGGAGTTCAAAATAAATCACTTGGAGCTTTGTACTGCTCAGCAACTCTTCAATAAATGAAGAGATTCGTAAGGCGCCATACGTGACGCGAGACTATTCTGCAGCTGAGCCCTTAGCAATAGGTTCAATAATCTAACGAAGGAATTTAGTTCATAACCAGCGGAAGTGATCTTGGAGAGACCGGAGCGGAGAGCGGGAGAGGCTATGCATGAATAAAACAACTCTATTGTACTCCCTCAGCTTGCTAAAAAGATTATACTCCCTCCGTTCTAAAATATAAGACATTTTAGTTTTATAAAACGAATATATCTAGACGTATTTTAGTTTGGAGATTCGGATTTAACCTACGCACTAAAAAACATATAGATACGTTCTGGTAGGAGCGAAGGTTGTAGGGGAAGAGAGGCGTGGAGTGGAGACGAGGGCGCGGTCGCCGGCGGCTGGGCGCCATCGTGCGTGAGGGGGAAGGCGGCGCAGGGAGTGGAGGCGGCTAGGGTTTAGGGTTCCGACTCCTTGGGGAGCCGGGCAACAGAAATAGTCTTATTGCTTAATTCTCCATATAGTGTTTACAACTGTTTATATAGTGAAAATATAACTTGTGGGCTAATCCCCTAACTAAGCCTGCCCATTGGGCCTCCTCCGGGTATAAGTGAGCCCGGTCATAACATCTCTCCCCGCCTGTGCAAACAGCTCGTCCTCGAGCTGGTAGTCGGGGTAGTGTTGGCGAAACTCATCACGCGGCTCCCAAGTGGCCTCCTCCTCCCCTCCGGAAGGCCCTCCCACTGAATCAGCAAGTACCACACTCCGCGACGTAGCTAGGCTCGCAACACCTTCGCCGGGCTTGGAAGAAGACGCCCGTCGGAGGTCGGAGGAAGTGCTAGCGTCGCCGCTGGTGTCTCCTGTTGGGGATATACTTTCTGGATATCCTCACAGTTCCTCACTGACCATGGTGGCCCACTTCGGGTTAGAGCTTTGCTTCACGGGCGGCCCAGTCAGGAGAGAAGACGGAGTCCAATCCGGCTACGGGAAGGCCCAGAAGACTTACTGACTTAGGCCCATAATGTTACTTGTAGTTCAAGATGTTCTCTGTAACCAACTCTTAGTCGTAGCCGGATTGATCTCTCCTGTAAACCCTAGGCCGGATATCTATATAAGCCGTCCTAGGGAGAGCCTTTAGGGCACAATACAATAGTCTACAATCTCAACTCGCACAGGCGATACCCTTGTAACCCATATCCGGCTCTGCCGTATTACAGGATTGCTAGCAGGAGTAGGATCCGTCCAAAGCCGGCGGATTCGAACCTGGGTAACTTGTGTGCTCACCGTCCTGGAATACCGTACGTCTCACACCCTTCTCTTCCGCACGCCTCGAGGACCCCCTCATGGCGTACTTGTCCTCAATCCGACGACAGTTGGCGCCCACCGTGGGGCAAGTGAGCTACGGATCTGCGTTCCGAGCGAAATCTGCAAGAATCGGAATCGGCGAGACCATCGCCGTCGGTCGCATCCTCTACGCCAGCGACATCCTTCTCATCGTTCTCGACAGACTTGGATTCCGGCTAGGGAGGCCGTGACTGCCTATACAATCATGTATTTTGGCGAGATCGATGTTTACATCGGTTTCGCTGAACCTGCCCAACCCACCCCAGCGGTGATAATAGAGGTAGAAGAATCTTCTGGGTCCCCTTTGTCCACGGAGGCGGTAGAGTTCCGAATCTCAGAAAACCCTAATCCCACCCAGCCCGCACCAGTTGCGGAGATAGTGGAGAAATCTGAGCCTGAAAAAGACCCCACGGTCCAAGTCGAATCTGGAGTGGATCTCCCTGGAGAAGGCGGATCCCAGATTGACCCACCCGTGGAAGTCGAAATCCAGGAGGAGCATATCAACGACACTGATTCCAGCTCTGACGATGCCGGGACAGACAGGCCTTTCCTCAGGTACACACTAAGACGCATGATACTGCAAGGCGCTAGCACAGATGTAATCCTCGAAACCATTAAAAGTTTCGACATGGCTGATCGCGAAAGCCGCAGGTACCTCAGGAAGCACGCGCCGCACTTTGTCGGATATGTTGGATCCGGATCCAGCTCTGCCGATGCTAGATAAAACACTGATTCGGTGCTGGAGGCAATTGGAACAAACGCCAATGTTCCCGCATCCTCGGATGAATCTATGATGTCGGCAGATTTCCGAAAGTTCTCCGTGGAATATGAAGAGGAGTACAACTCCAAAGCTGCAGAGGAAGGAGAATCCATGGATGAAGGATCCGGGGAACACTCTCCCAAAGCGCAGGATGACATGGACGTCGGAGACAATCCCGAGGTCCAGATGTCCGAAAGTACCGATCAGAGCTTGACTCCGGGAAATGGACCCAAAGCCGTCTTTGCTACCGGCGCTGCCAAGAAGGCAAAGAAGAAGAACAAGAAGAACAAGATCCCGGCAAAAGACCCTCTCACAGAGGAGGTAATCGCCGAGGAATATGAAGAAGACTCGGATGGAGCGCTTATCCCAGAAGAGCCGAAAAAGAAGCATCGGTGGATGGACACGTGATCACTGAAGGTGCGCGTAAACTCATCGATGCCGCATTAACCACACCTATCCCTACAGCTGCAGAACTTACTGCAGATGAGCTGGGCGAAAGGGCCCAGGCCCAAGAAGCGCGTCGTCAACAACTCCTCGATGAAGCCAAAAACATCGAGGTGGAGAAGAAACGCATGTCAACCAAGGAATATATGTCTCGGTTGCATCAAAAGACACGGAAGCGTCACATCAATGATGACCAATTCCCACGTGTCCGTGCCGTCCTTTTCGGGGACGAGATGGGGAAGCCACGGAAAGACAGCAACGGAGATTGGGTATACCCAACCCCAGTACAGAATACCGTGGCAGCCCGAGAAATTCTATTGGCTAATCCAGGACCAGAGGAGATCCGTTTGGGTATTAAGCTACTCAACAAGGGACTGGAGCAGCAGAAGGTCGCCCTGTCCGGAAGTCAAAAACTGGTCTCGGATTCTGACCAATGTCGCACAGATCCGGCATGGGCTGACGTAAGATCCCATTACGTTCGGGAGCAGCATCATAACCCCGAACACAGGGAAGACAATTATTCAAGAACCGGATCGTCGGGACAGCATCGCAGAGCTACACATAACTGGAGAAATGTTGCTCTAGCGGCCGAGAAAGACGCGATTGCTGCACTGAATCCGAGGAATCCTCCCCGACGAGAGTACAACGATCGAAAGGGAGAAGATAAGGAGAAACGTCAGGAGGAGGATCATCATAGAATGCCACCTTCTAGATATGAGAGCCGTCCGGCTGAGCCTCACCATGGTGGGAATGACGGACGAAGGAACAACGGAAACCATGCTGGAACAAGCCGGTAGGGGGCTCGTCGTAGTCAAGAACCTCCCCGGAACCGGAATAATGACGCTCCGGACGGAGACCGGCGATCAGCCGGAAACAATTCATCTGCCCCACCCCCTCCACCAGGCAGTTATCACAACGGCCCCAAGGAGGGCAAGGACGACACGGCGGAGGAGGCGGTGGCAGAAGCCGAAGTCCGGCTCCAAGGCATCACAGCCGCAGCCGACATTCAGGACGATCTCTATCCCTGAACGACGCAAGGCACAGGATCAACTCCAACATAGAGGCTCGGTGCTACAAACACGATGACGTGTACGTGGGCCCAAAGTGCTTCGAACCACGCATTAGAGCTACAAAATTTCTAGAAGGATTTGCTATCTCAAGACATATCCAAGCCTACGACGGCATTGCTCGGCCAGACACCTAGTTACAGGACTTCTTCCAAGCTTGCTGCATCGCTAAAGGCGGAAACAGCCTGGTCGCAACCCGATATCTCCCACTTATGCTGCGAAAGACGGCACGATCATGGCTCAATGAACTTCCGGCAAACACCATCCACAATTGGTATGACTTGCAAAGTGCGTTCTTTCGGAATTTCGAAGGCACATATCGGAGGCCCTGTTCGGTCGGAGACCTACAGCGTTGCACCCAGAAAGCCGGAGAAACTTGCCGGGATTACCTCGGATGATGGATCGACACCAAGAACTCCTATGAGGGAGTAAACGATCAAATTGCGATCGAAGCTTTCATCGCAAGACTCCCAATTGGTCTACTGCGTCATCGCTTGAAGTGTGACAAGGTCACTGATTTGGGAGAAATGATAGAAACAGTGAGCAAGTATGCAGATGCTGACGACGACGCAGAAGGACTACTCAACGTCCTAGCTATACCTCAGTCAATAAAGACAAAGCAACAAGCTCAGAAGCGCAAAAACACCTCGAAAGAAAAACCCAACACGGAGACAGCAGTGGTCACTACTGTTTCCATGTCTGGAGGACGAGGAGGACGTGGCGGAGGCCGCGGGCGTGGCCATGGGACATCAAGGGTCCAAGGTAGAGGAGAGAAACAACCAGGCAAAACCTACACTTGGGCCGACATTGCCAATAACCCATGTGTGCATCACTTAGACGCCAATGGGGGCTCGTCCCATACCAACGCTGAATGTCGTTTTAATGACGACATCAAGAGAGATGATACCGTGGGCTACAAAGCTAAGCGGAAGAAGGGAAAGAAAAATCCCGAAAAAGACAAGGAGACCAAGGAAGATTCTGACATGGAGGAAGCTGATGCTTCAAATCCCAAGCCGGAAGGGAAGAAAACTTTTCCCACCAAGAAGGACACTTACGTCACCTTCCTCGGATCTCAACTAGCAAAGGTCAAGAAAGCAGTTCTCCACGAGCTCAATGCAATAGTTCCGGCTGTCCCTCAATATTTGGACTGGTCGAAGGTGGCAATCACATTTGACCGCGCTGACCATCCTCCTAAGCTACACAGGAGAGGAAAATACGCCTTAATCGTCAATCCGCTTATTGACGGTTATGGTTTCTCCAAGACCCTCATGGACGGTGGTAGCAGCATCAATATTCTCTATGTCGAAATGCTACGCCGGATGAAAATCTCGAAAACACAGCTGAACCATAGCTCTGTGATCTTTCACGGAGTTGTCCCAGGAAGACAAGCTAATTCCCTGGGAGAGATCACTTTGGATGTTACTTTTGGAAATCCAAAGAATTATCGGACGGAGGCACTTTCCTCCGAAGTAGTCCCGTTCAAGAGCGTATATCACGCTATATTCAGACGTCCGGCTTACTGGGCTTTTATGGCTCGTCCATGTTACATTTACAATATGATGAAAATTCCAGGTCCCAACGGCGTGATCACCATCAAGGGAGACCCGAAGAAGGCGCGAGAGTGCGAGGATGGAAATGCCGCCTTTGCCGAAGCCATGCTGCACGCCCAAGAGTACCAGGAGATCCAGAAGAGCATAGATCCGTCCGAGATGCCCGCAACGAAGAAGGAGGTCACAAAGCCAAATCCGGAGTTCAAGGCATCAGAACAGACGAAGCAGACGCCGTTGAAGGATGATACCCCTCCAAGGTGACCTAGATAGGCGCATGCCTAAGTAGCGCATCGGAAAGCACGCTCATCAAGTTCCTCCAAGCAAATCAAGATATCTTCGCATGGCAGCCATCTGACATGACCGGAGTACCTAGGGAACTTGCTGAGCACTCTCTAAATGTAAACCCGAACGCTAAACCCGTCAAACAGTCCTTACGACGGTTTGGCGATGAAAAGCGTAAGGCAATAGCTAAGGAACTAGCGCGGCTCGAGTTAGCCGGATTCATAGAAGAGGTCATCCATACTGATTGGTCGGCCAACCCTGTAATGGTCCCTAAAAAGGACATCACTGATTTAAGGATGTGTGTTGATTATACTGCCTTGAGCAAGGCTTGTCCAAAAGATCCGTTCGTTCTACCTAGAATTGATCAAGTTATCGATTCTACGGTAGGCTCGGAACTCCTCTATTTTCTCGACGCATATTCCGGTTATCACCAAATCCGGATGAAGGAATCTGACAAAGTCAAAACTTCATTCATAACCCCCTTCGGAACCTTCTGTTTTGTTACGATGCCCTTTGGGCTGAAGAACGCAGGAGCTACGTACCAGCGCACGATGCAGCGTTGCCTCCATGACCAACTCGGACGCAATGTACATGCATACGTGGATGATATCGCGGTCATGTCCAAAAAGAAGGAAACGTTGACCTCCGACTTGGAGGAGACGTTCGCCAATCTACGAAAATACGACATCATGCTTAACCCGAAAAAATACTTCTTTGGAATACCAGCCGGAAAATTGTTAGGTTTCATCGTGTCTCAAAGAGGCATAGAGGTGAACCGAGACAAAATTAAGGCTATACTCAACATTTCCAGGCCAACTCGCCTGAAGGACGTACAAAGATTAACTGGTTGCATTGCTGCGGTCAGTCGATTTGTAAGCCGGCTTGGTGAAAGAGCCGCGCCATTATACAAACTCCTGAAGAAGACCAAGGATTTTGTCTGGACTGACGAAGCTGAAGCTGCACTACAAGATCTGAAAAGAGTACTCTCATCTGCTCCTATCCTTGCAGCGCCGGAACCTCAGGAACCAATGTTGCTTTACATTGCTGCGACAAATAAGATTGTCAGTATTGTCATGGTGGTGGAGAGACCAGAGGAAAATCAGGAACACCTGGTGCAGCGTCCGACGTATTTTGTTAGCGAGGTCTTGACAGAGTCCAAACAACGGTATCCGCATTACCAAAAGTTGGCTTACGGTGTTTTTCTAGCATCTCGTAAGCTACGACATTATTTTCAAGAACATCCAATTACCGTGGTGAGCAAAGCTCCCATGAGAGATATAATCAGCAATAGCGACACCACTGGACGCGTCGCCAAATGGGGAATAGAGCTCTCAGCTTTCGACATTGAGTATAAACCTCGGACAGCAATCAAATCCCAGATCATTGCTGACTTTGTCGCTGATTGGACAGAGACCAAGGAGAACATGGTCCTCCCTGAGTCGGAATATTGGACCCTCTTTTTCGATGGGTCTAAGGCTCGAGGGGGCTCGAGGGCTGGCGTGGTGCTCAAATCACCCCAAAGAGATAAACTTTTATACGTGTTGCAGATCCACTTCACAGCGATAAACAACATTGCCGAGTATGAAGCACTGCTGCATGGAATCCAGATTGCTAAGGATATTGGCATCCGACGTTTGATGTGTTACGGAGATTCGGATCTTTTTGGTCACCAAGTGACGGATATTTGTAATGCAAATAAGCACATGGCAGCATATAAAGCTGTCGTGGATGATCTATCTAAATCGTTCGAAGGGTTTGAAGTTCAACACATCCCTCGAGTAGAAAATGAGGAAGCAGATGCACTATCCCGTATAGGCTCTGCGCGGAAAGAGGTCCCGGATGGCGCTTTTTTAGAGCACCTCAAAGTTCCCTCAATAAAGGGAGTAGACGAGGAATATCCGACCAAATCCGACTCACCTTTGATAGCAGTTCTGGCTGTAATTCCCAACTGGACTCAACCCTACCTCAATTATTTGGTAGATGGCAAATTACCCGAAGATGAGGTGCTGAGCCGACAGATTATCCGATGAGCAAAAGCCTATACTATTGTTAAAGGTGAGCTCCATAAACGGAGTGTTTCTGGGGGGTTTTCAGCGCTGTGTGTCTCCGGAAGAAGGAGTGGAAATCTTAAGGGAAATCCACGAAGGCGAGTGTGGTCACCACGCTGCAGCCAAATCTTTAGTGGCAAAAGCTTTTCGACATGGATTTTTCTGGCTTACAGCTCAGGCAGATGCCGAATGATTAGTCAAGACATGCAAAGGCTGCCAAAAGTACACCAAGAAAGCTCATGTTCCGGCTGATCAGCTGCGAACAATCCCTATAACATGGCCCTTTGCGGTCTGGGGGCTTGATATGGTAGGACCATTTAAACGAGCTCCAAGTGGATTTACTCACCTCTTAGTGATGGTGGATAAATTCACCAAATGGATCGAGGCTAAACCTGTCACTAGTTGTGATGGAGCAACAACCAAAAGATTTGTTGAGGATGTTATAATCCGGTATGGTTATCCGCATAGCATTATAACTGACAACGGGAGTAATTTCTCTATGGGAGAATTGGCTGAATTCTGCGACGAGCAAAATATCCAGCTTGACATTGCGTCAGTCGCACATCCACAGGCTAACGGACAAGTCGAAAGAATTAATGGTTTAATCTTACAAGGCCTGAAGCCAAGACTCGAAGCATCACTACGACGTGCTGCGGGGGCTTGGGCAGAGGAATTACCTTCTGTAATTTGGAGTTTACGAACAACTCCGAACAGGTCAACGGGATACACACCTTTCTTCTTGGTCTATGGTGCAGAAGCAGTTCTTCCTAGTGATTTAATTCATACTTCTCCTAGAGTGGCCACGTATATTGAAGAGGATGCCAAGATTTCTTGACAAAATGATCTCAACTTAGTCGAAGAAGTTCGCGTCGTTGCTGAAATGAGATCTATAGCCTATCAGCAGAAGTTACGCAAGTATCATAGCCAGAGAGTCCGAAACAGATCTTTCAATAAAGGTGATTTGGTTCTCCGGCTCGTGCAACAAAGAAAGCACAAACTTTCCCCAGTATGGGAAGGGCCCTTTTTAGTTAGTTGAGTATTTCACAATGGATCGTACTACTTAACTGACATGAGGCCAGTCAAAGAAAGACCTGCTACTAAGAAGAGAAAGAGAGCTGGAGGCAGTACAAATCCGGATGAGTTAGACAGACCGTGGAATATTGCTCAGCTACGTCCCTTTTATTCTTAGTTTATCCTTCTTTGTAAATCATATATATGTACATGTTTTTTGAGAAATAAAATTCTTGGTTGCCTCATGTTTTTTCTGAGAAGTTTTTACCATCTTATTTCCAAATGATCGTGTTATAGTTGAAAATCCCAGAATGCTTGAAAGTACTTTATGCCCATGTTCGTTTTGGTTTAGATTTCCGATTCTAAAACTGCTACCTTCGGGTATAACTCTAAAAATTCTAGTCTTTATTTGGGTTATTTGTCTGATTGCTGGATGCGGGTATTTTCCGAGTAGTGAATTGTTGGTACTAGAAGCCAACTTTGTTTCCGAGTTTAAATTGGTTTAGCAATTGAGCTCCGTTGCTCGGCAAAGTTTCCGGCTGAAGGTTTAGCCGGCTCACGAAAGGGACGAGGCGGAAAGCCAGATAAACGATAAGTAGAGACGGAAAATTTCAAGTGCTTGTGTAAACATTTCAGGCACACAAAAAACTAAGACAAAAGTGCTGAATAGATAAAAAACTTAGCACTAGTAAAATCAATAGTACTTAATATTTACAAACGCATCATGTTCTTTCACAGAATAATACATAAATTTGTGGTCTATGATGCAGGAGGAGATGAAGCAGCTGCCGGCTCGCTGGTTACTCCGCCTTAATATCGTTCCGAGATGTCCGGATCTGAGGTGGTCCGTTCATCGTCGGAAACTTCTTCGGCTTCTTCTGGAGGAGGTGGCGGAGTAGCTACACGGGTGAAGAAGGGGATCTCGTAGCTGGTCAGATCAGCTACGTGGCACCCATATCCGACGCAGGAGTGCATGATGGCTTGAAGGTCTTGCTCCTTGCCGTCTTCGTCTACCTTGCAGTACCCTCTAGTCACTTGTCATATCTCCATGTTTCCATGGTGGCTCATGACCATGGTGAGAGCGTTCTGCGCAGCAGTCCATGCGTAGGACATGTTCCAGTCCTGAACAAGCTGCGGCATCTCCTTGGCCTTGTCCCGCACCTGAAAATCCGACATGCTTGGCATGTCTGGAATCCTGAGAGACTCGCCAATGTCCTCAAGGGACTGGCGGAAGTCATGAAGAAGATCACCGACTTGGGTAAGCCGGTGGGTGCGGGGCTCGGAGGAGGAAGAGTCCGTCAAGTTCAGAGGACCTATACACAAAACAAGTTAAGAAAAATCCGACATTGATAAAAGTCGAAGAAAAAGATATGTCAGAAAGATGGAACGTACCGAGAATGACGTCTTCAATCTTGGTCTCCTCCCGGAGACTTTGGAGTTCAGCCCGGAGCGCCTGGCAGATGTCCTTCTCTCCGCCAAGCTCATTCTGGAGGTCCGAGATAACTTTATCTTGAGCAGCAATCTTGCGATCACGCTCTTGAGTGGCCATGGAGGAGGATTCCAGGACTTGAGCTATGCTCGTTTCATGATCCGCCTTGAGCTTCTCCAGCTCTTGGCGAAGTCCCTTGTTCTCCACCACCAGGGTCTTGAGGTTCTCAGCCTCTTCAATCATAGCGATGGATTGTTTCACCAGCGTTGTAAGTCAAAAAAGAACAACAGTTCAGAAAAAGTTTGGCACTCAAAAAGTAAAAGACAAGGTTTGAATCTCGGAAAGTTTACCTTCGGCTTCATCCTTGGCTACTTTGAGTTCGGCATTTTTAAGCCGGAGAGCCTTGATCTCTCTCCGCTTATTGCAGACATTGGTCAATAATTCCTGGTTATAGGAACATACTTTCTGTAAGTCAGAATACCCAAAGTCAGAAAGCTACTTAAGACTCGGGCTAATATTTTTTTGCTAAATATCAGCACGAGCCTTGGGGGCTACACTAGTTCGTTCTTTGGCATCCTAATGAAAGCATAAACCCGGATTCTATATCCTACTTCATGCTTGGGGGCTAGAGGATATGATATAACATAATGTAAAAACAAGAGTTGGAATTCCGACTTACATATTGCTCGCGGGTGAGTATGTCTAAACCCGCGTTCACCTCAACTGCCACCTTCTCGGCAAGAGTAAGAGGGATCACTGGGGCTGTTGGAAGCTCACCAGCCCTAATCCTCTCGTCGTGAAGGCGGACTTGAGCGAGAAGATCGGAGAACTTGACGTCCTCTGCTTCTTGTGCTTCCTCCTTGAAGGATAGATGGCTTTTGTCCAGGACTTGCCTAGCCAGCCGCTGGATCTCCTCTGCAGATTTCCGGGACAGGCCAAACTTGGCAAGTCCCAGATTGCTGAGGAGGTTTTCGGCGAAGACTTCGGCCGAGGGATCATTACCCGAAGAGGGTTCACCCTTATCTTGAGCTGACGCACCCACGGTGACGTCAGTGTGCGACCCAAGGATCGCAGACTCCGTTGGAGGAGCCGGATCTTCTGCAACCACTAGAGAAGGAGTGATCTCCGGAGTTGTAGAAGGTTGAGGGGCCGGAGTCGGAGGAGCCACGGCAGGGGAAGCTATGGTAAGCTTCGTCTAACGTAAGGGCTTCGAAGAAGTTCCCTTCCCCTTGCCCTTGATGATTGATTTTGCTCTGAGAAGGTAGTAAAGTCGGAAACATTACATCTCGGAAAGAAATTTGAGTAAAGTACAAAGGCGGAGAAGTTGTGACTGAAAGATACCTCTTCACGATAGGCACCTCCTTTGTGCCAACTGCCACTGTCGGAGCTTTGCGCTTCTTCAGCGCCAAGTCCGGCAGTGGGACTACTTCTGTCTCCTGAGAGAACTCGGGAGGATATCCTTCGAGTGGAGCAAGCTCCGACTCGGGGAGGTCAACAAGCTGAAAACAAGAAAGCATATCAGCATTGCAGTATATAACTTAAAAGATTGAAACACATAAAAGGTATATTTATGAAAGCTTACCGGCACCACGGGGTTTTCCGCTGTGTACATATCTAGAGAAATCTCCGGAATCCTCCTCTCGATCCGCTCCTTGATCAGCCACTTGATTTGGCTGATGTAACCTTGAGTGGTGTAGGATTTGGTGCTGATGTAGAGAGAGTCTTTTTTGGAAGACGTGATGGAGTGCATCAGTCTATCCCCGTGGTACTGAAGTGGCTGGATCCGACATGAGACCCAGCACTAGACCAAGTCGGATCCCTTCAGACCCATGTGCTTGATCAGATATTCGATCCGCCTCTTAGCGAGGATCAGATCGTCGGTGAGAGCCGGAGCAACCTCGTCCCAGGAAGGCTGGGCCATGGCGGCTCCGTCGACAAAAGCCGGCAAAGCCATAGCTTTGCCGGGAGCCGGAATATCCCTATGATAGAAGAAAGTGGCTGGCCATTGTTTGACCGAGTCACTGGCAACGATTTTGGGATAGGCCCGGTCACGTCTAAGAGAAAAGCTAGTGCCGGTGATGTAAGGAACACCGACAGTGATGGAATTTCTCCGGACATGAAAATAGTACCAGAAGAGAAGCAAACTCGGCCTAATGCCGAGAAAGCCCTCGCAAAGCGCAACATATGCACTCATTTCTAGAAGTGAATTGGGAGGAAGATTGTGGAGTTGAACTCCATAGTGATCTATCACCTCGGAGAAGAACTCCGAGGGAGGAAAAGACAGACCTCGGTCCAGATGGGTGCTGAAGTGG
The DNA here is from genome assembly GCA_910589775.1 of Avena eriantha. NCBI lineage: Eukaryota > Viridiplantae > Streptophyta > Magnoliopsida > Poales > Poaceae > Avena > Avena eriantha. Next base: position 304,872,370 of record OU342740.1, on the reverse strand, counting down.
ACTCGCTCGGCGTCGCGCGGGTTGGGGATGGTTTCGCCGGAGCCGCTCTGCCAGTCGCCGGCGGCGAGAAGCCCATCCTTCTCCATGTTCTTGAGGCCGTCCTCGTCAAGGGTGCAGGGGATCCAGATTCCCCGGAAGCTTTCCTTCTCTGCTGCTGCTTCCGCCGTCGCCGCCGCCGCTGCTACCGCCAAACCGGAGGAAGAAGACGATGAAGCCATTTCTCCGGTGAGATGACCTGAAAGTGGCGGCGCTGGGAGTTTCTGTGGGGTGAAGGACGAGAGAGTTCTGAGCGCGCAGGAGGATTGGGAGGAAAGGAAACGGCAAAGATTGGTGGAAAGGAGAAGGAGAAATCCAAACCCCTTATATCCACCTAACTACGCCAAGATTCGTGCAAATGCTACAGTATAACCGCCACGCGTCGTGGAAAGAACTGGGAAGGACCCACGTGATGATTGCGTCTCCTCGATCTCCACGCTTGCATTGAAATGGTGCCTCGGTTCCGCGAACTGCGGACCCACCAACGGTCATGCTGACGGCACGCCTGTCAGATGACGTGACTTGACCATGCTTGTGTCAGGTGGCGTAGAAACCAAGTTCTGGCTTAGTTTAAAATCAAGCTGGAAAATCCGAGTAACTAATTGATAGGTCCGACTTATTTTTAAGACCCGGATCGTATTTTTTGTTGTGAAGTTTCAGGAACCCTTCAAGATTCTGCAAGCCGAAGATCAAGCTAGACGATGATAAAATCCGACTTTGGATCTTGGAGGCCTCCGGGGGCTGCTGTTGGGGATATACTTTCCGGGTATCCTCATAGTTCCTCACTGACCAGGGTGGCCCACTTCGGGTTAGAGCTTTGCTTCACGGGCGACCTAGTCAGGAGAGAAGACGGAGTCCAATCCGGCTACGAGAAGGCCTAGAAGACTTACCGACTTAGGCCCATAATGTTACTTGTAGTTCAAGATGTACTCTGTAACCAACTCTTAGTCGTAGCCGGATTGATCTCTCCTGTAAACCCTAGGCCGGATATCTATATAAGCCGTCCTAGGGAGAGCCTTTAGGGCACAATACAATAGTCTACGATCTCAACTCGCACAGGCGATACACTTGTAACCCATATTCCGGCTTTGCCGTATTACTGGATTGCTAGCAGGAGTAGGATCCGTCCAAAGCCGGCGGATTCGAACCTGGGTAAACTTGTGTGCTCACCGTCCCGGAATACCGTACGTCTCACACCCCTCACTTCCGCACGCCTCGAGGACCCCCTCATGGCGTACTTGTCCTCAATCTGACGACATCTCCCCACGGTAGGGCTTTAACAACCCCACATGGAAGACGTCGTGGATGCGAGCCCTCGCCGGAAGTTGAAGAAGGTAGGCCAGTTGCCCTATGTGCTCCGAGATAACGAACGGCCTGGCATAGCGAGGGCCCAGCTTGCGCTTTGCACGCGGATCCAGGGACTGAGTGGAGCGGTGAAGGAGGCGCAGCCACACCCAATCACCCACCGCGAACTCCAGCTAGCAATGGTGGCTGTAATAGTAGTGCTTGGCCAGTTTCTAGGCCTCAATAAGACGTTGCCGCACCTCAGCAAGAATCTCATCGCGGCTGCGGAGAAGCTGTCCCGCCACTTCCGTCCATGCTGTCGCCGGGTCGACCGTAGACCACCTCGAATGGCATGGCGCGCAGGGCGGAGTGATAGGAGGTGTTGTAGCATTACTCCGCCCACACGAGCCAATCCACCCAAGTGCGAGGACGATCACCTGTGAGACAACGCAAATACATGGCAATCACCTTGTTGACCACGTCCGATTGACCGTCCATCTGAGGATGGAACGTCGTGCTGAACCGGAGTTTCACACGTGCCATCCGGAAGAGATCACACCAGACATGCTCGGTGAACACCGGGTCTCGGTCGCTAACGATCAAAGCGGGAAACCCGTGAAGACGGACGATGCCGCTGAAGAAGGCACGGGCCACGAACATGGCAGTGCACGGATGGCCGAGCGCGATGAAGTGGGCATACTTGGAGAAGCGGTCGACCACCATGAGGATGACGGACTTGCCTCCCACCTTGGGAAGGCCCTCGATGAAGTCCATGGAAATATCAGCCCAGACCTGAGAGGGCACCTCCAAGGGCTGCAACATACCCACCGGCCGCAATGTCTCCGTCTTGTTACGCTGGCACGTCTCACAAGACCGCACCCAGTCCCGAACTAGGGCCCGATCACCAGGGATGTAGAAGTCAGCGTGGAGGCGATGGAGGGTCTTCTGCACACCCTCGTGACCCGCCGAGTGGGCCATCAGCAGAATCTGGTGACGGAGGTCGTCGTGGTCCGGCACGAAGATATGGCGCCCATGCAGGAGCAACCCATCCGCCAGGCGTCATGGCTCCTCCAAGTCTCCAGCATCCAGATGCTGCCAAAGGAGCTGAGCATTCGGCGTGGCCGTGGTGGCCCGACGGATGTCATCGAAGAGGGCGAAAGTGGGTCCCAAGCGGTTGCAGAGCGCCGCCCCCTCAGAAGTACCGACGGCCTCGTCATGGTCGGCATCACGGTGAGCCAGGGCGTCGGCCACAGTGTTAAGGCAACCCAGACGGTACTCGACGATGAAATCGAAGCCAAAGAGCTTACTGATCCATTGATGTTGTGGCACCATAGACAGCCTCTGGTCCAATAAGAACTTGAGGTTGTAGTGATCTGTGCGAATCCGGAACGACCAGCCCCATAGATAGGGCCGCCAGTGGTGCACCACCTACACCAAGCCAATGAGCTCTTGCTTGTAGGCCACAAACTTAAGATGGCGTGCGGCGAAGGGCCTGCTGAAGAAGGCGAGCGGTCCATCGCCCTGATGAAGTACGGCGCCGAACCCCACACCGAAGGCATCACAGTCCATGATGAACGGGCGGGTGAAGTCTGGCATCTGAAGAACGGGTCCCGTCGTGAGGGCCCCCTTCAGGGCCTCGAAGGCTATTGTGGCCTCGCCATTGATGTCTACACACTTCTATTCTTGTAGATAGTTGTTGGGCCTCCAAGTGCAGAGGTTTGTAGAACATCAGCAAGTTTCCCTTAAGTGGATTACCCAAGGATTATCGAACTCAGGGAGGAAGTGGTCAAAGGTATCCCTCTCAAGCAACCCAGCAATCAAGATACAAGAAGTATCTTGTATCCCGAACACACCCAATACACTTGTCAGGTGTATAGGTACACTAGTTCGGCGAAGAGATAGTGAAATACAAGTGGTATGGATAATTATAAGTGGTAATGGTGCCAGAAAAGAGCTTGACGGGTAGGAAGAGCTAAAGGCAATCTGAAATAAAGATGGAAGCAAGCAAACATGTAACAGATCTAGTTGCAAAAGGTGTTTCAATGCTTAGAAACAAGACCTAGGGATCATACTTTTACTAGTGAAAACTCTCATATAAATATCTTCTCTTGATGATACTACTCTGAACTACTCTCCAGTTGGACACTCTAATCCATGGTAGGGCTATAACAGCACAGTTAAAATTCCGCCTTCCCCATCTAGATAACCCCACACTGTCACCTTGAGCGCTAGATGGTTCCAAAAAAACACCATAATTTCATAGAGACATCCAACTCCAAATATAACTCATAACAAGTATTTATGTAACCTTAGCCAAAGTGCCACACGGTGTGGACACTGTCAACTTCACACACGTGGGGATAAGCAGAGATTCATTAAAGCACTTGAGTACTAGAATAGATCTATAGATTACAAAGCTCATGATCTCAATAAGATCACGCATAGAGAGAGAGATGAACACATAGCTACCGGTAGATCCCTTAGCATCGAGGAAGAACTACTCCCTCATCATCATGGGAATCAACAACGGTGATGGAGATGGTGGTGGAGATCGATGGAGATGGCTCCAGGGGCAATTCTCTGTCCCGGAAGGGTGCCGGAACAGAGACTTTCCGTCCCCTGAATCTCCCCTTCGGTGGCGGCGGCACTACCGAACTTTTCGTGGCTGGAGGCTAGATTATTTAGGGTTTCTGCATTGGAGGCTTCTTATAGGAAAAAGGGCGATGTCAGAGGGTGAACCAGGGGCCCACACCACCTGGTGGCGCAGCCAAGGGGACCCGCGCCACCACATGGTGTGGCCAGCCCCTGGCCCCTCTCCGTATCGTCTTCTGGCTCCGTGAGTCTTCCGGTAAAATATCGACTTTGGCTTTTGTCCGATCCAATTCTGAGAATATTCATTTTCTAGCTTTCCTGGAACCAAAAACAGTAGAAAACAGGCAACTGGCACTGTGGTATCTTGTTAATAGGTTAGTTCCAGAAAATGTGTAAAAGTACTCCAAAGTGTGGACAAAACATAAGAAAGTAGATATAAAACAAGCATGGAACATCAAAAATTATAGATACGTTTGCAACGTATCAACATCCCCAAGCTTAACTCATGCTCGTCCTCGAGTAGGTAAGTGATAAAAAAGAATAATTTTTGAGGTGACATGCACTACCATAATCACGATCAAACCATTTGGAAAGCATGAACTGGGATCAAAGTACTCTAAACATGAGCATGAAAGATGAAGTTCTAACAATAAGACATAGTAACTATGTTGTAACATGAAAAGGTACAAACAAAAGATTCATGAATAACAATGCTTTGCAATACGTTTGTTTGTTTCACATATAGAAAACATAAAGAGAATGGTATTCAGCTTGTCCCTCATAGTGTAGCAAAACATAAATGCATAGGACACATTCAAAGTTCATAAGGGTGACTAGATACAAGTAGTTTAAGGACAAGCAATATCAATGTTATGAATCAATCAACAAGTTTTGGGACAATGCATATTAAACTAAGAATGGCCACTATGCTCTCTCAATAGGTGCATAAAGATAGAAGATGAAGACTCAACATAAAAGTAAAAGAGAGGCCTTCATAGAAGGAAGTAGGGATTCAAGTCTCATAAAGAGCTTCCAAAAATTATGGTACTTATTAGCTTTCACCTCTCATTGCCCCTATCATAAGCATCTTGAAGTGATTAAGGTTAAAGTGAAAAAACTATGGAGTATATGCTTGACAAAGTATAAGTTGGCCATCTCATGTCCCTTGAATACGAGGGTCGTTCCTCATGCTACTCAAGTTTAGTTACCGGTAAGTTCTTGTCATAGTAAGTACATGTGTATCATAGAGAACCGCCAACGGGGTACCCCTTGCACATGATACCGGAGCTATCCCATAATCAAAATGACAAGGCAAGCAGACAATGAGCATCTCAGCAATCTTCTTATTTACCATGGGAAAATGGTGCTTTTTTCTCTCTTTCCTCTTTTCTCATCTTTTTTTCTTTTCTCAATCTCTATCTCTTTTTTATAAGAAGAATGCTTCATAGATTGCTCAGTATGGTGATGCTGCAAGTTTCCACCATGATTAGGCATGGCTTAGGCTAGCGTCCCAGGCGTTTCTCTAACACACATACATAACTCCATGGACTTACAAGCTCCCCTTTCATTTCACACCGACGACATTCATTAACAAAAGAGCATGATATCAACTGGGTACAATGTACAAGTGCAATGTTGAAAACGTTCCCCATGATAGCATGGTTGTGCTAATTCCCAACGTATAAGTGCAAGCATATACAACATAGACGACACAATGGTTCAAGTTTATTAGGGGCAAGAAAAGTAAAGTGTGCTATAAAGTTTGTGAGAGCTTTAATCACTAGTTTTCACATAACAAGTTTAATTCGGAAGGTAGATAAAAACATGCATATACTTGGAATAGAAAACGCTAATAGGTAGGTATGGTGGACTCTTTAGAATAACTTGGTTTTATTTAGAGTTGGATGCATGCGTGGAACTCATACTTGGTATGGAGGCTAGCAAAAGACTGGGAGCGACCAACTAAGAGAGCAATAATGGCCATAATCATGCAAAGCGACAAAACATTATTAATTAAAGCATAAAGTGATATTACAAGACAAAAACTAAATGATCATAGAGGCTATGGTGACTTGGTATAGTATTAACAGGGTGTGAGCATGCGCCAAGTCAACCCAAATAAAGCATTAAAAGAGAATACCACAATATTATGCTTTTATATGCTAACACAACGCATGATTCTTTCAAGGCACATTAAGCAATCTCAATTGTTTATAACAAATCACGCTAAAGCAATAATCACTAAGCATAAAGCCAAAACAATATGAAGCATGACATGATAAAGTCTAAGTCACAGTCAAAACCAAGCTCCTTTTATACCACTTAAGCATGAACTTTCCTACTCTTTTGAAACAACTCACGAAGATAATAATAAATAAAGATCAGTGAGCTTGTCTCACAAATCCACAAAGAAGAACTAAAAATTTCTAAGCAGAAAGCACAAGAAAACTAAGGCTAAACACAATGCTAGCAAAAGAGAACACTCACAAAACAATAAGAATGAAAACTAGAGTGTTTTAAACAATGAATAACGGGGTGTGTCTCTCTCCAAAACAAGTGTGTTGGGATCCAACCAACTTATTGCAGAAAACCAAGCAAAAGAAAACTAAAAACAAAAACAAAGATGCTCCAAGAACAACACAACAGTGCATGAAACAATAAAAACGAAGTGTCTAGAAACACCTGAGATTTTTACTGATGAAGAAGTGGATGCCTTGGGCATCCCCAAGATTTGATGCTTGTACCTCTTGAATATTTCTTGGGGTGACACGGGGTGGTATCCCAAGCTTGAGATTTTGTCCATTCTTCATCTCATTACATCATTCTTTCCCTACACCTCAAAATTTCCTTCATACAAAACTTCACACAATCTTCATTAGCAACATTAGTGTATTCAAAAGATAATAAACCTTTGGGTTTTAGTTTTAAAACAGCAAAACTTTCATTAAAAACACAAGCTACTGTAGCAATTCCCTCAAAAATCTCAATTCACCAAAAAGAACCCAAAAATAAATCGATAAAGAGGCAAATGCAAATAATGGCAGAAACTATCAAAACTGATCAGCAGGTGAAAACGGATTTTTTCGAAGACCTTCTGTTGCTCAAATCGAAAAGTGTTGAACTAACGAAAGTTGGATAACAACCTGGGGAGAAGCACAAAAAATATAGCTCAAACCAACGTACATAGATTTTACACGAATTTTTACAGCGAAGCACAAAAATCTGTTTCGGGACAACACTTCCCCAAATCTTACTTTCCTCTCATTAGAGGTTATTCTTGGCACAAAAATCAAATAAAAAAATAAAAAAGGATAAGCATAGGTTATTACAGAAGTAATAACTTCCAAGACTCAAGAAAACTATTGGGTTATCTCCCAAGAAGTACTTTTCCTTAATGCCTTTGAGCTAGGCATGATAATTTCCATGATGCTCACATAAGAAATATGAGTTGAAGTATTAGAGAGCATCAAGAAGCAAATATGGAACAAATTTAAGTCTAACCAACTTCCTATGAAAAATAATCTTGTAAAGAAACAAGTCATGAAAGCACAAAGCAACAAGCATAGGAAAGCAAAACAAGTGCAACTTCACAATTTTCAACATAAAGAGGGGAAACTTAATATTGAGATACATAAAACCATGTTTCCCTCTCTCATAATAACTTTCAGTAGCATCATGAATAAAATTAACAATATAACTATCACATAAAACATTCTTATCATGAGCCACATGCATAAAAGAATTAATACTCTCCACATAAACATAGTCATTCTTATTAATTATAGTGGGAGCAAATTCAACAAAATAGCTAACACTATTATTCTCATCACCATAATCATCAAATATAGGAGGCATATTGTAATCATAATTAATTTTCTCCTCAATATTAGGTGGACTGAAAATATCATATTCATCATTGTAATCATCATATATTGGAGGCATAGTATCATCAAAGTAAATTTTCTCCTGCGGGCTTGGGGGACTAAAAATATCATATTCATCAAAACCAGCTTCCCCAAGCTTAGAATTTTCCATAGCATTAGCAATAATGGTGTTCAAATAATTCATACTAATAACATTGCTATTAGCATGCAAATAAAGTTCCATAGGTTTTTAAATTTTCTCTTCAAACACTTCATGTCCTAACTCAAGATAAATACTATAAAGCTCTCTCAATTTGTTGTTGTTTTCCATTAAGCCTAACTAGTGAAAATAAAAACAAGAAACAAAAAGATATAATTGCAAAATCTAAAGGAAATAACTTCGAGCACTCACACACCAACAACAGTACTAGAAGATAGCTTAGTAGCCAGAAGATGTGAGTACCTTTTACCTTACCTCCCCGGCAACGGCGCCAGAAAATAGCTTGATGTCTACGCACTTATATTCTTGTAGACAGTTGTTGGGCCTCCAAGTGCAGAGGTTTGTAGAACAGCAGCAAGTTTCCCTTAAGTGGATTACCCAAGGTTTATCGAACTCAGGGAGGAAGTGGTCAAAGGTATCCCTCTCAAGCAACCCTGCAATCAAGATATAAGAAGTCTCTTGTGTCCCCAACACACCCAATACACTTGTCAGGTGTATAGGTGCACTAGTCCGGCAAAGAGATAGTGAAATACAAGTGGTATGGATAATTATAAGTGGTAACGGTGCCATAAAAGAGCTTGACGGGTAGGAAGAGACAAAAGGCAATCTGAAATAAAGATGGAAGCAAGCAAACATGTAAGTGATCTAGTTGCAAACAGTGTTTCAATGCTTAGAAACAAGGCCTACGGATCATACTTTCACTAGTGAACACTCTCATATAAATATCTTCTCTTCATGATACTACTCTAAACTACTCTCCGGTTGGACACTCTAATCCATGGTAGGGCTATAACAGCACACCTCAAAGTCCGCCTTCCCCATCTAGATAACCCCACACTGTCACCTTGAGCGCTAGATGGTTCCAACAAACACCACAATTTCATAGAGACATCCAACTCCAAATATAACTCATAACAAGTATTTATGTAACCTTAGCCAAAGTGCCACACAGTGTGCACACTGTCAACTTCACACACGTGGGGATAAGCAGAGATTCATTAAAGCACTTGAGTAGCAGAATAGATCTATAGATTACAAAGCTCATGATCTCAATAAGATCACGCATAGAGAGAGATGAACACATAGCTACCGGTAGAGCCCTTATCCTCGAGGAAGAACTACTCCCTCATCATCATGGGAATCAACAATGGCGATGGAGATGGTGGTGGAGATTGATGGAGATGGCTCCAGGGGCAATTCCCCGTCCCGACAGGGTGCCGGAACAAAGACTTCTATCCCCCAAATCTCCCCTTTGGTGGCGGCGGTGCTGCGGAAATTTTCGTGGCTGGAGGCTGGATTATTTAGGGTTTCTGCATTGGAGGCTTCTTATAGGTGAAAGGGCGATGTCAGAGGGTGGACCAGGGACCCACACCACCTGGTGGCGCGGCCAGGGGGACCCGCGCCATCACATGGTGTGGCCATCCCCTAGCCCCTCTCCGTCTCGTCTTCTGGCTCCGTGAGTCTTCTGGTAAAATATCGACTTTGGCTTTTGTCCGGTCCAATTCGGAGAATATTCATTTCCTGGCTTTCTTGGAACCAAAAACAGAAGAAAACAGGCAACTGGCACTGTGGCATCTTGTTAATAGGTTAGTTCTAGAAAATGTGTAAAAGTACTCCAAAGTGTGGACAAAACATAAGAAAGTAGATATAAAACAAGCATGGAACATCAAAAATTATAGATACGTTTGCAACATATCAGCCATCCCACGCAAAGGCGTCGCGGCGAACCAGGCGCGTGAGCGGGGACGCGATGAGGCCAAAGTACCGGATAGATTTCTAGTAGTACCCCATGAGACCTAGGAAACCGCGAAGGGCTCGCGGCGAGTGCGGCGTCGGCCGACCGGCGACGGCCACCACCTTGTAAGCATCCATAGCCACCCCCTCACCCGATATGACGTGGCTGAGGTAGGTAACCGAAGGCATCCCGAACGAGCACTGAAGATGAAGTTGATGTGCTCGAAGCTCGTTGAAAATGGTGGCGATGTGCTGGAGGTGCTCCGCCCATGAGGTGCTGTAGATAAGAATGTCATCAAAGAAAACAAGCACACACCGACACAAGTAGGGGCAGAGGATGTCGTTCATCAGAGCTTGAAAGGTTGTCGGGGCATTGGAGAGGCCAAAAGGCATCGCCAAGAACTCGAAGTGGCCATGATGAGTCCGAAACCCCTTCTTGGCGACATCATCCAGGTGCATCCGCACCTGGTCGTAGCCCGACCAAAGGTCGAGCTTGGTGAAGAAGTGTGCTCCATGTAGCTCATCAAAGAGCTCGTCGACCACCGGGATAAGAAACTTGTCCTTGAGTGTCACGGCATTAAGTGCGCGGTAGTCGATGCAGAAGCGCCACGTGCCGTCCGACTTGCAGACGAGGAGGACCGGCGCTGAGAACGGCGACGTGGAGATGCGGATGATGCCCGCGGCGAGCATGAGCACGCACTATCGCTCCAGCTTGCCTTTTGTAGCTGGGGATAGCGGTAGGGCCACACTACCACCGGCGCCATGTCCGACAAGAGATGGATGCGGTGATCATACACCCGGACGGGCGGAAGGCCCTGAGGCTCGTCAAAGATGTCGCCATGTTGTTGTAGGAGGTGGGCCAACAGTGGGTGGTCGGGTTCGATGTCGGTCACGACAAGCTGAAGCTGTGGTGCCGGAGAGGTGCCCTCGATGCCCTCCCATCGGATGTCGTGACCCAGTCGCCAGAAGGTCATCGTCAAAGCGTCAAAGTCCCAAAGGATGGGACCGAGGGTCCGCAAAAAGTTGACGCCAAGGATGAAGTCGAAACAACCCAAGTCGATGCTAGTGCACGTGATGGTGAAGTGCTCATCACCGATAGTGATGGGAACGTGATGTGAAGTGCTCATCATCGATAGTGATGGGCACGTGATGCGCCAGTCCATGGCACTAGATGCGGTCTCCATTGGCCACCGTGATGCGAAGGTGATCCCCGCCCGTTGGCTGGAGCGCTAAGCGATGCATGGTGGCCACAGGCAGGAATTTATGCGTGGAGCCCGTGTCTAGGAGGGCCACCAGTCGCTCGCCGTGAATCTTCACTGGCAAGAGCATCGTGTGCTCATGATGGATACCAGCAATCGCATGAAGAGAAACCATGAATGCTATCGTAGTAGTGGTCACGGGGGCGCCCTCCGCCATTGCTGGTGGTGGCAACTCGGCAAGTGCTTCAGTGGGTGTGTCTGCCTCGACGTAGTCGACCGCCTCCAAGTAGAAGAGGTGCGGGCAGACATGGCCGGGTACGTAGGGCTCGTCGCAGTTGAAACCAAGCCCGAGGCGACAATGATCGAGCTGCTCAGCCGGTGTGAGCCGGTGGAAAGTCCGCGTCATGGTCGGGGTGGTGGCTGCCAGGGTGGCCGAATTCGACCGACTGGGCACTGGTGCGGGCGAGGGTGCCCGGGCGGGCTGGCGTCCCCCTCGGCCCGGTGTCGCCTGCTGCAGTGCCTGGGCACGACGCTCATAGGCACGGGCGTAGTGCATAGCCGTCTGGAGGTCCTGGGGGTCCTGAAGCTCCACGTCCACCCGGATGTGGTCCGGGAGACCGCCAACGAAAAGCTCGTCTCGCTGCTGCCCTGTTACACCAGGCACGTGGCATGCGAGGGCCTGGAAGCGGTCGGCGAAGTCCTGTACCATGGAGTTGAAGGGAAGGTGGTCGAGCTCCGCTAGTCGGCTCCCGCGGATCGGCGGCCCGAAACGGAGGAGACACAACTTGTGAAAATGCTCCTAGGGGGGCATGCCTCCCTTGTCCTGCTCGAGGGAGTAGTACCAAGTCTATGCGGCGCCCTAGAGATGGTTGGAGGTGAGCCAGGTGCGATCCGACGTGAGGGTGCACTACCCGCGGAAGAACTGCTCGTACTGGTTGAGCCAGTTGAGAGGGTCCACCGTACCATCGTAGGTGGCGAATTCGATCTTGGCAAACTGTGGTGGTGTCGGTGCATGGCCACCATGGCCGGATAGCTCGGCACGGCCCTTGTATGGACCCGTCAAGCCCGATGCGGTGGGCGCCGGCTGATCCCCAACCGTAGTGTAGACCGGTGGGGGTGACGACCCGGACAGCTAGGCCGGTAGCGGAGATGGCGATGATGGGAAGCGGATCTGCTAGATTGGGACGCCGCCCGGGGTGGTTGATGAAGGAGTTATGCCCTAGAGGCAAATAATAAAGTGTACTGTTTGATATACCTCCTATATGTTCATAATACGTTTCATATTGTGCTATAACTGTGTTAATACGAAATGTTAATACATGTGTGGTATGTAAACAAACCATGTCTCTAGTTACCTCTAGCGAACTAGTTCATTGGTCATGAGGATGATCTAGGTTTCAAGATCATGGGAATTTATGCCAATTGACAATGAGGTCACGCTAATGGTTGAATGACGTGATAGACAAACATCTGATAGTTGTTTCTCAATGAGATCTAGTTGCAAAGTTCACCATTGATGATAAAACGCATGAAACCTCGCAACCTGATCCTTAGACTGTGATATAATGCAAATCACCGTTCTGAAGGGAGCTTAGATGGTTATCAAGTATCATACCGTGACTAGGTGATCGAAAAGGTGCCACTCAGGTTTCCCGAAGGAGCATGTAGAGGAGTACATATCAAGACCAGGATTTGCCAGTCCATGTAACAGATAGATACATATGTGGCCATCTCGCTGACGTTGCATTAATGAAGATTGCAAGCATGTGACTTGGTCACGGAATATAACGGCATGAGAACGAGTAAACAAGTTCATTGGTAATGAGACCGAACTAAGGTATGGGGATACCAAAGATCAAGTCTCGAATGAATTAGGTATCATATGACAAAGGGAACGAGAAACGACTATCTCACCGTTCGAGCGATTATATTCGTGAAACGCACGGGGGTCACATGGCCATCCAGGTCCCTCTGTTGATCATTTATGTGAGAGTAGTCTTGTTCATGTCCGAAGTGTTTTCGAACCGAAGGATGTCACGCTTAAGGGTAGGGACGCTTAGGGTAGATGAGGTATCGTAGGAGAAATAGAGAAAGAGAAACCAGAATAGTTCCAGGAACATCCGAAGATCGGAAGGGGTCCGGAAGGTGTTCCGGATTAAAGGAATAATACAATATGTGTATTTGAATGTTAATTGGAGAATTAATATGAAATATATATTTTATTTTATTTTATTATTAAAGGCACCATAATGTTAATGGGCCTCACCCGAAGGGAGGCTCAATAGGGCATGGCGCCTAGGGAGAGGGGGCTAGCCGGCCTAGGCTTGGTGGGCCGCCCCAATGGGGCCCACCTAGGGCCTACGGCTGCCCCTAGGCGGCCGGCGGGTGTGGGGGTTAGTCCCACACCGCCTGGCCCTAGGGTGGTGCGCCCCCCTCCCACTATATATAGGGGTCTCCCCTCCCCCTTTGGAATCATCCCATTCCCTCTCATTCTCTCTCTCTCATCCATTGAGGACTTCTTCGTAATATTGGGGAGGACCTCGTGGGTGAGTTCTCCACCTTCACACCACTATCGTGTGATCTGCGATCTGACATCTACTTCTTCCGCTGTTCGGTTGGATCGGAGTCCGGTTGACGTCTCCTACACCGGACATGTGACGAACTTCAGAGGCACCACACTTGGGGTGTTGCTCGTCTTCATCAATATACACCTTCCTTCGTAAGGCGTGCATCGGTCTTCAAAGGTATGAATACCGTATCCCTCCTCTGTTACTTATGTCTTCATAGTATAGATCCTAGTATTAGTGTTCGAGTAGATAGAAATTTTTTGTTTTCTGCTACGGAACCCTTCAGTGGTATCAGAGCGGGTCTATGGGTAGACATGTCGTACGGATAGAACACATAGAGATATGTGGGCATTGATTCTCTAGTTTCTACCCTCTTTAATGTTGTTGTTCATATCGTGGCACTGTTTGATGAAGCAGCCCCCAACCGACCTCACGTGGTGATTCACGAGACTGGTCCACGAATCAAAGTGGCTTAGGGGTGTGTCTGTCTCTCTACAGTAGTTGATATGGCATTGACATTGGAGGGCCCTGAAAAGGGAAGAAGAGCGACAATTATTGAATCCATGTTGTGGCTCCACGTTCGTAGGTGGGAAGGGGTTCTACTGCAAAAGCCCTAAAGCCGCGTAAAACTTGCAATAGACAATATAGAAGCATCTATTTTTATGATTTCATATGGGCAACTATTATAACGTGGCAATGACAAGCTTATGAAACTTTCATTGAGGTTGTTGATGATGATCAAGATGCTATAACCACGTCATAACACTTTACTTTTGAAGTGTTACTTATTATGCTAGTATTTTTATATTCAATGGTAGCATAATAAGATAATCCCTCACAGTATTCCAGTTATCGTATTCCCCTTGTGTGTGCACCACCAAGAAAGTTCTTCGTTATGAGGCCGGCTGTGATGATCGGGGGTCAGCCATATCTACGTTCGCATACAGTGGGTGCAAGCCATGTTGCACTACGAATACACACGAGTTAGAACTGGTGAGCCTAGCATGTACACACATGGCCTCAGAATACAGGAGACCGAAAGGTCGAGCATGAATCACATAGTTGATGTGATCGACATTAGGGAATGTCCACCTTTGATACTGCACTGATGGCTGTGATGATCGGGGGAGGTGCAGGGGATAAGTATCATGTGATCACTAAACGAGTAGAGGGATGTTCGTTTGAGTGGGAGTTCTTTTGTTTTAAGTTCGAATACATGATTAAAACTTGAACTCATTATTATGAACATGGTCTAAACACTTTGCAAATCCATTGTAGATGTCCCGCCCACCCACTTTCAACCTTAGCACTTTCCTCGAGAAGGACAAGCTGAAAACTGATGGAACCAACTTCACCGCATGGTTTCGCAATCTTAGAATCCTCCTAGTCCCCTACAAGTTGACTTATGTCACTGAGGCTAAGCTTCCGGCTAAGCCTGCAGATTTCGCCTCCCAGGATGAAAAGAATGTCTGACAGTCCAAGGCGGACGATTTCTCCCTCATCCAAAGTGGAATGCTCTATGCCATGGAGCTGGATCTTCAAAAGTGTTTTGAGAAGATGAATGCTTTCGAGATCATTGAGGATCTCAAGGCCGTCTTTGCTCCACAGGCCCGTGCAGAGAGGTATGATGCTTCCGAGCTCTTCTTCTCTGCTAAAATGGAAGAGAACAGCAGTATTAGTGAGCACATGGTCAAAATGTCTGGCTATGTTAAGCATTTGAACGCCCTGGATTGCAAAATCCCGGAGGAGCTCGCAATTGATAGGGTGCTGCACTCACTGCCCCTAGCTATAAGAGCTTTGTGATGAACTACAACATGCAAAGGATGACTAAGACCCTTGCTGAGGTGTTCACCATGCTCAAAACTGCTGAGGTTGAAATCAAGAAGGAGCACACGGTGTTGATGGTCAATAAGACCACCAATGTTAAGAAGCCGGGGCAAAAGGGAAAGGGCAAGGGCAAGAAGTCCAAGAGGGATGGCAAGATCGTTGCTAGTACCCCAAGGACTGCCAAACCTGGCCCTAAGCCTGGCACAACATGCTGTAGAGGATCACAGTAGAAAACAAAAAATTCCTACGATGGAACCCCAAAATTGCCTAAGATCTATCTATGTAGTAATACGGTAACGGCCGATGCGTAGAGAATACATACCCTTGTAGACCGTACGCGGTTAACGTTCCGTGGGGAACGTGGTTGAAGTAGTCGTACTCGTAGCCGACCTCAAGGTCGTGAAGCTCCTCGCAGGTCACCCCTTGCTCCTTCTTCATCTTCATCGTCCAACAGCTCTAGCTCATGACATTTAAGTGCCCCAAGTGTTGCGCCTCGTGTCTTCGTACACATCCGGTGCATGATGAGACCTCCGGCTCCCCGATCCCGCCGGGAGTGCGGAAGTTGATATCCGGCTAGGAGTCCCTGCAGCGCAACGGAATACTACAGGTGTGCCTTGATCGCACAACCCAGACTTGGGGCCATGGTCACAAGGTATAGAGAGAGGGAGGGAGGGAGATAGTCAACCAAAGGACTTCTCAAATTGTGTGTTTAATCCCACCCATGGGCACCCCTTTATATAGGGGGAGGGGGTGTGCCCTCCCCTTTGGGTTTCCCATGTGGGACTAATCAAGGGAGAGGGGGAGGCGCATGGGCCTTATGGGCCAGTGATACATTGCAAATGTATCTATAATTTTTGATGTTCCATGCTTGGTTTTATCTAGTTTCTTATGTTTTGTTCCAACTTTGGAGTACTTTTCATATGATTTCTTGGACTAACCTATTAACAAGATGCCGCAGTGCCAGTTGCCTGTTTTCTGCTATTTTTGGTTTCAGGAAGTCAGAAAATGAATATTCTCGGAATTGGACGGGACAAAATCCAAAGTCAATATTTCACCAGGGGGAACACGGAGCCAGAAGACGAGAGGGAGAGGGGCCAGGGGCCAGGGGCCAGCCACACCATAGGGTGGCGCGGGTCCCCCTTGGCCGCGCCACCAGGTGGTGTGGGCCCCTCCGTCCTCCACCGACCTTGCCCCTTCGCCTATATATTCCTCCCGAGGCAAAAACCCTAGAGAGTCAAGCCTCCAGCCACGAAAAGTTCCGCAGTGCCGCCGCCACCGAAGGGGAGATTCGGGGGACAGAAAGTCTCTGTTCCGGCACCTTGCCGGGACGGGGAAGTGCCCCCGAAGCCATCTCCATTGATCTCCACCGCCATCTCCATCGCCATTGCTGATTCCCATGATGAGGAGGGAGTAGTCCTCTCTCGAGGGTAAGGGTTCTACCGGTAGCTATGTGTTCATCTCTCTCTCTATGCATGATCATATTGTGACCATGAGATTTGTAATCAAGTAGATCTACCTTGCTACTCAAGTGCTTTAATACATCTCTGCTCTCCCCATGTGTGTGAAAGTGACAGCGTGCACACCATGGTGGCACTTAGGCTAGAGATTACAAATACTTATTATGAGTTATATTTGGAGTTGGATGTCTTTATGAAATTGTGGTGTTATTTGGAACCATCTAGTGCTCAAGGTGATAGTGTGGGGTTATCTAGATGGGAAAGGCTTACTTTGAGGTGTGTTGTTATAGCCCTACCATGGATTAGAGTGTCCAACCGGAGAGTAGTTCAGAGTAGTATCATAAAGAGAAGATATTTATATGAGAGTGTTCACTAGTGAAAGTATGATCCCTAGGCCTTGTTTCTAAGCATTGAAACACTGTTTGCAACTAGATCGGTTACATGTTTGCTTGCTTCCATCTTTATTTCAGTTTGCCTTTAGTCTCTTCCACGCCAGCAAGCTATTTTTTGGCACCATTACCACTTATAATTATCCATACCACTTGTATTTGACTATCTCTTTGCCGAACTAGTGCACCTATACACCTGACAAGTGTATTGTGTGTGTTGGGGACACAAGAGACTTCTTGTATCTTGATTGCAGGATTGCTTGAGAGGGGATAGCTTTGACCACTTCCTCCCTGAGTTCGATAAACCTTGGGTGATCCACTTAAGGGAAAACTTGCTGCTGTTCTACAAACCTCTGCACTTGGAGGCCCAACAACTGTCTACAAGAATAGAAGTGCGTAGCCATCAAGCTATTTTCTGGCACCGTTGCTGGGGAGGTAAGGTAAAAGGTATTCACATAGGAGGATTAAAGAAGAAGAACCTCCCACGGCAAACGCCTATTTTGTGGCGCCGTTGCCGGGGAGGTAAGGTAAAAGGTACTCACATCCTCCGGTGTGAGTGCTCGAAGTTATTTCCTTTAGATTCTGCAATTCTGTGTTTTTGTTTCTTTTTTCACTAGTTAGGCTTAATGGAAAACAACAACAAAAATTAGAGAGCCTTATAGTATTTATCTTGAGTTAGGACATGAAGTGTTTGAAGAGAAAATTAAAAAACCTATGGAACTTTATTTGCATGCTAATAGCAATGTTGTTAGTGTGAATTCTTTGGACACCATTATTGCAAATGCTATGGAAAAGTCTAAGCTTGGGGAAGCTAGTTCCTATGAAAATGATATTTTTAGTTCCCTAGCTTTGGAAGATAGCTATTCTATTGCTTATGATAATTCCAAACCTCCAATATATGATGATTACAATGATGATTATGATATTTTCAGTCCACCTACTATTGAGGAGGAAATTAATTATGACTACAATATGCCTCCTATATTTGATGACTATGGTGATGAGAATAATAATGATAGCTATTTTGTTGAATTTTCTCCCACTATGATTAATAAGAATGACTATTCTTATGTGGAGAGTAATAATTATTATATGCATGTGGCTCGTGATAAGAATATATTATGTGATAGTTATATTGTTAATTTTATTCATGATTCTACTGAAAGTTATTATGAGAGAGGGAAACATGGTTCTATGCATCTCAATAATATTAGGTTTCCCCTCTTTATGCTTGTTGCTTTGTGTTTTCATGACTTGTTTCTTTACAAGATTCCTATGCATAGGAAGTGGTTAGACTTAAATGTGTTTTGAATTTGCTTCTTGATGCTCTCTTTTACTTCAATTCATATTTCTTATGTGAGCATCTTCTCAAACTATCATGCCTAACTTAAATCCGTTAAAGAAAAGTACTTATTGGGAGATAACCCAAAAGTTTTAGATGAGTCTTGGAAGTTATTAACTCTGTAATAACCGCCCCTTATCCTTTTTATTTTCTTTTTGTGCCAAGAGTAACCTCTAATGAGAGAGAAGTAATGTTTGGGAAAGTTCTTGTCCCGAAACAGATTTCTGTGCTTCACCGTACAAATTCGTGTAAAATCTCTGTACGTCCTTTTGAGGCGTCAATTTTTGAGCTTCTACCCCAGGTTGTTATCTAACTTTTGTTAGGTCAACACTTTTCGATTTTTATAAATAAAAATCCCCCTCTTCATCAATAAAAATCTCAGGTTTCTTCCAAACGCTTCATTTTTATTGTTTCATGCACAGCTGTGTTTTTCTTGGAGCGTCTTCTTTTTCATTTTCATTTTGGTTTTTCGTTTGCTTGGTTTGCTTAGTTTGATGAATAAATTGGTTGGACCCCCTCTTTCATACATTGGTTTGCAAATAGTTTGGTTTTGATTGGAAAAGAGTAGGAAAGTTCATGCTTAAGTGGTAAAGAGAGCTTGTTTTTTACTGTGGCCTATGCTTTGTCATGCCATGATTGATATTGTTTTGGCTTTATGCTCAGTATTCTTTTCTGTAGCATGACTTGTTATAAACAATTGAGATTGCTTAATGTGCCTTAGATGAATCATGCGTTGTTTTAGCATATTAAAGTATAGTATTGTGGTATTCTCCTTTGATGCTTTATTTGGGTTGACTTGGCGCATGCTCACACCATGTTATGACTATCTCAAGTCACCATAGCCTTTATGATCCTTTAGTTTTAAACTTGTAGTATCACTTTATGCTTTGATCAATGATGTTTTGTCGCTTTGCATGATTATGGCCATTATTGCTCTCTTAGTTGGTCGCTCCTAGTCTTTTGCTAGCCTCCGCAACCAAGTATGATTTCCACTCATGCATCCAACTCCCTAAACCAAGTTATTCCAAGAGTCCACCATACCTACCTATTAGCTTATGCTATTCCAAGTATATTCATGTTTTTGTCTACCTTTCAAATTAAACTTGTTATGTGAAAATTAGTGATTAAAGCTCTCACGAACTTGACGGCACACTTTACTTTCTTGCATTTAATAAACTTGAACCATTGGGTCCTTCTTTGTTGCGTATATTTTTGCGCTTTATAAGTTGAAATTAGCAGAACCATGTATCATGGGGAACGCTTTCAACATTGCACTTGTACTTTGTACCCCGTTGATATCATGTTCTTTTGCTTATGGATCCCAGCGGTGTGAAAAAAAGTGGAAATTGTAAGATCATGGAGTTTGTATGTGTGTTAGAGAAATGCTTGGGCCGCTAGCCTAAGCCATGCCTAATCATGGTGGAAACTTGCAGCATCACCATAATGAGCACTCTATGAAGCATCCTCGATAAAAACCTATGCAAATAGCAAATAAAAAGATCGCTGAGATGCTCATTGTCTGTTTGCCTTGTCATTTTGATTATGGGATAGCTCCTGTATCATGTGCAAGGGGTACCCCGTTGGCAGTTCTTTATGATACATATGTACTTACAATGACAAGATCTTACTCGTGACTAAAGTTGAGTAGCATGAGGTTCGGTCTTCGTAAGTAAGGGGCATGAGATTTCGGCTTATAACTTGTCAAGCATATCCTCTTAGTTGTGTCACTTTAACCTTAATCACTTCAAGATGCTTATGATAGGGGCAATGAGAGCTGAAAGCTAATAAGTACCCTTATTTTTGGAAGCTCTTTATGAAACTTGAATCCCTACTTCCTTCTATGAAGGCCTTTCTTCCACCATTATATTGAGTCCCCACCTTCTACCTTTATGCACTTACTTTGAGAGCATAGTGGCCATTCTTAGTTCTATGTGCATTGTCCCAAGACTAACTGATTGATGCATAACTTGATATTGCTTGTTTTAAACTATATGTATCTAGTCACTCTTATGAACTTTGAAGGTGTCCTATGCATTTATATTTGCTACTCTATGAGGGACAAGCTGAATACTATTATGCTATGTTTTCTTTATGTGAAACAAACAAACATCTTGCAAAGCATTGTTATTCATGAATCTTTTGTTTGTACCTTTTCATGTTGCAACATAGTTGCTATGTTTTATTGCTAGAACTTTATCTTTCATGTTATGATTGAAGTACTTTGATCCCAGCTTTGAATGTTTTACAAATAGTTTGATCAAGTTTATGATGGTCCATGTCACCTCAAAATTTATTCTTTCTTTTTATCACTTACCTACTCGAGGACGAGCAGGAGTTAAGCTTGGGGATGTTGATACATTGCAAATGTATCTATAATTTTTGATGTTTCATGCTTGGTTTTATCTACTTTCGTATGTTTTGTTCCAACTTTGGAGTACTTTTCATATGATTTCTTGGACTAACCTATTAACAAGATGCCACAGTGCCAGTTGCCTGTTTTCTGCTGTTTTTGGTTTCAAGAAGTCAGAAAATGAATATTCTCGGAATTGGACGGGACAAAAGCCAAAGTCAATATTTCACAGGGGGGGACATAGAGCCAGAAGACGAGACAGAGAGGGGCCAGGGGCCACCCACACCATAGGGTGGGGCGGGTCCCCCTTGGCCGCGCCACCAGTGGTGTGGGCCCCTCCGGCCTCCATCGACCCTGCCCCTTTGCCTATATATTCCCCCCGAGGGAAAAACCCTAGAGAGTCAAGCCTCCAGCCACGAAAAGTTCTGCAGCGCCGCCGCCACCAAAGGGGAGATTTGGGGGACAGAAAGTCTCTGTTCCGGCACCCTACCGGGATGGGGAAGTGCCCCCGAGCCATCTCCATCGATCTCCACCGCCATCTCCATCGCCATTGCTAATTCCCATGATGAGGACGGAGTAGTCCTCTCTCGAGGCTAAGGGTTCTACCGGTAGCTATGTGTTCATATCTCTCTCTATGCATCATCATATTGTGATCATGAGCTTTGTAATCAAGTAGATCTACCTTTCTACTCAAGTGCTTTAATAGATCTATGCTCTCCCCATGTTTGTGAAAGTGACAGCGTGCACACCATGGTGGCACTTAGGCTAGAGATTACAAATACTTATTATGAGTTATATTTGGAGTTGGATGTCTTTAGAAAATTGTGGTGTTTGCTGGAACCATCTAGTGCTCAAGGTGACAGTGTGGGGTTATCTAGATGGGAAAGGCTTGCTTTGTGGTGTGCTGTTATAGCCCTACCATGGATTAGAGTGTCCAACCGGAGAGTAGTTCAGAGTAGTATCGTAAAGAGAAGATATTTATGTGAGAGTGTTCACTAGTGAAAGTATGATCCCTAGGCCTTGTTTCTAAGCATTGAAACACCGTTTGCAACTAGACCTGTTACATGTTTGCTTGCTTCCATCTTTATTTCAATTTGCCTTTAGTCTCTTCCATGCCAGCAAGCTATTTTCTGGCACCATTACCACTTATAATTATCCATACCACTTGTATTTCACTATCTCTTCGCCGAACTAGTGCACCTATACACCTGACAAGTGTATTGGGTATGTTGGGGACACAAGAGACTTCTGGTATCTTGATTGCAGGATTGCTTGAGAGGGGATACCTTTGAGCACTTCCTCCCTGAGTTCGATAAACCTTGGGTGATCCAATTAAGGGAAAACTTGCTGCTTTTCTACAAACCTCTCCACTTGGAGGGCCAACAACTGTCTACAAGAATAGAAGTGCATAGACATTAGCCAGCCGGCTAGGAGTGGGCCCCCTTGAGGCGCATGGGCCTTGGCCCTTCCCTCCTTCGGTTTTCCCTCATGGGCCCTTTTTCCCTAGGAAGTTTGGCCCATTAGTGGAATACCCCTTCAAATTATATTTTAATATTATATTTAATATTAATTATACTAATAAATATGTAAATACATATTACAAAACCTGATTCAACCCGAAACACCTTTCGGTTCCCTTTCGATTTCCTCCAAACGACTTGAGATCTTTCCCGGAATGATTCCGGTCCTTTATTCTTTCTCCAAACAACTTCGGATCTCTCTGCGAAACAATTCTAGCTTTCTCCCTTTCTCTACTGTGATTCCGTCTTACGAATGATCGCTCTCATCGTACCCTTAAGTGTATCCTCTCATGGATCGGGAATGCTCTAGACATGATCTGTATCAGTGATCAACAGAGGGACCAGGGATATCCATGTGACCCCTATGCATTCCTGATGACAATGTCGTTTGAACCGCTAAATGTAGCATCCAATTCCTTTTGTTTCTTGATACGACTTGTCCGATATCCGATCATTGGTAACCCATACCTTGTTCAATCTCGTTCACAACAAGTTCTGTTTTCTTGTTACCGTGATATTACATCCCCATGACCGAGTCACATGTTGCAACATTTATAGATGTAATCTCACCAAGCCGACCGTATGTATCTTTACCCGTCATGTGGGTGAAACAATCCCGGTCTTGCATTCACATGTCATCTACTGTTCCTTCGGAATACCCAACATACACCTTTATAACCATTGTATTACCAAGTGGCACTTGATGCAGTCTAAGCAGCCTCAAGAAACAGTGAGTAATATGAGCTCACGGTCTAAGGAAAAGGAGTCTAGGTATAGTTGTTGCAACAATGAACTATATGACTTGATCGTGTTGCAATCCTTCAAGGAATGTCCAATCACGTCATTCTCCAATGATATGATCCCGTTGTCAATTGGCATAAATGCCCATGATCTTGAAACCCAAATCATCCCCATGACCAACGAACTAGTATGAATAGAGGCTACTAGGGACTTTGTTGTTTCATACCACACCTATACCAATGTTTCTACTTGGCATAGTTATAGCACAATATGAAACTATTATAAACTAACTGAGATATGACAATAAAAACCTATTTATTATTTGCCTCTAGGGCATATCTCCTTCAGTCTCCCACTTGCACTAGAGTACAAATAATCTAGATCGCATTTTACTCACATAAACCATATACCATATGCGTTTACAGATCATGCATGCTCATGGGAAACGCCATGTCCAAGTTCTGTTTTACCAGATCATTATGTCGTTTGCAAATCGTTAATGTCTTCCTAATTTTGACATTCACACCATTATCGCATAATGGGTCGAAGTATTTGTTTGGCGACAAAGTGATACTTTTGTTTCTAGTGTTTATGATGACGGTCGTTTTCATCGTTGTCATCTAAACTTCGTAACACACTTTGTTATCCTTTGTGTATATAATATAGTCATGGCAGCAAAACGAGGCCGGATTCCAGGAGATTACAGTGACTTTAGATCAACCTCGAGGGATTTCTCATGGGCACTGGGCCCTAGGACACATCATTCTACGTTAAAAGCGAACTAGCCCTGCCATAACATTATACATCATATCAAATGGAGCTTTTATACTTCTATATCTATGTAGATCATAGTGCATGAAATGCAACTATGCCACTTACTTTGCTTCTTGTCATTTAAGTACAAACTTAATTCGGGTTCAGTGATCAACTCAGGAATCACTTAAAGACATGTTCTTACAGTTAAGACTTTGTCCTATCAACCAGAACTTCGGGTCACATTACGTCGAGTATACAACATGGTTATATGGAAGAACCTATGACTGATGCATAGAAGATGCAACGCATCTCTTTCTTTCAACCATAGTTGCAATACTAACTCAATGCTTCATATAGTAAGAACTTCTTTCTTACCTAGTTCCATTCTGAGATTCTTCAGAATCTTGCTTAGGACATTCTGAACATCTTTCAGAGTCAAGTCTAGGAAGCATTCGACATTCAGTGTTTATTAAACTCACCAATCTATATTGATAGATCTTACTGTTTAATAACTTCAACTTCATCCTTATTTATCTAACTTAAGTATATTAAAAACAATCACATCATTCACATATGTCATCCACATATCCCAGAATGTTTTCACGCTTACACTCAAATATGACATTCATGTTTGAGATCCAGGGATTTCACTTTGCTCCCAGTCAAAACCAGGTCCTCTCGATAATCTTGGACATTCCAAAATTCTTTGATCATCATCAATTTGAGAATTCCACTTACGAGACATCAATATCCATATATTTCTAGTGTAAATCCAAAAGACTTAAGCATCACTACTGTTGTAGTCAACTCCTTGAATTTGTCCAAACTTGTGACAAATCGAGCTTTTTGTCATTCATTAAGTTTCATTTCCTTCTTATGACTTTGTAGTCATTCAAAAATATCAAGTAAACTTCTTTACTTTAATAAGATCAAGTAACATGTTACTTTGCAATCTTAAATGTAACTTAATATAGGATTTTGTGACTCCTAGTCATTTCTAGCACTCAGGCCCATCACGCTTCTTTGTAACTTGTAGGTATGTCTTGTTCAAAACATGACAAGTGAATCAATAATATAATTCCACAAACTTGTAGAATATATAGTTGAATCCTACTTTCTTTAGTAAAAGTATTTCCTGAAACTTTATGGTCATTATCATTGGTTTATCCTCTATATGTAGAGTTTGGATTCATGAAACAAATTCCGCTGCGCCACTCAACAATCCGGAGGTAAGGTCAAATACCTTGTTTTGATCTTTTACTTTCTTCCACCTGTATCTTCATCAAGACACATCAACTTAGGACAACAGCATTCATAGCTTCCTAAGAATGCTCTATAAAAACTTGTTTATTTGCCACGATTTTGACTTATCGAAATCTCCAGAAACTCGTACTTGCCATAACATTTATGGTGTTGTTTCCATGAATCTTTTAGATGTTCCTTTGTATTTCAAATGAGTGTTTGCTTATTTCGATCTCTAACTCTAAACGACAACTATAACCCCGATAAGAGATAATATTATACCATATGTATCCAATACATAATGATTATGATGTTTAGATATTTCAACACAGTTTGAATTCATCCAATTATCATAATTTGTGAAACATCTTTCACAGGTCCCTTTTATGCTAAACTTAACTTGAATACCTTAGTCATGTCGATCAAATCGAAGAGACTTCGTATTCTTGTTAATTTCAATATCCTCCTATTGTTGTGAACTCATCTGAACAATTCAAATCATTTCAAACTCATGTTTCATTAAGTAAATACGCTTGTCCACTTAAGTCCACAATTAACAAATGATTTCCACTACTTGTTGAAAATACGATACATCACTATGTATAAGATTCAACATTTCTTCGCATATCACCGTTTTACCAGAATGCGGAGTTTTAGTCATTCTGCCAAGAGGCATGGTTTTGAAAAGTCTCTAGATTAAGCATCTAGGACCTCGATCTTTCATAAAGAACCTGCAATAACCAAAATGACTTAAACTATAGTGTCATTTCATTATTAAACTTTGGATATCTTTTAGCATTCTAATCCTTTATAAATGTTTAAACTATTATCATTAACATCGTAATTAGAATAACTTATTTATAATCGTAATGTGACCATAAGGTATTGTTCATAAGAATAGTACAAATTGACTTGTAACTTGTTCATATGAATAATCGTCTCACCAAAAGCAAGACACACAAACAAGGATTACAAACTTATATTCAAGTCCACTAATCCAAATGACAAACTATGAGGGAAGAGGTGATGTCGGCCATCAACTATTTTGCTTGCCGTCATCAAGTCGCGCTGCCTCAAAGACATCAATTCTCAAGCAGATCCTCCTGTTTTCACAAAACAGGACAAGTATCAAATACTTTGCAAACTGCAACGAGTTTTGCAAGAACCACATTTATAATTTGTATATCTTACATATACCTTTTCATCCATGACCTCCATTGCAACCAAGCCCTTCTAAGAGTTCTTAACTCTAATGCAAGATCACTAAGTGTTTTTCCAAACATTCCGGAGTCATCGAATTATCTCCTAATGGTTATTGTGTCGAGAAGAGAAGATCACCTTTTACGAGGATATCCCTCAGGTGTGGGTATTAATCTATGAAGTTGGACCCTTTTGCTAAGTTCCTAAATTAAGCAATATATTCCCATGCTCGCAAAGGACCTCAATGGGATAGGCCAAGATCTACTAAGATATTTGCAAACACACATCTAGACTAAGTTTATAATAAGAGATCAATTTATAATTGGTCTCCACTAAAATTGTCATCCCCTGGACAATTTTAGTGATCGCATGATCCCTATCCTCTGCACCTACCCCGATCGTCATGGCCATCAGTGCATTATCAAAGGTAGACATTCACTAATGTCAATCACATCATCCATGTGACTCATGCTCGATCTTTCGATCTCTTGTGTTCCGAGGCCACGCTTCTCTAACATGCTAGGCTTGCCAAATCTAACTTGTGTGTATTCGTTGTGCAACATAGCTTACACCCACTATATGTAAACGTAGATATGTCTGACCCCTACTCACCGCAGGGCTCCTCATACGGAAGAACTTTCTTGGTGGTGCACACACAAGGGGAACACAGAACATTGGAGTTCAATAGGGATTATCTTATTTGCTACCGTTGAGTATCTAAATACTAGCACACAATAAGATGTAAAACATGTATCAACATCATATGTATAATGTGATATGATATGGTCTTTCTTGCGCCTTGATCTCCATCGAGCACTCCGGCATGATCTCCATCTTACCCTTGGTTTGACGCCAAGTCCACGACGCCTCCACAAGGTCGTCCATCAGAACGATGACTATTACTATACTACTTAGTAACAGAAAAGTAAACTAATTTACCTTCGCAACGACCAATGCCATATCATAATCACATCCCCCCTGCAAAATAAAGTTAGACGCCTCTACTTTATCTATTGCAAGTTTTACATGGTTGTTAGGGCTTTCACAATAGAACCGCTTCTAAACTACGAACTTTCCAACCACAACATGGATCCGACAGTTGTCTCTATTCCACCCCTTTCGGGGCCCTCCATTGTAAATGTTATATCAACTATTGAATGAGAGACAAACACCCGCTAGCCACTTATACGGTACAAGCCGTATGTTGAGCGTGGAACCAGTCTCGTGTATGAATACGCGTAAGGTCGGTCCAGGCCACTTCATCAAACAATATCGCGATATAAACAAGTACACGTTAGAGGGTAACAACTAAGGGATCAATGCCTGCACAATACTTGTGCGTACTGGCCGTACATCACTCCTACGCATAAACCTGGCTCTGATACCACTGTTGGGGATCGTAGCAGAAAACAAAAAAATTCCTACGATGGAACCCCAAAACTGCCTAGGATCTATCTATGTAGTAATGTGGTAACGGCCGATGGGTAGAGAATATATACCCTTGTAGACCATATGCGGTTAACATTCCATGGGGAACGTGGTTGAAGTAGTCGTACTCGTAGCCGACCTCAAGGTCGCGAAGCTCCTCGCAGGTCACCCCTTGCTCCTTCTTCATCTTCATCGTGCAACAGCTCCGGCTCACGACATTTAAGTGCCCCAAGTGTTGTGTCTCGTGTCTTCGTACACATCCGGTGCACGATGAGACCTCCGGCTCCCCGATCCCGCCGGGAGTGCGGAAGTTGATATCCGGCTAGGAATCCCTGCAGCACAACGGCATACTGCAGGTGTGCCTTGATCGCACAACCCAGACTTGGGGCCATGGTCACAAGGTATAGAGAAAGGGAGGGAGATAGTCAACCAAAGGACTTCTCAAATTGTGTGTTTAATCCCACCCATGGGCACCCCTTTATATAGGGGGAGGGGGTGTGCCCTCCCCTTTGGGTTTCCCATGTGGGACTAATCAAGGGAGAGGGGGAGGCGCATGGTGAAGGAAATATGCCCTGAGAGGCAATAATAAAGTTGTTATTATGTATTCCTCGTATATGATAGATGTTTATTTTGCATGCTATGATTGTATTGATCGGAAACGTCAATACATGTGTGTTTAATAAACAAAAAGGGTTCCTAGTTATGCCTCTCTTATAGACTAGCTTGTTGATTAACAAGATGATCAAGGTTTCCCGATCATGGACATTGGATGTTGTTAATAACAAGGTCACAGCATTTGTGAAATGATGTGATGAACATTCATCCGAAGTATAGCATTACGATCAAGTCATTATGTTTATATTTCTATAACATCATACGAAGTAATCTTTATCCTTAGACCATGAGATCATGTTAATTGCTAACACCAGAAGAGTATCTTGATAACATCAAACGTCACACAGTAATAGGGTGACTATAAAGATGGGTTTAGTGCTACGAAGGTGTTATGTTGAGGCTCATGGATCAAGAGCGGAATTTGTCAATCTCGATGATGGATAGATATACTCTGGGCCCTCTCGGTGATATCACATTAATATAACTTGCAAGCAAGTGATGTGATCACTGGAATGTTATATCACGGGAACAAGAAAAGAGTGCATGTCGATAAAGAGATCAAACTAGGTATTTGGATACCGATGATCGAATCTCGGACATGTATTATATCATGAGACAAAGGGATTAAGTTACTAGTGTTAAAGGTTCTCACGATCACAGAAGTCATCATTGAATATGGAGGAGTCAGTATGGATCTCCAGGTCCCGCTTCTGATTATTGATCTGAGAGGAGTCTCAATCATGTCTGCATTATTCGCGAACCATAGGGTGACACACTTAAGAGTTACTGGACACCATTTTGGAGCACATATGTTCGAGACGAAAGAATTGCAAAGCGCAGGAATTGTTTTGATAGAAACCGTAATTGTTTCGGGTGAAATTGCAGAAAGTGGTTCTGCATGTAATATTGAAATATTGCAAGGGGTTTTATGTGAATGTTTGTTAATTAAAATAATTAACAAAATTCTGAATAAATATAATAAAAGAGTTTTATTAAATGAGAGAGCATTAAACCTAGAGAATTTTAATGCATTTAAAGTGGAGAATTTAAAACAGAATGTGAAGGGACATTTTAATGTGGAGGAGTTACCACCACATGAATGGGGGAGGTGAGGGGTCACCCCCATGGGGCGCCGGCCATGGGGAGGGGTACCCCCCCTCTTCCTCCTTCTTCCTCACACCTCCTCGTGAAGGATCTCTCTCCCCCTCTAGAATTATTCCCCCATGGTCTCGGATTAGCGAGATACATGTTCCCGGTGGCATTTTGTCTGGAAGGAGTTGCTGCTTCTGCTGCATCGCTGGAGCGAGGAGGTGGAGGTTGTCCGGTGGCTTGAACGTGTGTGCGAGGACAGATGCGCTGCTGATTTGTGGCGCTCGGACTTCCACACGATCTTGAGATCGGCAAGTGTACAACTACATCAACCACGAGTTCCTACTCATTAACAAAACTCGTTGTCTTTGAGGGTAAGTTCTCGATTGATGTATGTCCGCCCGTTGCTCTGTATCTAGTAGATAGATCTTGGCGTGTAGTTCTCATCGTAGGAAATTTTTTGTTTTCTATGCTGCAGACCCAATAGTGGTATCAGAGCCTGATCTATGCATAGGTGCTTTGCACGGGTAGTACACATATGTTTATATGTGGGCGATGATGATCATGTTATTGCATCTTCTATGTATTTTGGATATTGGTGGCATAGTGGGATGAAGCGGCCCGGACCAACCTTACATGTCATCGTACATGAGACCGGTTCCACGACTGACATGCAACTTGTTTTGCATAAGTGGCTGGCGGGTGTCTGTCTCTCCTACTATAGTCAATATCTGATTTACAACGAGTTCCTAATAACTTGGTTATCCTCGTTGTGGCTCATGTTCGTAGGTAAGACTAGTTCTATCTCCGAAAGCCCTAAGCCACGTAAAACTTGCAATTGATAAATTAGAGGCGTCTAGTTTAGATCGTTGCTGGGCTACTGTCTTGATATGGTATTGTTGTAAGTAGATATATGATAGATACTCTTACCAAACACTCAACGTGTAAGTTCCATAGACCTTGGCCTTACACGCAAAGGAACGATAGAGATCATACCACGATGCAAATGATAGAGATCAAATGCATGGACCATATCATCTCACTTTACACATTAGATGTTAGCATCTTATACTGCTAGTTTGGCGCTTTTTGTAGCATTGTAAGATGATCCCTCATTTAAATATCAAGATAAAATGTGTTCTTCCTTAAGTATGCACCGTTCTGTGGATCGTGTTTTGAGACATCACATGATTATCGGGTGTACTCGACTCTACACTTTCATAAAAACGGGTGTAAGATAGTTTTACACACGCGAATACTAAGGTTCTTACTTGGCGAGCCTAGCATGTACAGACATGGACTCGGAACATGGACCGAAAGGTTAAGCATGAGTCATATAGTTGATATGATGCCCATATAGATGCTCGCCTTTGAAGCTACATCAACTCATGTGATGATCGGACTTGATGTAGTGGATTTGGTTCATGTAATCACCAAAAAGACACGAGGGATGTCGTTCTTGAGTGGGAGTTCATTAGTATTTTGGATTAGTTGAACTCACTCTATCATAAACTTAGTCTAAATAAACTTTAAACATTCTGTTGTAAATGGCACCACCTGCTTTTAATTTCAATGTGTTCATGGAGAAAGAGAAACTTGCTGCAAATGGTAGCAACTTCACCAACTGGGCTATGAATTTGAGGATTCTCCTCACTACTGCACAAAAGCTATGTGTGCTAGAGGCGCCGCTAGGCCCCCCACCATCTCCTGATGCCCCTAACGAGGAAAATAATGTCTATGTGACTCGTAAAGAGGACCACAACTTAGTTCATTGCGGCATACTGTATGGGCTAGAGCCAGAACTTCGAAAGCGTTTCAAAAATGGCAATGCCTTTGATACCATGGGAGAATTGAAAATGATTTTCGATACCCATGCTGCCGTAGAGAGTTATAATGCTTCTGAAAAGTTCTTTAGCTGCATGATGGAGGAGAACAGCTCCGTTAGTGAGCACGTACTCAAAATGTCTGGGTACACCGATAAGCTTGTGTTCTTGGGAATAACAATTCCCATTGACTTAGGCATACATCGTGTTCTCCAATATCTTCCACCTAGCTACAAGAGCTTCGTGATGAACTATAATATGCAGGGCATGAAGAAGTCTCTTCCCCAGCTTCTGTCAATGCTTAAGACTGCAGAAGTGGAGATTAGGAAAGAACATCAAGTGTTGATGATCAATAAGACCACCGGTTTCAAGAAGGACAAGAAAGGCAAGCACAAGGGAAAGAAGGGTGGCAAATCTGTTGCCACACCTAAAAAGAAACCTCGAGCTGGCCCTAAGTCTGACACCGAGTGTTACTATTGCAAGGGGACTGGCCATTGGAAGCGCAATTGCCCCAAGTTTTTGGCGGATAAGAAGGCCGGCAACGCAAACAAAGGTATATGTGATATACATGTTATTGATGTGTACTTGACTAGTACTCGCAGTAGCACCTGGGTATTTGATACGGTATCGGTTGCTAATATATGTAACTCAGTTCAGGGGCTGTGGAACAAGCAACAACTAGCAAGAAATGAGGTCATGATGCGAGTCGGCAATGGATCAAGAGTTGATGTGATTGCCATCGGGACGCTACCTCTCCATCTGCCATCGGGATTAGTTATAAATCTGAATAATTGTTATTTGGTGCCTGCACTGAGCATGAACATTGTATCCGGATCATGCTTGATGAAAAGTGGTTATTCCTTTAAATCTGAAAACAATGGTTATTTCATTTATAAGAATGATATCTTTTATGGTCATGCACCTGTGTTGAATGGTTTATTTCTATTAGATCTCGATAGTAGTATTACGCATATTCATAATGTTGATGCTAAAAGGATTAAACTTAATAATGATATATCTGCATATATGTGGCACTGCCGTCTAGGTCATATTGGCGTTAAACGCATGAAGAAACTCCATTCTGATGGACTTTTGGAATCACTTGATTTTTAATCATTCGATACATGTGAGCCATGCCTTATGGGCAAGATGACTAGAACGCCGTTTTCTGATTCAATGGAACAGGCGACATATTTATTGGAAATCATACATACTGATGTGTATGGACCAATAAGTGTGTCCACGCGAGGTGGATATCGTTATTTTGTTACTTTCACTGATGATTTGAGTAGATACGGGTATATCTATTTGATAAAACACAAGTCTGAAACCTTTGAAAAGTTCAAAGAATTTCAGAATGAAGTGGAAAATCATCGTAACAGAAAGATCAAATTTCTACGGTCCGATCATGGAGGTGAGTATCTAAGTTGCGAGTTTAGCACACACATGAAAGAGTGTGGAATAGTTTCACAACTCACGCCTGCTGGAACACCACAACGTAATGGTGTGTCAGAACGTTGTAATCGTACTTTATTGGATATGGTTTGATCTATGATGTCTCTGACTGACTTGCCACTATCATTTGGGGGTTATGCACTGGAAACCGCTGCATTCACTTTAAATCAGGCACCATCTAAATCCGTTGAAACGACACCGTGTGAATTATGGTTTGGAAACAAACCTATGTTTTCATTTCTTAAATTTTGGGGATGCGATGTTTTGTGAAGAAACTTCAGCCGGATAAACTCGAACCCAAAGCGGAAAAATGCGTCTTCATAGGATACCCTAAGGAAACGATTGGGTATACCTTCTATCACAGATCCAAGGGCAAGGTTTTTGTTGCCAAGAATGGATCTTTTCTTGAGAAGGAGTTTCTCGCGAAAGGTGTGAGTAGACGGAAGGTAGAACTCGAAGAGGTTATTGAACCTTATCTTCATGAAATGGCGAGTAACGCAGCACCGGAAATTGTTTTGGAGTTGACTTCACCTAATAGAGCGAGCTAATGATATTGATCATGAAACTCCGAAAGAGGACACTACCGAACCTCGCAGGTCAAGTAGGACACGTGCAGCTCCTGAACTGTACAGCAATCCTATTGTGAATTTCAGGGTTGATGAAATGGATGACCCTGCGACGTATGAAGAAGCGATGATGAGCCCGGATTCCAACAAATGGCTAGAAGCCATGAAATCCGAGATGGAATCCATGTACGAAAACCAGGTTTGGACGTTGGTAGACTTACCTCACGATCGAAAGGTCGTTGAGAATAAATGGATTTTCAAAAGAAAAACTAATGTTGATGGTAATGTGACCATCTATAAGGCTCGACTTGTCGCAAAGGGGTTTCGACAAATTCAAGGAGTTGACTACAATGAGACATTCTCTTCCGTAGAGATGCTAAAGTCGGTTAGGATTATGTTAGCAAATGCTGCATATTTCGATTATGAATTATGGCAGATGGATGTCAAAACTGTGTTCCTAAATCGTAATATTGAAGAAGAGTTGTATATGATACAACCTAAGGGTTTTGTCGATCCTAAGGATGCTGATAAGGTATGCAAACTTCAGCGATCCATCTATGGACTGAAGCAAGCATCCCGGAGTTGGAATCTCCGCTTTGATGAGGTGATCAAAGAGTTAGGATTTGTCCAAACTTATGGAGAGGCTTGTATTTACAAGAAAGTGAGTGGGAGCAATGTGGCATTTCTGATATTATATGTGGATGACATATTATTGATTGGAAATGATATAGATATTTTAAACAGTGTTAAAAGTTATCTAAACAGCAAATTTTCGATGAAAGACCTTGGTGAAGATTCATATATATTAGGCATTAAAATCTATAGAGATAGATCAAGACACCTAATTGGGCTATCGCAGAGTACATACCTTGATAAGATATTAAAGAAGTTTAATATGGACGGAAGTAAGAAGGGGTTCTTACCTATGTTGCAAGGCAAGACATTGAGCAAGACTCAAAGTCCGGCTACGGCGGAAGAAAGAGAGATAAAGGATAAGATCCCCTATGCCTCTATAATGTATGCCATGCTATGTACAAGACCGGATGTGGTACATGATATTAGTTTGACTAGTAGGTACCAATCTAATCCAGGTTCGGAACACTGGATAGCGGTCAAGAATATCCTTAAGTACTTGAGAAGAACTAGGGATATGTTTCTTGTATACGGAGGTGAAGAAGAGTTAGACGCTAAGTGTTATGTCGATGCTAGCTTTGACACCGATCCGGATGAATCTAAGTCTCAATCCGGATACGTATTTCTCTTGAACGGAGCAGCAGTTAGTTGGAGGAGTTCCAAACAACCTGTCGTGGCTGGATCAACAACGGAGGCGGAATATGTTGCTGCTTCAGAAGCAGCGCAGGAAGCGGTTTGGATGAAAGAGTTCATAATGGAACTAGGTGTGGTTCCTAGTGCATTGGACCCAATGGTGATCTATTGTGACAGAATGGAGCCAAAGCCAACGCCAAGGAACCGAGGTCTCACAAGAATTCCAAGCATATTAAGCGCCGGTTTCACTCCATCCGTGAGCATGTCAAGGATGGAGATATAAAGATTTGTAAAGTACACACGGGCCTAAATGTAGTAGATCCGTTGACTAAAGTTCTCCCTAGGGCAAAACATGATCAACACCAGAACTCCATGGGTGTTAGATTTATCACTATGTGAACTAGATTATTGTCTCTAGTGCAAGTGGGAGACTGAAGGAAATATGCCCTGAGAGGCAATAATAAAGTTGTTATTATGTATTCCTCGTATATGACAGATGTTTATTTTGCATGCTATAATTGTATCGATCGGAAACGTCAATACATGTGTGTTTAATAAACAAAAAGGGTTCCTAGTTATGGCTCTCTTATAGACTAGCTTGTTGATTAACAAGATGATCAAGGTTTCCTGATCATGGACATTGGATGTTGTTAATAACAAGGTCACAGCATTTGTGAAATGATGTGATGAATGTTCATCCGAAGTATAGCATTACGATCAAGTCATTATGTCTATATTGCTATAACATATACGAAGTAATCTTTATCCTTAGACCATGAGATCATGTTAATTGCTAACACTAGAAGAGTATCTTGATAACATCAAACGTCACACCGTAACATGGTGACTATAAAGATGGGTTCAGTGCTACGAAGGAGTTATGTTGAGGCTCATGGATCAAGAGTGGAATTTGTCAATCCCGATGACGGATAGATATACTCTGGGCCCTCTCGGTGATATCATATTAAGATAGCTTGCAAGCAAGTGATGTGATCACTAGAATGTTATATCACGGGAACAAGAAAAGAGTGCATGTCGGTAACGAGATCAAACTAGGTATATGGATACCGATGATTGAATCTCGGACATGTATTATATCATGAGACAAAGGGATTAAGTTGCTAGCGTTAAAGGTTCTCATGATCACAGAAGTCATCGTTGAACATGCAGGAGTCAGTATGGATCTCCAGGTCCCGTTTCTGATTATTGATCTGAGAGGAGTCTCAATCCTGTCTGCATTATTCGCGAACCATAGGGTGACACACTTAAGAGTTACCGGATACCATTTTGGAGCACATATGTTTTAGACGAAAGGATTGCAAAGCGCAGGAATTGTTTCGATAGAAACCGGAATTGTTTCGGGTGAAATTGCAGAAAGTGGTTCTGCATGTAATATTGAAATATTGCAGGGGGTTTTATGTGAATGTTTGTTAATTAAAGTAATTAAAAAAATTCTGAATAAATATAATAAAAGAGTTTTATTAAATGAGAGAGCATTAAACTTAGAGAATTTTAATACATTTAAAGTGGAGACTTTAAAAGAGAATGTGAATTGGCATTTTAATGTGGAGGAGTTACCAGCACATGAATGGGAGAGGTGAGGGGTCACCCCATGGGGCGCCGGCCATGGGGAGGGGTACCCCCTCCTCCTATAAAAGGCCCCGCTCTTCCTCCTTCTTCCTCACACCTCCTCGTGAAGGATCTCTCTCCCCATCTAGAATTATTCCCCCATGGTCTCAGATTAGCGAGATACATGTTCCCAGTGGCATTTCGTCTGGAAGGAGTTGCTGCTTCCGCTCCATCGCTAGAGCGAGGAGGTGGAGGTTTTTCGGTGGCTTGAACGTGTGTGCGAGGACGGATGTGCTGCTGATTTGCGGCGCTCGGACTTCCACACGATCTTGAGATCGGCAAGTGTACGACTACATCAACCACGAGTTCCTACTCGTTAACAAAACTCGTTGTCTTCGAGGGTAAGTTCTCGATGGATGTATGTTCGCCCGTTGCTCCATATCTAGTAGATAGATCTTGGCGTGTAGTTCTCATCGTAGGAATTTTTTGTTTTCTATGTTGTGGACCCAACACATGGGCCTCATGGGCCAGCCGGCCAGGGGTGGGCCCCACCCTACGCACAGCCCTAGGCTGGCTGGGTGGGCCCCTTGAGGCGCCTGGGCCTTGGCCCTTTGGCCCTTGGACCTTCCCTCCTTCGGTTTTCCCTCATGGGCCCTTTTTCCCTAGGAAGTTTGGCCCATTAGTGGAATACCCCTTCAAATTAGATTTTAATATTATATTTAATATTAATTACACCAATTAATATGTAAATACATATTACAAAACCTGATTCAACCCGAAACACCTTTCGGTTCCCTTTCGATTTCCTCCGAACGACTTCGGATCTTTCCCGGAATGATTCCGGTCCTTTATTCTTTCTCCGAACAACTTCGGATCTCTCTACGGAACAATTCCGGCTTTCTCTCTTTCTCTACTGTGATTCCGTCTTACGAATGATCGCTCTCATCGTACCCTTAAGTGTATCCTCTCATGGCTCGGGAATGCTCTAGACATGATCTGTATCAATGATCAATAGAGGGACCAGGGATATCCATGTGACGCCTATGCATTCCTGATGACAATGTCGTTTGAACCGCTAAATGTAGCATCCAATTCCTTTTGTTTCTCGATACGACTTGTCCGAGATCCGATCATTGGTATCACATACCTTGTTCAATCTCATTCACAACAAGTTCTGTTTTCTTGTTACCATGATATTACATCCCCATGACTGAGTCACATGTTGCAACATTTATAGATGTAATCTCACCAAGCCGGCCGTATGTATCTTTACCAGTCATGTGGGTGAAAAAATCCCGGTCTTGCAGTCACATGTCATCTACTGTTCCTTCGAAATACCCAACATACACCTTTATAACCATTGTATTACCAAGTGGCGCTTGATGCAGTCTAAGCAGCCTCGGGAAACAGTGAGTAATATGAGCTCGCGGTCTAAGGAAAAGGAGTCTAGGTATAGTTGTTGTAACAATGAACTATATGACTTGATCGTGTTGCAATCCTTCAAGGAATGTCCAATCACATCACTCTCCAATGATATGATCTCGTTTTCAATTATCATAAATGCCCATGATCTTGAAACCCAGATCATCCTCAGGGCCAACGAACTAGTATGAATAGAGGCTACTAGGGACTTTGTTGTTTCATACCACACCTGTACCAATGTTTCTACTTGGCACAGTTATAGCACAATATGAAACGATTATAAACTAACTGAGATATGACAATAAAAACCTATTTATTATTTGCCTCTAGGGCATATCTCCTTCACGTGCTACTACTTCAAAGGGGATGGGCACTGGAAACGCAACTGCCCCAAGTACCTTGAAGACAAGCGAGCCGACAAGATAGCCGCCAAGGACAAAGGTATATGTGATATACATGTTATTGATGTGTTCCTTACAAGCACTAGGAGTA
This sequence comes from Avena eriantha, assembly GCA_910589775.1. Taxonomy (NCBI): domain Eukaryota; kingdom Viridiplantae; phylum Streptophyta; class Magnoliopsida; order Poales; family Poaceae; genus Avena; species Avena eriantha. Next base: position 304,834,326 of record OU342740.1, on the reverse strand, counting down.
ACACCTCGGTATTCGATACCGGATCTGTTGCTCACATTTGTAACTCTCAGCAGGATCTGCAGAGTAGGAGGTGCCTGAGGAAGGACGAGGTGACGATGCACGTCGGCAATGGTTTGAGAGTCGAAGTGATGGCCGTCGGCACCCTGCATCTCCGTCTACCATTAGGATTACTATTGGTTTTGAATAAATGCTACTATGTACCTGCATTGAGTATGAATATTGTGAGTGGGTCTTGCTTGTTGCAAGACCGTTATTCGTTTAAATTAGGAACAAATGGTTGTTCAATTTATATTAATGGTGTTTTCTATGTTCATGATCCTGTGTGTGATGGTTTATTCTTACTTGATCTTGATTGTAACACACACATCCATAGTGTTGATGATAAACATTGTAAGCATAGTGATGATAATTCCATGTTTATGTGGCATTGCCATCTTGGTCACATTGGCATAAAACGCATGAAGAACATTCATTCAGAAGGGCTTCTTGGATCATTGGATTTCAAATCCCTTGATACATGTGAGCCGTGCCTCATGGGTAAGATGACTAGGACACCATTCTCTAGGATAGTGGAGAGAGCTGTAGACCTACTGAGAATCATACAAACGGATGTATGTGGACCAATGAGCGTCTCAACACGCAATGGTTATCGTTACTTTGTTACCTTTACTGACGACTTAAGCAGATATGGATATATCTACTTAATGAAGCATAAGTCTGAAACCTTTGAAAAGTTTAAGGAATTTCAGAAAGAAGTAGAGAATCAACTTAACAAGAGAATCAAGCATCTTCGATCGGATCGAGGAGGCGAGTATTTGAGTTATGAGTTTAACATGCACTTGAAGGACTGTGGGATTATCCCACAGCTTACGCTAGCCGGAACACCACAGCATAATGGTGTGTTGGAATATCGTAACCGAACCCTATTAGATAATGTGTGCTCCATGATGTTTTTAACTGATTTGTTTGTATCTTTTTGGGGATATGCGTTAGAAACCGCCGCTTTTATTTTTAACCGAGCACCATCCAAGTCCGTGGAGACAACCCCATATGAGATATGGTATAGGCAAAAGCCGAAGTTGTCATTTCTAAAATTTGGGGGTTGTGAGGCGTACGTTAAGAAACTACATCCTGACAAACTCGAACCAAAATCGTAAAAAACGTATCTTTGTGGGATATCCAAGGGAAACCATTGGGTACACTTTCTACAATCAAGCCGAAGGAAAGATGCTTGTCGTGAAAGCCGGCACCTTTCTTGAGAAAGAGTTTCTCGCTAAAGGAATTAGTGGAAGGAAAATTGAGTTAGATGAAGTTGTTGACCCTTCTCTCCAAATTTCGAGTAGCGGAACAGAAGCTGTTCCGAAACCGCTCTCCAACATGGAGGAAGAGCCCAATGATGATGATGATCAAAACAACGACGTCGAGACTCCTGAGGTTCGCAGGTCTATAAGAGTCTGTGCCATTCCTGATTGGTATAGTAGCCTTGTGATTTCTGTCATCCTAGATGAATAGGAAGAACCTGCAAACTACAAAGAAGCTATGGATAGTGTTGACTCCGAGAAATGGCTAGAAGCCATGAAATAGGAATATGATCCATGTATGAGAACCATGTTTGGACCTTGGTAGATCTTCCGAAAGGCCGCAAGGCCGTGGAAAATAAATGGATCTTTAAGAAAAAGATAGATGTGGATGGCAATGTGACCATTCACAAAGCTCGACTTGTCACAAAGGGGTTTCGACAAATTCAAGGAGTCGACTACGATGAGACTTACTCTCCTATAGTGATGCTTAAGGCTGTCCGGATTTTAATAGCAATTGCTGCCCATTTCGACTATGAAATTTGGCAGATGGATGTCAAGACCGCATTTCTTAATGGTCACATTGACGAAGAGTTGTATATGATGCAACCAGAAGGTTTTGTTGATCCTAAGGATGCTGGAAAGGTGTGCAAGCTTCAACGGTCCATTTACGGATTGAAGCAGGCATCTCGGAGCTGGAACCGACGTTTTGATCAAGTGATCAACAGTTTTGGATTTGTCCAAAATCAACAAGAGTTCTATGTTTACAAGAAAGCGAGTGGGAGCTCAGTTGTTTTCCTAGTAGTATATGTGGATGACATATTGCTCATGGGAAACGACGTGGATCTTATGAGAAGCGTGAAAGCATATTTGAGTAGTCAATTTTCCATGAAGGATCTAGGTGAAGTTGCATACATATTAGGCATCAAAATCTATAGAGATAGATCAAGACGCCTGATTGCATTAACTCAAAGTACTTACCTTGAGAAGATTTTGAAGAGGTTCAAAATGGAGGATTCCAAAAGAGGTTTGGAACCTATAACAAAAGGTAGCATACCGGATTTATCTCAATGTCCGGTAATGGATGCTGATAGAGAAAGAATGTCTTACATCCCCTTTGCCTCAGCCATAGGATCTATCATGTATGCAATGCTAAGTACTCAACCTGATGTGGCATTGGCTCTCAGTTTAGCGAGCCGATACCAAAGTAATCCAGGAATGGATCACTAGACAGCTGTGAAAAATATCCTAAGGTATCTCAGAAAAACAAAAGATATGGTCCTAGTCTATGGAGGCAATGATGAAGCTCTAAACGTAACTGGTTACGTGGATGCGAGTTGGTACTCAGATCCTGATGACTCGAAGTCTCAGACAGGATTTGTGTTTTGGTGAATGGTGGGGCGGTAAGCTGGAAGAGCAAGAAGCAACCGGCAGTGTCACAATCTACAATGGAGTCGGAATACATCGCTGCTGCTGATGTGGCGAATGAGGCTGTTTGGCTAAGGAATTTTGTCATTGAACTGGGAGTTGTTCCAAGTGCGCAAGATCCGGTGATGATCTATTGTGACAACATGGGCGCTATTGCAAATGCAAAGGAACCAAGAACTCATTCCGTAGCCAAACACATCAAGCTACGATTTCACGTCATCCGGCATAACATTGAGGAAGGTGAAATAAAGATTTGCAAAGTACACACGGATCTGAATGTGGAAGATCTGTTGACTAAAGCTCTCATACAATCCAAGCACGAACAACACCGGGATGCCATTGGTGTTAGGTTCCTGCCTATTGTAAACTAGATTAATTTGTACTCTAGTGCAAGTGGGAGACTGAAGGAGTTATGCCCTAGAGGCAAATAATAAAGTGTATTGTTTGATATACCTCCTATATATTCATAATACGTTTCATAATATGCTATAACTGTGTTAATACGAAATGTTAATACATGTGTGGTATGTAAACAAACCATGTCTCTAGTTACCTCTAGTGAACTAGTTCATTGGTCATGAGGATGATCTAGGTTTCAAGATCATGGGCATTTATGCCAATTGACCATGAGGTCACGTTATTGGTTGAATGACGTGATAGACAAACATCTAGTTGTATCTCAATGATATCTAGTTACAAAGTTCACCATTAATGATAAAACGTATGAAACCTCGCAACCTGATCCTTAGACTGTGAGATAATGCAAATCACCGTTTTGGAGGGAGCTTAGATGATTATCAAGTATCATACCGTGACTGGGTGATCAAAAAGGTGCCACTCTAGTTTCCTGAAGGACCGCGTAGAGGAGTACATATCAAGACCAGGATTTGCTAGTCCATATAACGGATAGATACATATGTGGCCATCTCGGTGATGTTGCATTAATGAAGCTTGCAAGAATGTGACTTCGTCATAGAATGCAACGACATGAGAACGAGTAAACAAGTTCATTGGTAACGAGACCTAACTAAGGTATGGGGATACCGAAGATCAAGTCTCGAATGAATTAGGTATCATATGACAAAGGGGAACGGGGAACGACTATCTCACGGTTCGAGCAATTATATTCGTGAAACGCATGGGGTCACATGGCCATCTAGGTACCTCATGTTGATCATTGATTTGAGAGCAGTCTCGATCATGTCCGGAGTGTTTCTGAACCGAAGGATGTCATGCTTAAGGGTAGGGACGTTTAGGGTAGATGAGGTATCGTAGGAGAAATAGAGAAAGAGAAACCAGAATAGTTCCGGGTAACATTCGATGAAGATCGAAAGGGGTCCGGAAGGTGTTCCGGAGTAAAGGAATAATACAATATGTGTATTTGAATGTTAATTGGAGAATTAATATTAAATATATATTTTATTTTATTTTATTATTAAAGGCACCATAATGCTAATGGGCCTCACCCGAAGGGAGGCCCAATAGGGCATGGCGCCTGGGGAGAGGGGGCCAGCCGGCCTAGGCTTGGTGGGCCGCCCCAGTGGGGCCCACCTAGGGCCGGCGGCTGCCCCTAGATGGCCGGCGGGTGTGGGGGTTAGTCCCACACTGCCTGGCCCTAGGGTGGTGCGCCCCCCTCCCACTATATATAGGGGTCTCCCCTCCCCCTTTGGAATCATCCCATTCCCTCTCATTCTCTCTCTCTCTCTCATCCATTGAGGACTTCTCCGTAATATTGGGGAGGACCTCGTGGGTGAGTTCTCCACCTTCACACCACCGTCGTGTGATCTACGATCCATCATCTACTTCTTCCGGTTTTCGGCTGGATCGGAGTCCGGTTGACGTCTCCTACACCAGACATGTGACGAACTTCGGAGGCACCACACTTGGGGTGCTGCTCGTCTTCATCAATATACGCCTTCCTGCGTAAGGCATGCCTCGGTCTTCAAAGGTATGAATATTGTATCCCTCCTCCGTTACTTACGTCTACATAGTATAGATCCTGGTATTAGTGTTTGAGTAGATAGAATTTTTTTGTTTTCTGCTACGAAACCCTTCAGTTGACACCGGCCGGTGCTGAGCGGCGACTGCCACTGCGGCCACGATAGGGAAGACGTGGGCGGCGGCTGCATCTACACCCCTGGAAACGCCGCGGAGGACACCGAAAACGACATGGCGAGTGGCGGCGGGGGTTGCGGCGGCCCGTGTGGGCCGAGCAGGTATAGCCGGATCCCCTGGACCGCGGTGACGAGGTCATTGAGGACCCCGCTCATCTCCTCAGGGTTGTAGATGGCGGCGACCGGCGCATGGGGGAGACCGTCGTGGTGGCGGCGGCCGCCGTAGAGGCCAGCGGCGCGGACGGGTGGAGCGGCGGCATGGTGAGTGACGGTGAGGTGTCGGTGGTGGGTGGCGGTGAAGACATGATCGAACAAGAGCAATCTGATACCAAGGTGGTAGGAGCTAGGGTTCTACCAGGTCTAGGGCGAAGGTTGTAGGGGAAGAGAGGCATGGAGTGGAGGCGAGGGTGCGGTCGCCGGCGGCTGGGCGCCGTCGTGCGCGAGGGGGAAAGCGGCGCAAGGAGTGGAGGCGGCTAGGGTTTAGGGTTCCGGCTCCTCGGGGAGCCGGGCAACAGAAATAGTCTTATTAGTGTTTACAACTCTTTATCTACCTATCTACTAGTTGAGTGTCCGTGCTTTGCTACAGTTTTTTAAAAATCTTACATAAATATGTGAGAATGCGTACACGTAATGCACCCTAAAATAAATAAAGCAATGTCTTATCTTCTTCCATCCGAAAATAAGTGACTTGCATTTATTTAGATTTAGATGTATCTAGACATATTTTAGTGTATAGATACATGCAAATCTAGACAAATGCGAATCACTTATTTTTAAACCGCAGAATATATATTTGCAACATGAAGTGTCCTTTATTTGTTCCTCCCGAAGTAGGCTCTTTCTTCTCTACATTGTTTGGACCATTGCCCCACGATCACAACCATAGTTTAGAATCTCAGGAACAAAAGATTTCATTCGTAACCCAAATTTATAGATTGTCAAGATTATTTCACAATTATTCCAATTTTTTGGAAAACTATTTAACTTGAATCTAGTAAAATAGTTGTAAGATAAAATGTTTTACTACCCATCAAAACACTGAGAATCACAGAGGTCGGGAGTTAGTATCTCATTTGTGGACTTCGTCTATCTACGTGTAAAAAGTTTAGTATCAAATAGCAAATGGGACCATCTTGTCCGAATGGTGTTTGTTCAACAATAGAACTGAAGCATATAGCTATAACGATACATCAGAGAAGAGCCAAATTCAAAAAAGTAAATATTAGATAAGTCTGACAGTGAAATTCTTGTGAGTTTGACCTTCCCATGCATGTAATCTATCATTGAGCATTTAATCTGCAGCCTAAGTGAGCTCAGTTATAAATTTTCAAGAACTGATATATACAAATACCAATGAAACTGAACATGAAACATAAAAGGAGCGGATTGAAGAATGGTTGTGCTCTGGGTAGGCCTAGAGAGTGGCAACAATGGGTATTTTCCGCACCATCCTCTCCTCATTAGTGTTCAACAACGGAATATGTAGTTTAGAACTAATTATACTTCTGCATGACGATAGGAACTTGATGATGACCTTGAAAGAGGGCCTGATCAGACCTCCATCTTCTTCACCCTTGTGAGCCTTCTACGTGCTCTTGAGATCATCATACTTAGCTTGTTTGACTATCACCATCCTTGCCTTAAGACTTCGAAATAATTACAAAAAGGTTACGAACATAGTAGTTTTCGAGAAACCAATTGTAGTGAGAAAAGAAGTTTGTGGCTTGCCATGTATGCAAGTGCAAACATAATAGTTTTGACAACTCAACATTTTGGTAGTTCAATCTAGCAAAGAACACACTGATGTCTCACATGAAATTAAGCATGTGACAATTGGGGCTAATAACTCATACATATACACTTATAATGTACTTGGTTAATATCAAGTGGTACCCTCTATAGTAGATATTGCTCCCGCGGTTATTTTTTCTGAATGTGCAATTTTCCAGGAAATTATAAAACCTTAGCTAAAATAAGCACTAAATATGACAAGACTTTAAAATCCAGCAAATATAATGCGTACAGATATATAGACTATCATTTATTATTCTAAATGTAAATCTAGGTATATTCTCTTTGTAATCAGTCTCTAGCACTAACATTTACATTGGCACTCAACAACATTAGATGGTATGCTTGATCTACTGATCAACATCCCCTAAAAAGGGAGGAAAAACCAAGTGATATGGGGTCAACCCAAATTTAACACTATAAAATAAAGGATAGAATATATCCATGGAGATGGATCGGATTTGTATAACATCATATGCGGCTAAATCCCCATGTACTAACAGACGAGCCGGCCAAAAAAGAATTGGATTTGATTGCCCATAGGAAGCAATGGAAAGATCAACGGAAACATGCACGGATGGATCAATTACCACACAACCAACAATACCTTAGAGAATGTTAGGTGTTAACCCCAAAAAAACCAATCACACTGTCTGGATGGATCGCCGCTCTACGATCTGAGCAGACATGCCCGCGCACGAGCCCCCTCTTTAGGAGCAGCCAGGACATGAACCCGAGGACATTGTTTAGCATCTGTTGTCCCATGCTGACGTGCCTATGGTCATCGGCGTCGCAATGTCTTACGCGGCCGCCGAGGTTTCTGGTGATTAGGATGGGAAGTGGTAGTAGGAGAGGGATGTGCCTGCTAGGAGGGAATACCTTCGCTCTTAAGATAACTTGCGTCGGTCCAGCTGCGGTAAATCCTCCTTGGTGGATTGGGAAAGGTTAGTGGCGGTGATCTCAGATCACGACATGCTCGAGGCGCTCCAGTGATGGGGCGTCCTTCTTGATGGGGCTCATGCTTCTAGTGGCGGCTGGGGTGGGGCGGGGCAGGTGAGGGAGAAGGAAGGGACGACAGCGGTTGGGACTTTGTAGGGTTTCATGGGAGGAGGTCGGGGATGCTGGGTCGGCGCCGTATTGGGTTCCTTTTTTCTTCTAGACTGGTAATTTCCACTTAGCTGAGCACCGTAATTAGCTAAGCTACGAACTACCATACCATCGGATGTAGAATGGATGGCCTGGATGTTTCCAATGTTTGATGTCAAAGTGTTTGATGACGACCTACGATCACTCAGATAGACTTGGCAAGTGAGATATGGGGTGAAAAGTGGAAACAATTTCCTATATTTATACCACAAAAAAGGAGCAAGAAACAATTGTTTGCCCACTACCTGCTTGGGCAGTCGAAATAGTTCCATGGGTTAAAAATAAAGCATGGAAGTCTTGTAATGGTGGTGAAAACACACTGTAGAATATTTATTAACGAGTTAGTGTGAAGTACCTGCTTGAGATTGCATAAGACGCGAGCATGAAGGCGTGCACATCGTTGACTATGAATCCATGCATAATTCAGTTCACACACAGCTACTTTCTGCAACAAAGCTCCGCCGGAGCCGTGGCAGTGTCAGCAACAACCGTTGCTTCCTCTATGAACATGCAAAAATTGTGAATAATAAAGATGCATGAATTAATATATTTAACTCTTATGGTGGATATCTGGATTATCGATCTGTGAATAAGAAGAATGCCTAAATTGATGTGTGCACATATTAAATAGTTCACTGAGAATACCCATTTTGGATTGTGTCAAATAAATCTATATGTATGGATCAATATTTTTGATATGGAAACTATATACAACTGTGCTTGATGACAAATGCACTAACGAACTATCCTTTTAAGAGCTCGAAGGTTTCCAGATTATATATATTTAATTTTGCGGAAATAAAACTGAAGCATGAAGAGTTTCTTATCGCTTCAGTTTCTTGAAAATAGAAGTCTCGGCTGCAAGGCAATCTAAATGACTAAGGTTGGGTATCTATTAAAGAAACTTCACCGATGTGATGGCAACAAATTTCACAGAATGTATTTCGATGCCACGGAACGCGTGCCGTGAAATGAAATTTTAGTTGCAAAATATACCGAAAGTTGAGATGTGTGTAAATTTTTAACAGACTAAGAATGCTACTAATTTTCATTAGAGATGCATCAGATAAAAGCTTACTTATCTTTGACTGCAATGAACTGGAAGGGAAAAAATAAAGAGAGATAAGCTGAGAAGAGGCACAAAAAAAGAGACCGGTCTTAGAAAGCAACAAGTCTAAGTAAACTTAGAAACAATTGGCTAGCCTAGCCTTAGTGACCATACTGTTGTCAGTCAAGATACGAATAAGAGCCTTGCTGACACAGGAAGACGACAACGTGTACATCCCTCTAGACATAGTCATTTTCTTAGCATCCCTAACTGCTAGCTGATAACACAATAGATGTTGAACCATTGACTACCAGCAAGTTTCAGTCCATGGGATGGGAGCCTGCAGCTTCAGACATCCATAGACTGCAGCACACGGTGGAGTAGCCGACCATAGTGTTACATGCATCAATCAGCTTGCGCTAGTACACACTACAAAATTCATCAATCTTTACCAAGATCTAGGACGGAGGTGCTGGTGCAGGGAGGCGCCCCCTAGTCGGGCGAGACGGACGCTCGGAGGGGATTTCATCAGGACGAATCTGGACATGGCGAGGAGGTCCTGCAGGCGGCGACGACACCTCAACCCTGGGAGGTCCAGTAGGGGCCAGCGGCCCTGCCGTGATTCAAGTGGCTTCGAGGATGGTGGAGGTCAGGCGATAGACACGATGGAGACGCCGAAGGGTAGGGTGTGGTGGGGGAAAGATGCGTCAGCCAAAGATGAGGAGTCGGTAACAAAGGAGCGGCCAGCCGGCGGCAGTTTGCTAGGGTGGAGAGCAGTCCCATGGGAGGAGATGAGATTCAGGGGAGAACGGGAGTGGGTGAGGGATTTCACCGTGTGTTACTCGGATCGTTCGTTGGAAGCGGTATTTTAGCGGTGGCATCAGTGGGTAATTTTAGAGCGAACACTCGAACGCATGATCATCGTCCGTCCAATAAATATCAGACGGCCCAGATACATCCAATGTTTGATGTTTGAGGACGACCTACGATCACCAACTCCCTTTTAATAGTAAAGATATCTATACTATAATTTTCCTTAGCGTAGGTTCGTCTGCCTAAAAAATCCGTCCGACTTTTATTGGACGTTTTTGCCCCTTGTAGTTCAGAGTTGTTACCCACACTGCCACCACCAAAGTCAAACTGGACGGTTCAGGTGTTTCCTCGGTGAGCTTGGTGTCGTAGGTAAACAGAGGATAGGAGGGACGGGAGGCAGAGGATGGGAGAGGGGGCACAGCGATTGGGAACATCCAGGGACTCACGCGACGGCGGCCTGGACTTAGGAAGCGGCGGCAACAGAAATCGACGGCGTTGCGCGCCTCCTCTGGATCCCCCTATTTGGGTCCCTGCACCATGGCTCCCCTCCTCCCCCATAGTCAATCTGTCCAGAAACCCGAGGGCGAGCGACTTGAGCAGCAAGCATGGGGGCGCTGGTGCAGCGATTGGGAACCGGGAGCAAGGGGAGGGAGGTGCCGTTGGCGACCCTCAGCTACTAGAGGTGGTGGGGATGAAGAAGAGGGCGAGGTAAGGCCGGTTCTATGGCCTACAGGGATGCAGTGATGGAGACCTCGTTGAGGCCGCAATGGAGGCGACCATACACCTCTTGTACTGGCCGCCATTATCGACTCACTGTGGTACATCGTTGACCCAAGTGGTGTTTACCGCCCCGACACGGCGCTGCCGCCTAGCTCGCCTCCGTCCCAGCCATCGTGCCCTTCTCTACAGCACCGCGGCAGCTTGGGGGTCGGCGTCGCGCCGTTGGTGTACGCCGCTAGTGGTGAGGCTGCAGTGGAGGTAGGAGGACGCGAGCACGTCTTCGTCACATGCTGCGTCGACCTCCGGTTGTAGCCCCGATTCCCGTGTCGTCGCGGGTGTCGGCCAGGCAGCAGCAGCCAGACTGGCGCCACCAGGTACGTACGGAGGAAGAAGCCCTCACAAGATGCTCTGTTGACTCTGCTTTGAGGAATTTTCACCGGTCAAACCTTGGTACTAGGCTGCTAGGTTGCTTCACGTGCTATTGCAGCGGTGTTGGCGCCAGAAAGAAGCTGCAGAAAGTGCAACAGGTGATTCACTCGATTCCTATCTCCATTTCTCTCTGTGGGCATCCCAGAGCTCTCTGGTGCGTGTCAAATAAAAGAGCTCCCTGCTGCGTGGGATGGCCTTCGCGCCAGCTCCCTTGTGGGTGGGATGGCCTTCGCGTCTGACAAGGGGTCGAGGCAGACCGGGCCACGCTGTAGATAGCTCGTGCTCACGGCGGAGCCGCTGTATACGCCGCCCTGGCTTACCTCGGCTTGCCAGTGTTGATCCCGGATTTGAGTCCCAGATCCACGACCGTGGTGACCAAATCGACGGGCGCCGCCCCCGTGCCGGCGACCTTCCCCCATCCTAGCAGGTTCTCGAAGGCATTCGGCGTGTTTCCAAGACTCCAAGTCGCAGGTGTTGTTTCTGAGCCATCTACACTGCTGATTTGGTCTAGATTTTTTTGGTTGGGTTGGACTGATTTTCAGTTTCTCGCTTACTCGCAGGTGGAGCAGCATGTCGTGCTTCAAGGTAAAAAGAGCGAGAAATTTCACGTTCTATGCCTAGCATCAGCAATATACTTGGATGACCCCAGAGGTAAAATTCATTGCTTTCAATAGAAGTAGTTGTTGGAACTTGCTTGAATCGGAGATACACATGGACTTTAGTGACCGAGAGGATTTTTCTTCAGAAAATGCCAATGCAAATGATTACGTATGCAGGTTTCTTCGGTTCACTTACATGTTTTACTTCCTTTACAATTGTCCACTTCTTAATTTTGTACTGAATACAAAAGGCAAACAATTCACATATCCACCAGAGGACACACATCTATCATTGGATGCTCATTTTTTCAAGAAACAAATTATTAAGAAACTTCAACATGCTACAACATTCCTTCTGGTTTTTGCTCCTATGAGGAGCTTGAATATGTTTTTGTGTAACAAAAACATGTTCAAGCACATGGAGAGTTTTCAATTTAATTGTCAAAGGAGCTTGACCTGGTGGGATTAGGAGCATATAGTGCCTAAATGTATCACTTCTCTTTTGTAGAAAGAATTGTGGAGAATGCACAGCTCCAATAGGACCGGCTATCTCATATATATAGACAATTACAGGTACAATCCTGAGAGTACGAGGAGACATATATAGAGTACAATCTGTATCTCAACACCCCCCCCCCCCCCCCCCCCCGCGCAGTCGAAGGGTCGGTACCGACACATAGACTGGAACAAAACTCGTCAAAGGTCAACGTCGGCAATCCCTTGGTCATGATGTCCGCAAATTGCTGAGAAGTCAGTACGTGAAGAACTCGAACGTGACCGAGAGCAACCTGCTCACGAACAAAGTGAATGTCCAGCTCGATGTGCTTGGTGCGTCGATGATGAACGGGGTTGGCGGAGAGGTAGACAGCCAAAACATTGTCACAGAACACCACCGTGGCCTTGTCGACAGGACAAGAGAGCTTGGAGAGAAGCTGACGAAGCCACGTGCACTCGGCCACGGCGTTAGCCACGGCCCGATACTCGGCCTCGGCACTAGAGCGAGAGACGGTGGGTTGTCGCTTGGAAGACCAAGAGACGAGCGACGAGCCGAGGTAGACACCGTAGCTCGAGGTAGACCGCCGCGTGTCAGGGCAGCCAGCCCAGTCCGCGTCCGAGTAGGCGACAATGTCCGTCGATGGCGAGGCGTGCAGCGAGAGGCCGAGGTAAATACATTTGAATCCATTCGGTCTTGTTTTTTCATTTTGAAAACTTGACTATATTACTGATGTAATTATTTTATCATTAGTCTATTTTTTTTCTAGTCTGCAGCATCGCGCGGGCATGCAGCTAGTCTTCTTTACTATAAAAAGTCTAGAGGTAGGTTGGTCTTTCCGTCCGCTTTTTCAGACTTCTGCCCCTGGCCATCTGAGGATATTACAAGGGAGCCACCGCCAAGTCAACCCAACCTCTCTGCCCCGACACGCTCGCCTAGCTCGCCTCCGTCCCTGCCGCCGCGCCCTTCTCTGCAGCACTGCGGTAGCTCGGGGGGTCGGCGTCACGACCTCTCCGCCTCGACACGCGGCGCTGCCGCCTAGATCGCCTCCGTCCCTGCCGCGCCACCCTTCTCTGCAGCACTGCGGCAGCTCGGGGGTCGCCGTCGGGTGGCGCGAATGTCCAGGTCGAGAGCAGAGGCGGCGCCGCCATCGGGTGTCGCATTGTGTCGTGGTCGCGGAGTTCACACATTGCCGAGCGAAGAACTGCTAGATACTAGATAGGCTCGACTTTTGGAGATAATTACGAGCTCGATTTAAGACAGATTTGGGCGTCGTTTGTTGCTATGGAGAGCTAGGACTTCCGAAATCGACGGTGGATGCAGAGAAACGCCAGAACAGAACGGAGGGAGCCGGGAGTCCGACGGGAATATATTGCTGCAGGCTGTTCCATCCGCCATCAGTTCGGTCCTCCGGCGCTTCCGCACATCCCAGGCCACCCAAGTGCCTCTCCGATTCCTCCCAGCTGGGCCGCTCTAGCTTCATGGTTCCTGCTCCAGATTACAGGACTTCATGACGTCATATCAACCAGGACAGCCATAGAGCCAATCCCCTGCAATATTTTTTGATTGCGCCGCTACCCATGGCTCAAGGATGTAGATTACTAAGCAGACAATGAACAATTAACTCATAGGGCCTAATGCATTTGCTCCGGCACTGCGTAAGTATCTTTGTAAGATATCTGTGTAGGAGCCTGAATTTCGGTAGATGCAATAGTATAGTCCCCCATGCTGTGTCATTTTCCTTATCAGATTGGATCATGATTATGCTGGAACTTAGCTATTTATGGTATTTGTATTTGTATTTTCCAATAGCAAGTTTGCAGTGAGCGGTTTGCAAAATAAGAGAGGGAATAAAGCCAAGATCAGAGATAGATGATTCTTGCATCTCTCTCCTTCCTATCTAGACGCTCCATGTCTTCCTTCCTTCCGGCCAGCAACCGCCCGTCTCTCTGCCTTGCTTCCCGCTCACCAGTTACTCACCAAGCTGCAACACCTCCCTGCCCGTGAGCTTAGTTTTTCTTTTTTTTGAGACAACCTGCTAGTCTTCTTTATTTATCATGTAAAATGTTTACAGGAAATTGATCAGAAAATAGAGTAGTGCCGAGCCAAACATGGCGGCCAACTCCCTGGGAAAGCATAAATCTAGCAAGATTGTGGGTTTTGAAATTAGATGAACGGTCCTCAAAAGCAAAAGTATACTGCTGAAACTGCGCAGCTCTCGCGTTGATCTCCGAGATGACAGTAGAATTCATCCCCAGGCTGCCACCAGAGATATCTGACACCACCGTTTTGCAATCGGATGCCACATAAATTTCTCTTACCGCTGGGCCATCTGCGAGCGACAAAGCTTCTCGACATGCAAGCGATTCCAGGATTGAAGGATCTGTTATTCCTTTGAAGACAATAGCCGAGGCTCTAAGATAGATACCTTCGTGGCTTCGACATATTGCAGCAGCCACCCCCTTATCATCAGACTTGGATACACCTGTATCCACATTGAACTTCGAGGGTGGAGGAATCCATGCAGGCTTAGCCTGCCGAGCACCCGCAGAAGGAGCAGGCAGGGCGATATTGGGAGGTTTTTTTATGTCATTTAACTCTTTGATGTAGGAATTGATAAAGCCAAATGTTGATAGTGGGCTCTGAAAAATTCCTTCATGTATTTCCTTCCTACGAGCTGACCAAATTGCCCATAATGTGACCACCACCCTAATGAATTGCTCGTGTGGAAGGGTCCTCATCACATGAAATAACCATTGCTTGGCACTGTCTTCTCTCGACATCACCAGATGCTCCACCAGAAGGTCTTAGTTAGAACATCAGATACTGAAAAATGGGCTGGAACCGAAAAATTCGAGCGAGTTTACGGGTTCAGGCCGAAATAGGCCCAGAACAAAGCCCGAACTCGCGGCCTGGCCCGTAAACAGAGTTCGGGGGCCCGAGAAACTCGGCGGACGCCCCGTATTAAAACGGGCAGTGGAGGGGAGTTCGGTTTCCAAACCCTACTCCCCTCCGCCGCTACCTCTCGCTCCGCCGTCACCAGCCTCCTCTCCGGCGAGCAATTCAGCGCTTAGAAACTTAGCTTCGCCTCCGCTCTGCGATGCCATGGCCTCGCGTGGTGGCTCTGCACGGGGCGGTGCGGGATTGGGCGGCGGGGACTAGCTGCCGCGGCCCCCCGTGTTCCGCACGGGGGCGAAACGCCGGAAGTTCAACCGGTCGGAGGGCGCGCGCAAGCGCAACGCCCGTCGGTGGATGAACTGGGGTCGACCAAGTACGGCAACAGCAGTGAGGGCTCCTCGTCCGGCGGTTCGAGCCGCCCACCGCGCCCGCCCGTGTATGACAGCTGCGATGAGGAGGAGCTCGTCCCCACACGGGAGCCCACGTTCTCTGCGGGAGACTACGTGCACGGCTCCGACGAGGAGGACGCCGTGGTCACGCACATGGAGGCGATTTCGGAGGCGGAATCCCGCGCTCTCTTCCGCCAGGAGGAGGCCGACGCCGTCCGCCAAGTGCGTGAGTACGAGGCCGCGCGTCGGGAGAAGCGCGTCCGCCGCGTCAAGCTCAAGATAGTCGAGCTTGACTCCGACGAGTGAAGCTCTTCACCGGCCTCCGCGTCGACGCCGTCCTCCGCCTCGACGCTCGAGCTCCGCCACCACCGTCACCGCCGTGCGTAGAGGCCAATCGGGCCTCCTTTTGCTCGGAATTAGTCTGCGCGGTTAGGCTACTAGCTAATTTAGGTTTTCAGTAACGATTATGTAACTTTTGATGCTCGGTCGGACCATCAAACTACCATCTATATATATGATCATCGAAGAATTTCCCCGCAACATTTGAATTGCGTTTTTTCAGTTCGTGTTTACGGGTTCTGTTCTGCGCCAGCTGCAAAATCTTCCTCCCCCACATTTTCGGAAGACTGAATATACGTTTTTCGGTTCCGAAGTTTTCGGTTACTGCTAGAGTTGCTCTTAGCTGTTGCCTACCTCCTCTCATGAGGTCCGCCAAAGGCCTGGGGGGGGGGGGGGGGGGAGCGAGGCTGCGCCGGCCATGACTGGATTTGTGGGGATGGGGAAGAATTAGGTGGGTCGTGGGGGGTGGGGAGAGGCCAGGAGTGAGTGAGCCGACTCTGATGTTCCTGTGCGTGTGTCTAGCTTTTTTATTTTTATTTTTTTTATATATAAAGTAAAAATTAAAGCATACATATTTTTAGAAGATTTTGAGAATACGAAATCAATATTTATACTTCTAAAGCCATTTTTTTACAAACGAGCTAATACATCTAACCAGATAATAACTTCCATGCCTACCATGTGGCTCCATAATTTTGTTACTCCCTCCGACCTAAATTAGTTGACTTAGATTTGTCTAGATTCGACTCTAGATATGGTTTAGTATTAGATTGATCCGTATCTTGACAAATTTGAGACAACTAATTTGGGTCGAAGGGAGTACTTTTTTTCAACTTTATTCTTCGGCTCAAGAACAAAAATGTCTCTCACAATAATAGGTCCGATGTTATGATGCTCGAGTGGAACGAAAAATCTATGTGTTTTACACGATTAAAGAAATTGCCACTCTTTATTCTATCAAACTTTTATATGAACACATTTAAATTGTTGCACGATAAATTTTAACTTTTAGAGATGATGATTTATGAATAGAATAAAAATAAATATTTCCAACGTTTTGAAATAAAACACCAACTTAAAACACATCGGGCGGTTGTTGGAAAGTGACAAAAAACATGATATGAAAAAAGAATTTATCATAGTACGTGCACATGATCTGCCCCTCTCTACTGTCAACCAGTGGTACCAAAGAAACCGTTGTAGCCCTGAAAGACATGAAGAAGGTTTGTTCAAACAAGTTTATAGAAGATGGACAATTTTATTGTTTACATTAGTTCGTTTAAAGTCATTTTTAGAAGATTATATGTTCCCATGTGTGGCAAAAAAAACTCAGAAGGCCCGTAGCAACGCACGGACATTCAACTATTATATATCTGCCAATTTACATTGTCGTACCGTCGGCAGAGCAAAGTTCGCGTCTGCCGCTAATTTGACAATTTTGCCCTTGACAGTTTGGTAGTATTACACGCAGTGCCACCGCCAAGTAATCCCCTCGCCTCCACTCTCGATTCACCTTCTCTCTCTGCCGAACCAGCGTTGTCGCGCCGCCGGCAACCTATGCCCCCGCACCTTGACGGCCACCCATGTCTCGCCAGCTCGCGCAGCTCTGCCACGGTCTCCCCTGTGGATGCCCCCAACGAAGAGGCCCTACCGGGCTTAGAATGGCGCCTCCAGGCGAACCCTAGCTAGCGCGACCTCAGCCTCTCGGCAACAGCAGCCGGGCAAGGAATGGCGACGGGTACCCGTGGGGACAGACTGGTGGTGGCTTCACCGGGGCGGACCAAACCAGGAGGTACCAGACGAAACAAATACCGTCGGTATCCCTTCCTCCTACATCCTGCCTAATCCACTAGGTCAGCGCCTCTTATCTGTTTCTTGACTTCCTCCAGGATCTTGAGCGGATCTTTGTTGCTTGCTTGCGTTCTTGGTCCAAAAACAATTGTCTCTACCCGAAGAAGAAGTCTAATTTGTCGCCGAATTCCTTCACGTTAAGAGCAAAGTAGCATTTATAACCTCTGCTGTTTTATGTACACCTTGCTTCTGAGCATGTTTCGTTTCATTAATTGTGCTCTCTGCCAACACTTAGAAGCTCAAGCATAAGAATCACTTGAAAAAGAGTGACATGAAAAAGTTGAAGCTAAAGTAAGATTGGAGTTACCAGAGAGGCTCCAAGGACATGCGGTCCATTGATTCTTGAGAAGGACCAGGAGCGGTGCTTGCTATGGAGCACCTACATGTACCTGCAAGTGGATGAACAAGGGACAAGGATGCAATTGTGTGAAAGAAATAGCTATGGACAATTCTACTTCTTTGGAATAATAGGTTGACAACAGGCTTTCTGCTTATACCTCAAGAGCTAAGGTAGGTCTGCACAAACTTCTTCCATTCATCAAGATCTGTTCCAATAGGACCGTAGGAGCAGTAAGCAACGCGCAATACAAAAGTGTGACAGAGGTCGTGGCCCGTGCTTCCTCGGAGTATGAGAACCTGCGACTTGCCCACCTGCTCGTAGGCACCGTGGCTCGGATGGTGGACGCAATGCGCGGCGTGGCGTTTCCAGCCTGGCGCCGCCTTGGGAGGGCACCATCCTGATGGACAGTGGCTCGACCGTCTCCACTCTCTCTGCTGCGGCTGTAACTAAACAGGCAGATGAATTATCTACATAGAGATCATTCTAAGTTTGCATTCTGCCTTGTACAGATCATTCTTATATCACCGTGACCATTCCAGTCGAACTGCATCTGCTTCGGAATTTCTTGTGTTGATCATCATCTTTAAGATCAGTCATTTACACCATGATGTCGAGAGTTTCGACATGTTGCTGCTCATGTTCAGAGCTCTGGCGACCAAATCGTAAGCAAGTGTAAAGAATCTAATCGAATTCGTTTAGAGTTCTGAACTGTATATATCTCAGCTTTGGCATCAACCAAGTTGTAGTTCAGAGTCTAGTACCAACTGCGTACCCAAATCAAGTTGATGGATAAGTTGATGTGCAAATATAGATTTGCTCATGTCAGAAATCATTTGGAGCGTTGCAAACTTCAGGTTGCATTGGAAACTGCTTTAGCTTATATCCATCAAGATGTCGGGCCTGCATCTTGTTCCCGGTGTTCTGAAATATGGCCTCGACGAACTCATGCAGGTTGAGCCTGACCACTGGCGTCCCCAGTTGGGGGCGCAACGCCCACTATCCTAGCATATCAATGTTGCAGGTGTCGACGATCTTCAGAGGACACGTTGTTCAGTCCAGAAAAAAGACGGACGTTTTTCTATGAGAGTCTGGCGCCTGACGGTGGCTCTGCTATAATACAGCGGAATTAGAATCTTATAAAGCATACTCTACATAAAATTTATATTTTCACAAAGGCCATAAAATTTCTACAGTAATTTGTCCCCAAATTTTAACATTAATGCATAGAACACGGGATTCAAATTTGTTGTCGAATATGACTAAAATTGCGTTCAAATTTCAAACAAAACATATTTCTGACTGTAACAACCAAAGCCAACCAAATCCAGGAGGAAACATATAGGCGTTTGTGTGGTATAAATTATATTATCGTATTTTCAAGATTATAACTATATTTTATTTTAGTCCCGTTGCAACGCACGGACATTTTGCTAGTATAATGAAAATAAGATAACTTGTGGGTTAATCTCCTAACTAAGCCTGCCCACTGGGCCTCCTCCGGGTATAATTGAGCCCGGTCATAACACATTCATTTCATAAAGCTAAAAACATCTTATATTTTAGAACGGATGGAGTATTATGGAAAAGAGGGAATATTTGTTTATCCAAGCACAATAAGGGACAGTCGTCATTCTTACTACTACTGCTACTCCATACGAGTACTAAGCATATTGGCCATTCTAATTCATGAGGAATATGTTACAGATAACTCAAGTGCTAGTGTTCATCAATACATCAAAAAGCACACGGAAACAGTTAAGCACGTGTCGTTACTCGCTAGTCTTTTTAAATCGTCCCTGCGCTTCAACATGTTGATCTCAGTTTGTTCCTAAATCTGCCTGATGTACAGACAGTGGTTAACATAAACATAAAAACAACTCCCCTTGCATCTTTTTCACAGCTAATTTGACATATCGCAATTGCAGTACCAAGAAAAATACAGGGTTGAATTATTTCCCTAATGCCACTCATCCCGAAGGTATTGTCACACCCTAGGTAGCAATACTGGCTGGCTATTTCTCGCTCAAAGACGTGAAGAAGCTTGGGTGAAAGGAGATGCATAATCCAACAAAAAATGATAAAAAGAAGGCCCAGAGCCTTGTTTATTAGCTTCAACTACATGGGTTGTACCACCGCTCGTTGCTTCGCATCCTTCAGATCTCTGGTATATTTAAAGAGAAAAATGTACTCCCCCGTCTCAAAATAGATATCGCAAACTTGTCTAAATTTGGATATATAGACACTATTTAGTATATAGATATATCCAAATTTTGACAAGTTTTCGATATCTATTTTGAGACGGATGGAATATGATGTGTCCGAGAAGTAAAGTGTGGCAATACTCGGCATAAAATTTCGAAGTTACCTTGAGTAGATACATTCTATTTATCCCAGACAGTGGTAGTGAGCAAAACTAGCTTTGGCAGTTGTAGATTTTTTTTCTGGATGTGGATTAAGTGGTTACAAAATGAAATGTTACAGTGTCATAATGGTCTAACATGCACACAGTTTAGGACTTTAGGCCCTCTAAAAAAGGTTAAAACGTAAAGATGGAGTATGGAAATGTGTGATGCAACTGCATAACCCACATACTTCCATTTATGAACTGCCCATGTACATGAAGTAGACCCGGGAAGCGAAAGATGGGCCGTATGTAAGAAATGAGAGAAGGCTTTGAATTCAGATTTCAAAATTTATCTGAACGTAGAAATACTGATATGCTCACAGCTGCAGCAATGGGAGGTCTATAATACTATGTGTTTGTATCACACCGCATCATCCTTGCCATTTTTTAGTGCCTAATAGCCACTACCTTTCGTTAGAGTCTGCCGTATTTCACTATCTTTGAATCATAGAGTCGTCGTTTCATCGAAAGAAATGAGAAAGCAACCGTATAGCGTTAGTCATCGTGATCGTCGTATAGCTCAACAGGCTCTCGAAGATTGATTCTTTTCTGTAATGCCGCTCATCCCCAAGTTATATGTTCACACACTTCTCTATAGAAATTCTAATAGGCTATTTTTATTCGAATATGTGAAACTTTGGTGCAAAGAGATGAAAAACCCAAAGAGGAGACCAGAAAATATCTACATCTTCGTTTGCTTCACCGTATCGGTTGTGTCACTCACTCACTGACCGGTTATCATCAGATCTCTAGTAGGAGTATATGTAGAGAAAGGAAAGAGGCAATAATTACTCACGCGTGAGACAAGCCCTCGTGGATTTTCTTGGTACGTCGAAGTAATCTAGGGTAGTAAAGCTAGGTAGCTATTTTCATTATCCAAGTACAAAAGTGGTAGAAATATGTAGAGTGGTACAAATAGAATAGAAAGCTTACACTCTCGTGACAATTCAACACGCACATAAGATGGTTTCTCAAAAAACTTTAACAGGCACGCCAGCTCCAATGTATCACCCGGTAGTCGGTACCTAATTACTCATGGTGTATAGGAGTAGCAAGTGTCAAAACAGGATTTCTTTCGCAAGACTTTTGTTAATTTTCTTTGCGATGTCCTTCCAGAGCGTAAACATTTCATTATTGAACCATTGCGGTTAACTCAAGAACACCATGTACACATGACGAGAGTGTTCGGAAAGATGGACAAAGACTTTTTTCGAGAACACGTGAATACCTACCTTAATTTTATAGTAGGGAGAATTTATATGGACACGATTGACCTCTCAAACAAGATACAAGGTCGAAGAAAAACTCCTAGAAACAAGAAAAAGACTAATTCTCGCGATACTACTAGGTGCTCCTTCTCCCTCCTGGTTTAAACTCTTAAGCAAGTTGAGATCATATGGTATGTACCAATTTCCTTGCCTCTTGGTGTTTTCAAAGACCCATGCATTGGTGTTCTTCCATAGAGCATGGTTGACGGTGCACACTAGGGCATCGCAAAACTTCTTGTCCCTCCCTCTGAATCTTGCTCTCTACGTCATCCACGACTCTTTAGTTTTAGTGTATTTCGAGTATACTTAAGGGGATCGGATAGGATTGTCCCAAATCCTGAAAATTCCCCAATATTTCGTTTACCAAGCAAGGTTCGGATGGGATAATCCCGTGATATCCCCACAAACCCTCTTATTTTTTGCCTAAGAGTATTTGAAGGGATTGAAGGAGATTGAGTGAATTGAAGTATTCACCAAATCCCCTCCCATATCTAAACCTCTTGGGGTGAAAATCGAGAGAAGTAAACAAGAACCTAGCATGCTATTTTGGATTGCGAAGACAAATTTGACTCCCTAGGTTTGTATGCATGTGTGCCACACTTCTCTTGCATACACACATTGCATCAGAATATGTTCTGTTATATCCTACTGTAAGGATAATTGTCCCTATTTGTGGTTTTGGTAATTAAAAACAATCCCTATGGACTAATGTTTTTCATGGAGTTTATATGAAGGAATGTTCCATAGGTCATGCTTGTAGTCCATGTGTTGGATTCGAGTATGGATGCCATGAAGATAAAGATAAACATTGAGTATTAGCATCAAGATCATCGAGTTGAAGAGAATAATATGACATGATCAAGGTTTAAAGCATTCAATCAAATGAATAGTTCTTTATGTACCTCAAGATATAAATATATCATGATAAGGTACATGGTTGAACAATACAAATAGTGAAGAGCGAATTCAAGTTGGTCAACACATGAAGCATAAAGAATGTACCACATGGATATTGTGGTATGGTAAGCGTTGTCAATTATGCTTCATGAAGTAACCCATTATATATGTGTCTTTGCGTTTTCTATGTGGGCTAGGTATCTTTCTATGGGCATGCATCAAAAGTGAAGATTTCATATAGCCCATGAGAGGATTATATCAAGTGGTGAACGTCATCAAGGTTGAGAAGTGTAAGTTCAATATAAGCATCTCAAGAAGGTCATATGGTTGAAGCTTGTTGTCCATATTGGTGATAATGGACATGTGAAGATGTGCCTTAATGAAGATATCTCATAGTGGTGTATGGGGGATAAAATTATGAGTCTTCACGAATCAACAATGATCAAGTGAGGCATTCCGGCTTGAAGCATTATCATCAAGATTGATGACTGCAAGTGCACAGACCAATTTTAGCTACGAAGTAAAAATATCGAACCCATAGAGAGCTATTGGTTAAGGTCTTTATGCCCCTCGTTACTATTTACCAAAGAATACTTGTAAGTTGTCTTTGATCTCAAGTAAAGGGTATTTGAATTGTTTATGGTTATTTGCAGAAAAGTAATTAAAACAAGTAAAAGAAAGCAAGCAACAAGACTGTATAAAAGCGTGGTGGAATTCAATAGGGCTAGAACGTTCTCGGGGATGTAGGATACACCGCTAGCATAGTACTATTACTATATGTAATCAAGATAACATACTTCTTGCGTCATGATATGTGTGGAGAGAGCCTCATAATAAGATGTTCACGACAAGGCTCGTAGGAAGCCACTTTGTTGAGCCAAGTGTGAGGTCACCTCTAAATAACCACTGCAATGCCTGAGAGCAATCACCCATACAGGCCACCGCAATTAAGGGTTTCTCCATGGATATCGTAATTAGCTTAGTAAGTCCCTCTTAATCCCCTTTTGACCGTGTGGGTTACGAGCCAGTGCCAATCTGTCACGGGGCACTCCGGGTCGCTTCCACAACACGTCCAAAGGGTTTCTTCCTCCCTTTAGTCTTGAAGGCAAATGATATGTGGTCGACTTCACATAACATCTAAAGAGAGAAATCAAACACAAGTCATAATTATATCATAGACAAGCAAGTCATATGGACACAAGAATATATCATCTTTATTACAAGTTCATAGTGGTGCTAGGGTTTCTCCATCTCCCCAAGAACAAAGGAACTACTCACTCATGGAAGCAATCAGCAACATCATCGTAATCAAATGGATGGATTAAAGTACGGAGGTAGATCTAATGCAAACCACAATTGCATCTGGAATTACAAAGAGATCTAATAGATGAAAGATGGAGTAATGGTGGTGATGAAGATGCGGCTTTTGATGATGAAGGGGATGATGTGTTGTCCTCCGATGATCCGCAAAGCAGCCGGGATTTTACCCCAGCTAAGTTCCTCCTTCAGATCCCTCTCGGATGTGGTGTTTCCTAGTTTCTGGTGGCTGTGAATGTCGGATCTCTCCCTCGTCTTTGCCAGGAGAAACTATTTGACGAGGCGGTTCCGATGGCGCCTAGTACGGGCGGACGGTACGGCCACGCTCCGCCCGTACCAGTGGTCGTTATCGGTGCTGATGCCTCTTCCTTGTTTGTTATTCTTCCGGGTGCGAAGGTAAATTCATAAAATGACTTTTATCACTTATAAATATCATTAATTACACAATATGACATCTCCAATTGATATGTTCATATATGACTCTATGATTTGAGATCCTGTTAAAACAAGAACGAAATAGCACGCGTAGGCGCGGTGAAATATAAAAATCCCTACTCTATTTGTGAAGGGAATATGTCCTGAGAGGCAATAATAAAGTTGTTATTATACATATTCCAAGTATATGATAGATGTTTATTTTACATGCTATAATTGTATTAATTTGGAAACATTAATACATGTGTGTTTGATAAACAAAAGGAAAGTTTCTAGTTATGCCTCTCTTATAAACTAGCTCGTTGATTAATAAGATGATCAAGGTTTCCTGATCATGGACATTGGATATTGTTAATAACGAGGTCACAACATTAGTGGAATGATGTGATGAACATTCATCCGAAGTATAGCATTATGATCAAAGTCATTGTGTTTATATTGCTATAACATCTAACAAAATAATCCTAGTCCTTAGACCATGAGATCATGTTAATCACTAATACTAGAAGAGTATCTTGATAACATCAAACGTCACACTGTGAAAGGGTGATTATAAAGGTGGGTTCAGTGCTACGGAAGTGTTATGTA
Organism: Avena eriantha; assembly: GCA_910589775.1. NCBI lineage: Eukaryota > Viridiplantae > Streptophyta > Magnoliopsida > Poales > Poaceae > Avena > Avena eriantha. The sequence continues at coordinate 304,809,721 of OU342740.1, read as the reverse complement.
GAAGCTCATGGATCAAGAGTGGGATTTGTCCATCTCGATGACGGATAGATATTCTATGGGCCCTCTCGGTGATATCATATTGGTTAGCTTGCAAGCAAGTGATAAGATCACTAGAATGTTATATCACAGGAACGAGAAAAGAGTACATGTCAGTAACGAGATCAAACTAAGTATGGAGATACCGATGATCGAATATCACACATGTAATATATCGCGAGACAAAGGGATTTAGTTACTAATGTTAAAGGTTCTCACGATCACAAAAGTCATCGTAGAATGTGTAGGAGTCAGTATGGATCTCCAGGTACCGCTTCTGATTATTGATCTGAGAGGGATCTTGATCATGTCTCCATTATTCACGAACTGTAGGGTGACACACTTAAGGGACAAACACCATTTGGAGCAAATGTGTTTCAGACGAATGAATTGCAAAGCGTTGGAATTATTTCAATAGACATCGAAACTGTTTCGGGTGATATTGCAGAAATTGGTTCTGCATGTAATATTGAAATGTTGCAGGGGGTTTTATGTGAATGTTTGTTAATTAAAGTAATTAACAATATTCTGAATAAATTTAATAAAATAGTTTTATTAAATGAGAGAGCATTAAATTTGAAGAAATTTAATGCATTTAAAGTGGAGACTTTAAAAGAGAACGTGAAGGGGCATTTTAATGTGGAGGGAGTTACCACCACATGAATGGGGGAGGTGAGGGGTCACCTCCATGAGGCGCCGGCCATTGGGAGGGGCACCCCCCCCCCCTCTCCTATAAAAGGCCACCCCTCTCACCCTTCTTCCACACACCTCCTCGTGAAGGATCTCTCTCCCCCTCTAGAATTATTCCCCCATGGTCTCGGATTAGTGAGATACATGTTCCCGGTGGCATTTCGTCTGGAAGGAGTTGCTGCTTCCGCTGCATCGCTGGAGCAAGGAGGCGGAGGTTGTTCGGTGGCCTGAACGTGTGTGCGAGTGCGGATGCGCTGCTAGTTTGCGGCGCTAGGACCTCCACACGATCTTGAGATCGGCAAGCGTACGACTACATCATCCATGAGTTCCTACTCATTAACAAACTTTGTTGTCTTCGAGGGTAAGTTCTCCATGGATGTATATCCACCCGTTGCTTGTATCTAGTAGATAAATCTTGGCGTATAGTTCTCATCGTAGGAAATTTTTTGTTTTCTATGCTGCGAACCCCTTCAGTGATATCAGAGTCTGATCTATGCGTAGGTGCTTTGCACGGGTAGTACACATATGTTTATATGTGGGCGATGATGATCATGTTATTGCATCTTTCATGTACTTTGGATATTGGTGGCATAGTATGATGAAGCAGTCCGGACCAACCTTACATGTCATCGCACATGAGACCGGTTCCACGATTGACATGCAACTAGTTTTGCATAAGTGGCTGGCGGGTGTCTGTCTCTCCTACTATAGTCAATATCTGATTTATAACGAGTTGCTAATAATTTGGTTATCATCGTTGTGGTTCCATGTTCGTAGGTAAGAACGGTTTTATCTCCGAAAGCCCTAAGCCACGTAAAACATGCAATTGATAAATTAGAGGCATCTAGTTTAGATCGTTGTTGGGCTTGTGTCATGATATGGTAATGTTGTAAGTTGATGTATGGTTTATACTCTTACAACACACTTAGCGTGTAAGTTCCATAGACCTTTGCCTTACACACAAAGGAATGATAGAGATCATACCACGATGCATATGATAGTGATCAAATGCAAGAACCATATCATTTGACTTTACACATATGATGTTCGCATCTTATATTGCTAGTTTGGCATTTTAGTAGCGTTATAAGATGATCCCTCATTTAAATATCAAGATAAAAATGTGTTCTTCCTTTAGTACGCCCCGTTTATGTTTCGTTGTTTCAAGACATCACGTGATGATCGGGTGTACTTGAATCCATGATCATATTTCAGGTGTAAGACAGTTTTACACACGCGAGTACTGAGGTTCTTACTTGGCGAGCCTAGCATGTACAAACATGGCCTCGGAACACGGACCTAAAGGTTAAGCATGAGTCATATAGTTTATATGATGCCCATATAGATGCTCGCCTTTGAAGCTATACCGACTCACGTGATGATCGGACTTGGTGTAGTGGATTTGGTTCATGTAATCACCAAAAAGACACGAGGGGTGTTGTTTTTGAGTGGGAGTTTAGTTGAACTCAATCTATCATAAACTTAGTCTAAATATACTTTACATATTTTGTTGTAGATGGCACCACCTGCTTTTAATTTCAATGTGTTCATGGAGAAAGAGAAACTTGCTGCAAATGGTAGCAACTTCACCAACTGGGCTATGAATTTGAGGATTCTCCTCTCTACTGCACAAAAGCAATATGTGCTAGAAGCGTCGCTAGGCCCCCCACCATCCCCTGATGCCCCTAACGAGGAAAAGAATGTCTATGTGACTTGTCAGGAGGACCACAACTTAGTTCATTGCGGCATACTGTATGGGCTAGAGCCATAACTTCGAAAGCATTTCAAAAATGGCAATGCCTTTGATACCATGGGTGAATTGAAAATGATTTTCGATACCCATGTTGCCGTAGAGAGTTATAATGCTTCAAAAAAGTTCTTTAGCTGCATGATGGAAGAGAACAACTTCGTAAGTGAGCACGTACTCAAAATGTCTGGGTACGCCGATAAGCTGGTGTCCTTGGGAATAACAATTCCCATTGACTTAGGCATACATCGTGTTCTCCAATCTCTGCCACCTAGCTACAAGAACTTCGTGATGAACTATAACATGCAGGGCATGGAGAAGACTCTCCCCGAGCTTCTGTCAATGCTTAAAACTGCAGAAGTGGAGATTAGGAAAGAACATCAAGTATTGATGGTCAATAGAACCACCGGTTTCAAGAAAGACAAGAAGGGTAAACAGAAGGGAAAGAAGGGCGGAAAATTTGTTGCTGCGCCTGAAATGAAATCCTGGGCTGGCCCTAAGTCTGATACCAAGTGCTACTATTGTAAGGGGACTGGCCATTGGAAGCGCAACTGCCCCAAGTTTTTGGCGGACAAGAAAGCCGGCAAGGCAAACAAAGGTATATATGATATACATGTTATTGATGTGTACTTGACTAGTACTCGCAGTAGCACCTGGGTATTTGATACCGGATCGGTTGCTAACATATGTAACTCGAATCAGGGGCTGTGGAACAAGCGACTGCTAGCAAGGAGTGAGGTCAAGATGCGTGTCGACAATGGATCAAGAGTTGATGTGATCGCCTTCGGAATGCTACCTCTCCACCTACCATCGGGATTAGTTATAAACCTAAATAATTGTTATTTGGTGCCTACATTGAGCATGAACATTATATCTGGATCTTGTTTGATGCGATGTGGTTATTCGTTTAAATCTGAAAACAATGGTTGTTCGATTTATATGGATAATATCTTTTATGGTCATGCACCCGTGATGAATGGTTTATTTCTGTTGAATCTTGATAGTACTCATACGCACATCCATAATGTTGATGCTAAAAGGATTAAACTTAATGATGATATATCTGCATATATGTGGCACTGTCGTCTAGGTCATATTGGCATCAAACGCATGCAGAAACTCCAATCCGGTGGACTTTTGGAATCACTTGATTTTGAATCATTTGATACATGTGAGCCATGCCTTATGGGCAAGATGACTAGAACGCCGTTTTCCAGTTCAATGGAACGGGCGACAGATTTATTGGAAATCATACATACTGATGTATGCGGTCCAGTGAGTGTGTCGGCGCGAGATGGATATCGTTATTTTGTTACTTTCACGAATGATTTGAGTAGATATGGGTATATCTATTTGATGAAACACAAATCTGAAACCTTTGAAAAGTTCAAAGAATTTCAGAAAGAGGTGGAAAATCATCGTAATAGAAAGATCAAATTTCTGCGGTCCGACCGTGGAGGTGAGTATCTAAGTTACGAGTTTAGCACACACATGAAAGAGTGTGGAATAGTTTCACAACTCATGCCTGCCGGAACAGCACAACGTAATGGTGTGTCGGAACGTCGTAATCGTACTCTATTGGATATGGTTCGATCTATGATGCCTCTGACTAACTTGCCACTGTCATTTTGGGGTTACGCACTATAAACCGCTGCATTCACTTTAAATTGGGCACCGTCTAAATCCATTGAAACAACACCGTATGAATTATGGTTTGGAAACAAACCTAAGCTATCATTTCTTAAAGTTTGGGGATGCGATGTTTATGTGAAGAAACTTCAACCGGATAAACTCGAACCCAAAGCGGAAAATGTGTCTTCATAGGATACCCTAAAGAAACAATTGGGTATTCCTTCTATCACAGATTCGAGGGCAAGGTTTTCGTTGCCAAGAATGGATCCTTTCTAGAGAAAGAGTTTCTCGCGAAAGGTATGAGTAGTCGAAAGGTAGAACTCGAAGAGGTTATTGAACCTTCTCTTCATGAAATGGCGAGTAGCACAGCACCGGAAGTCATTCCGGAGTTGACTTCACCAAATGAAGAAGGAACTAATGATAATGATCATGAAACTTCGAAAATGAACACTACCGAAGCTCGCAGGTCTAGCAGGACACGTGCAGCTCCTAAACTCTACGGAATCCTGTTGTGAATTTCATGGTTGATGAAATGGATGACCCTACGACGTATGAAGAAGCGATGATGAGCCCGGATTCCAACAAATGGCTATAAGCCATGAAATCCGAGATGGAATCCATGTACGAAAACCAGGTTTAGACCTTGGTGGACTTACCTCATGACCGAAAGGCCATTGAGAATAAATGGATTTTCAAAAGAAAAACGGATGCTGATGGTAATGTAACCGTCTATAAAGCTCGACTTGTCGTAAAAGGGTTTCTACAAATTCAAGGAGTTGACTACAATGAGACATTCTCTCCCGTAGCGATGCTAAAATTAGTTAGGATTATGTTAGTAATTGCTGCATATTTCGATTATGAAATATGGCAGATGGATGTCAAATCTGCGTTCCTCAATGGTAACATTGAAGAAGAGTTGTATATGATACAACCAAAGGGTTTTGTCGATCCAAAGGATGCTAACAAGGTGTGCAAGCTTCAACGATCCAGCTATGGACTGAAGCAAGCATCATGGAGTTGGAATCTCCGCTTTGATGAGGTGATCAAAGAGTTTGGATTTGTCCAAACTTATGGAGAGGCTTGTATTTACAAGAAAGTGAGTGGGAGCAATGTGGAATTTTTGATATTATATGTGGATGACATATTATTGATTGGAAATGATATAGATCTTTTAAAAAGTGTTAAAAGTTATCTAAACAGCAAATTTTCTATGAAATACCTTGGTGAAGCGTCATATATATTAGGCATAAAGATCTATAGAGATAGATCGAGACGCCTAATAGGGCTATCGCAAAGTACATACCTTGATAAGATTTTAAAGAAGTTTAAAATGGACGAAAGTAAGAAGGGGTTCTTACCTATGTTGCAAGGAAAGACATTGAGTAAGACTCAAAGTCCGGCTACGGCGGAAGAAAGAGAGATAATGGATAAGATCCCCTATGCTTCAGCCATAGGCTCTATAATGTACGCCATGCTATGCACAAGACCGGATGTGGCACATGCTATTAGTTTGACTAGTAGGTACCAATCTAATCTAGGTTTGGAACACTAGATAGCGGTCAAGAATATCCTTAAGTACTTGAGAAGAACTAAGGAAATGTTTCTTGTATACGGAGGTGAAGAAGAGCTGGTCGCTAATTCTTATGTCGATGCTAGCTTTGACACTGATCCGGATGACTCTAAGTCTCAATCCGGATACGTATTTCTCATGAACGGAGCAACAGTTAGTTGGAGGAGCTCCAAACAACCGGTGGTAACATGGTCAACAACGGAGGCGGAATATATTGCTGCTTCAGAAGCAACACAGGAAGCAGTTTGGATGAAGGAGTTCATTACCGAACTGGGTGTGGTTCCTAGTGCATTGGATCCAATGGTGATCTGTTGTGATAACAATCGAGCCATAGCCAACGCAAAGGAACCAAGGTCTCACAAGAATTCCAAACATATTAAGCGTCGGTTTCACTCCATCCATGAGCATGTCAAGGATGGAGATATAAAGATTTGTAAAGTGCATACGGATCTCAATATAGCAGATTCGTTGACTAAAACTCTCCCTAGAGCAAAACATGATCAACACCAGAACTCCATGGGTGTTAGATTTATCACCATGTAACTAGATTATTGTCTCTAGTGCAAGTGGGAGACTGAAGGGAATATGCCCTGAGAGGCAATAATAAAGTTGTTATTATACATATTCCAAGTATATGATAGATGTTTATTTTACATGCTATAATTGTATTAATTTGGAAACGTTAATACATGTGTGTTTGTGATACGTCCAAAACGTATCTCTTTTCCTAAACACTTTTGCTATTGTTTCTCCTCTAAACTTGTGTGATTTGGATGCAACTAACACAGACTGACGCTGTTTTCAGCAGAATTGCCTTGGTGTCTAGTTTTTGTGCAGAAAATCAACTATCAGGAAAACTCCTGAAAAATATGCCAAAAATCCTATTTCACCAGAAGACTCCTGAAGCTAGAATATGAGACGGAGGAGGGTTGGGCCCAGGCCACACCACCTGGCCGCGCGGGCGAGCCTAGGCTGCGCCAGGGGGTGGTCTGGCCACCCCAGACACCCCCTCGGTCTCCCTCTTCGCCAGGGGGTGGTTTGACATTTTTCCAGAAGGAGTTCTGCTCCGCTGCCACCACCAGATTCCACAAAACAGCACCAGAAACTCCGTTCTGGCACCCTGCCAGGACGGGGAATTGGAGGAGATCATCGCCATCATCATCACCATCGCTTCTCCATCGACCATCCACGTTTCCCCCATCTATGAGTGAGTAATCCCCCACTGTAGGCTATGTGGATGGTAGGGATTGGATGAGATCGTTCATGTAATGGCATCAGATTGTTAAGGCATGGTGCCTAGTATCTTCTATTAGTACTTTATGACTTTGTTGCGACTTGTTATGCTTAATGCTTGTCACTAGGGCCCGAGTGCCATGATTTCAGATTTGAACATGTTATTGATTCATTATGATAGTATTGTTTATGGTCTTACCTACAAGTTGTATACACACGTTGTTGTCTGGACCAATGGCCCCGAAGTGACAAAAACCGGGATACCCGGAGGGAATGGCTTTGATGTGAGGATCACATGTGTTCACAGAGTGTTAATGCTTTGCTCTGGTGCTCTATTAAAAGGAGCACCTTAATTGCCAGTAGTTCCCTTGAGGCCCCGCTGCAAACGGGCTAGCAGGACAAAAGATGGTGTGCAAGTTCTCATTGCGAGCACGTATGACTATATATGGAACACATGCCTAGGATTATCTAGTACTTGGATGCTTTATCTTATTTATCTGCAATTGTCCTATGTTCTGATTGCTATGTGAATTGTCTTGTCCATGCAACGCCCGTCCATCCATCCCTATGCCTACCGCACTCGAATCCTACTGTTTACTGTTATTGTTACTATTGTCTTTACTTTACTACTACTGTTACTTTACTATTCCTACTACAAAACTGTTGCTACTGATAAAGTGATGTGAGTAAGATTGTTTCTAGCTGCAGATGAATTGACAACTCAGTTGTTAAGGCTTATAAATATTCTTTGGCTCCCCTTGTGTCGAATCAATAAATTGGGTTTCACTTGCCTCGAAAATACTGCGATACACCCCCTATACTTGTGGGTCATCAAGACTATTTTCTGGCTCCGTTGCCGGGGAGCATAGCTTTATTTATCAAGTTCACTTGGATTCTCTATTGTTTGCTGCCATCCAACCATCATGGGTAAGTCTCGTGATGGCAAGGCTCCTATTTTACCATCCACTACAATAAGAGGTATGGTTCTGAACACCTCTGTTGCTCTTGATTCACCATCTATTATGAGTAAGCTAGTTACATCACCACATACACATGCTACACACACTGCTACTACTGCTGAATCTGAAACTTATGATACTTATGATGTTGCTTCTACTATGCTTGATAAGAGTGGTTCATTAGGTCCTTTCCTAGATGCTACGATTGCTAGAACTATAGCTAGAAATACTGAAACTCCTAATGAAGACACTACTACACATGTTAGTTCACCTGAGTCTAGTGAGAGTTATGATATTGAAGATGGTTATGTTGAGATGACCGATGAATTTATTAAAGAATGTAAAAACACCCATGATAGGAGCGCTGCTAAGAGTCTCCTTGAGAGGCGTACTATTAGACCCAAATTGTCTCCTATTTCTAAGTTTGCTGCTTCTCCCATAAACATTAAAGATAAAGATTATGATTTCTCTCTTGATCTATCCTACATAGCTATTGTTGAGAAAGAACCTTTTTGTGGGACTAAGAATGAAAGTGCGGTAGCACATATGAATAAGCTTTCTACCATGAGTGGCTTGTTTTCTGATGATATTAAGATGCGTACTTACTTTGTTGCTAAGATTTTCCCCTTTTCACTGAAAGGAGAAGCTAAAACTTGGTTTAGTAATTTACCTCCTGGATCTATTGATAGCCCTGATTGCTTCATTAGTACTTTCCTGCAGAAATATTTTCCTCCTAGTGCTAGACATGCTATTTTGCAAGAACTTTTTGATTTTAAACAGGGAGAAAAAGATATATTACCTGAATCATGGGCAAGGTTTTGTGCTTTGATTCATGCACAGGCTGGAAGTCCATTACCTAAGAATGAGCTTCTTGATATATTTTATAATGGACTAACTGAAGAATCTAGGACGTACCTAGATAGTTGTGCTGATTGTGTTTTCAAGAATAGGACTCCCGAGAAAGCTGAGGATTAATGGCTAAAATAAGCAAGAATTATGAAGATTGGACTCCTCCTGAACCAACTATATCGGTACCTATTCCAACATCAAAGAAGATGGGAGTTATTGAATTAAATGATGAAGTGATGAAGGAAGCTAAGAAATGTCTTAAGGAGAAGGGAATTAAAGCTGTAGATGTCAAGAATTTACCTCCTATAGAAGAATTATGTAAGCCTATTCCCTACTCATCCACTATTGAGGTACACTCTCTCCAACACTTTGATAAAGGTGATATCCCTTACTCTAAACCTCCTGATCAATGCTTAGAAGAATTCGATATCTTTATTATTAAGCAAGATAATTTTAATAAAAGGGTGCAAAATCATCTAATGGAAAACACTAGAGCTATTGTTGAGTTAAAAGATATTGTGGAAAGAACCTCTAATGATGTTAAAATGATTGTTAAACACTTTCAAATGGTTCAAACTCAAATAGATCAACTCATTAAAGTGCAAAAAGACTTGCTAGTTAATGTTGCTAAAGAAAAACATGATTATGAAATTAGAACTAGAAGTGGTGCTGCTACCCAGGATCCTCTATATCCTGAGGGGCATCCCAAAAGAATTGAGCAGGATTCTCAACAAGCTGAAAATAGTGACTCTACTCGTAAGAAAAGGAAAAAGAAACATAAAACTATTGTAGAACCCTCTGAACCTTCTATAGATCCTAATAGTATATCTATTTCTGATGCTGAAACTAAAAGTGGTAATGAAGAAAATGAAGCTCCAAATGAAGAAAAAGTTGAAGAAGAACCTGAAAAGCACACTATGAATACTAAATACACTAAAGAAGATTTTATTGCTAAGAAACATGGTAGTGAAAGAGAACCTTGGGTCCAAAAACCTATGCCTTTCCCGGATAAGAAACACAAGTCAAAGGAAGATGAACACTATAATAAGTTTTGTGAGTGGATGAAACCTTTATTCCTACAAATTCCTTTGACTGATGCTATTAAATTGCCTTCTTACTCAAAGTATATGAAGGATATTGTCTCGAATAAAAGGAAGATCCCTAATGAAGAAATTTCTACTTTGCTTGCTAATTATTCCTTTAATAGTTATGTTGGAACTGCTTTGTGTGACTTGGGAGCTGGAGTTAGTGTTATGCCTTTCTCTCTCTATAAGAGGCTTCAACTAGAAAAATTAATACCAACTGATATATCTTTGCAAATGGCTGATAAATCTACCACTATTCCTGTTGGTATATGTGAGGATGTACCTATTCAAGTGGCTCTTAATTGCTTGATATTAACTGATTTTGTTGTGCTTGAAATGCCTGAAGATGACAATATGTCTATTATTCTTGGGAGATGTTTTCTTAATACTGTAGGGGCTGTTATTAATTGTAATCAAGGAAATGTGACCTTTAATGTTAATGACAAGGAACATACTGTATATTTCCCCAAGAAGATTAAAAGGACTTATGGTTTGAATTCAATTGAACATGTTGAGGGCATTCAAGTTAGAGAGATATATTGTCCCATACCAAGAGAAAAATTTGAAACTATTATGATTGGGACCATTGATATCAAGGTTGAGGTAACATAATCATTAGTGGAATACAAAGTTTTGTCTCATATGAAATTGTTTTGTTAACAAGACCTGATCAACCTTGTTAACAAAAGGATTTGAACAAAACAATGTTTTCACCGTGATTATCTCTGTTTACTTTTATTCTATCCATTTTAGTTTTGCTTTCGTTTAGTTTTCTTTGTTGTTAGTTGCTTGCATGTTAGAGTGTCTTAGAACTTCTGTAGTTCTAGCCTTGTTTTTTCATTGCATCATTCCAAAAAATTCTTTCTGTTAGAAAATCATTCATCTATACCTGAAAAATGCCCAAAAATAAAGTGTCTCGAAAAATACCATAAAATTCATATTAAATTTTTACGTGAAAAAAGGGGCAGAGGAGTACCTGGAGTGACCTAGGGGGCCCACCAGGCAGGCTCACCACCTGGTGGCGCGGCCTACCTAGGGTGGCGCCATGCCATGGTGTGGGCCACCCCTGGCCCTCCACTCACTCTCTCACTTGCCACTTTCTTCTCTCTCCCGAGTGAACTCTAGTTTATTGCTAAAAATCACGTTCTTGCTGTGCTTGCCCTCGATTTTTCGATCTCCTTGCTCAGTCCATCTTTGCTGCTGAAATTTGGAGCATTTGTTCTCTGGTATGTGACTCCTCCGCTTGTCCAAGTAGATTTGTGTTTAGTGGATTATATCTTAAGTATTTTGTTGCTGTAGGTGACAGGTTTTGAGAGCTTGTAAGCTTGTTTGATGCTTAGAGATATAGTTTTGATGCATGTTTAGGCCTCTTACAAGTCCCTATGAGTAGTGCCCTTTATTATATTCACTTTGCAATCACTTGTTTAATAGGTGTTTAAATTTCAGAATAGAAGATGAATGAGCATCAACTAAACCAACATGAACTATGGGTGCTTGAGGTTATGAAGGTTCACCGGGAGGAGGAAGTTTTTCCTTCCATTTACCCATGCTCTGAATTCATGAGAGCTGCAGGAATTCTCCAGGATTTCCACACTTTGGTTTCTAATGCAGGGTTGGAGCACTTTTTGGAATATGAACCTTGTCAATTTGTGAAGCTAACCATGTATGTGGTGGAGGACTTTCAATTTAGTTACTCTTTGCCTAACCCCATGGTCCACTACAAAATTTACAATATTGCTATCGACCTTTCTCTCGATGACTTTTGTGCAGCTATTAAGGTACCTCAATGGGGATCATGTAGAAGGATTAAAGAGCGACCTACACCATTCATGGATTTATACGCAGAAATTTGCTAAGGGAGCAGCTTCTCGAAGGAGAGTGGAAAAATCTGTAACATTCATCTACCCTCCATTTGCTACTTTGCCTACTTTATTGCCAAGTGCGTTCTTGCTAGGAAAACTGCCAATAAGTTATCTTCATATGATCCAGCATTTATCTCTGCTGCTCTTAAACGAGATAGGTCTTACAACTTGGGTGCTTTGATAGCTTTCCGTCTTGCCGCTAACCGCGAGAAAGGTGGAATTTGTGGGGGCCTCATTGCTTCTCGTTTACTAGCATTGCATGGTCTAGTGCCTCATCATCTAGACCTACAGTTTCCCATAGAAAGGCTTAATCTTAATTCCATGATACAACATAAATTTGTTTCCTCGTGGGTTAGTTTGAGTGAGCTGTCTTATGAAATAACCTTTCTCAAAGATGGTTGGAGAAGGAGCAGGTCCGAGCGTGTTGTTCTTTTGCCTGCACCTATTTTTTTAAACCTTGATAACATGGTAGGATGGTCTCTCATGGAGGAGCAGTTTGATACGTATTTGGGAGAGCTCTCCTAGCAGGAGCAGGACACTAGAAGGGAGGTCACGGATGATTCGGTCCAGCCCTCGAATGAGGGGGAGTCTTTATATCAGCAGCCTATCTATGATTGGGGAGCTTCTTCTTCCTCCCAAGGGCCCAACTATGATCATTCTTATTATGATCCTCCTGCTTGGAACCCTTACCCGTATCTGGATTGATACCCACTTAGGCCAAAAGCCTAAGCTTGGGGGAAGGTACGCCGACACCGCACTCATCTCCTTATCATGTTGCGTCGGTACTTTGTGTATTCATGTTTCGTTCTCCTTTTAGTTTTTGCTCTTTCTTTGCTTTCGCTTTCTAAAATACAAAAAGATCAAAAAATATTTCTGTTGTTTCTCTTTGTTTGCTTCTTCTTATTTTTGCCTTGGTTTGTTTTTCCTTTTTGCTTTGTTTGAACTATTCGAAAAACCCAAAAAGATTTTGCTTTGCTTGTTTTTCCTTTTTGTTCTTGCCTTTAAAAAATTAAAAACACCAAAAATATTCGTTCTTCTTCTTTGGTTTTGTGAAGTTTGTTGCAGGGTTCAGTAGTCCTCAGTGGAATTTAGTTTCGTGTTATTATTCAAGCCACACAAGTGAAGGGCAATAATGAGGATTAATGACAACTTGAGGTGTGGTAAGAGGCTGGTAACGAACTCTATTTGTTTTTATTTTTGTACATATACTCATAATTGTGGGCATGCTTAGTCTATTCATATAGGGTGTATGTTATTTATGGATGCTTAGTAGTTCTTGCTTTCATATGATTCGTTCCAGCTTGCTAATAGTTTGTAGCATGTCTTATGAATGTTTGCTTGCATTACTCTATTCATAACTTGGTATGACACCGTGGTATCCTCCTATGAATGTTTCATTTGAATTGACTTGGCACATGCTCACGCATGCATATGGCTGAAATAATCAGTTAAGCCTCGATGAATTATTTTGCCTTGAGGGTCTTGAATCACTTTAATGCCATGATTAGTCCTGTTTTATTGCAACCATGATTATGAGAGCTATTTCTCTCTCGTTTGTCGCTCCCTTACTATTGCTAGCCTTCACTTTCACTGAGTGTGTTTTACTCATGCTTCCAACTCCCTAAAACCAAATATTGCCAAAGTGTACACCATACCTACCTATTAGCATCATTTGCTATTTCCGTGCATATTCAATATGCCTTGTTTTCTTCCGAATAAAATGTTTGCTTGTTATGAGAAAGTTAGTTAGTAAAGCTCTCACGAACTTGATGGCACACTTTATTTCCTGCACTTAATAAACCTGAACCATTGTGACTGTCTATGAAAGTTATATGCTTGCAAATTATAGGCTGGGGATTAGCAGAACCGTGCTGTCACGGGGAACGCTTTCAGCACTTGTAAATATATACCCAGTTGATACCATGCTCTTTTGTTGGTGGATGTCGTCGGTGTGAAATAAAATGGGAGCTTGTAAGTCCATGGAGTTATGTATGTGTGTTAGAGAAACGCCTGGGCCGCCGATCTAATCCATGCCGTCATGGTGGAAACCTGCAGTGTAACCATAATGATATCTATGAAGCATTCTTCTTATAAGAAAAAGAGAGAGATATATTGAGAAAAAGAAAAAAGGGGGTATGTGAAAAGAGGAAAGAGAGAAAAAGGCACCATTTTCCCATGGTAAATAAGAAGATTGTTGAGATACTCATTGTCTGCTTGTCTTGTCATTTTGATATGGGATTCTTTCGTATCATTGGGAAAGAGGTAACCTGTTGGTGGTTCTCTATGATACGCACGTATTTACGATGACAAGAACTTACCTGTAACTAAAGTTGAGTAGCATGAGGAGCGGCCCTCGTACTCAAGGGACATGGGATTTCCAGTTTATAGTCTGTCAAGCATATAACTCAGATTAGACCTCACTTTCACCTTAACCACATTAAAGATGCTTATGATAGGGGAAATGAGATCTCAAAGCTAATGAGTACCATAATTTCAACATTTGGAATCCTTTCAAATTATTCAAAACCTTTTCATTTCCTTGTTGAGTCTCCACTTATTCTATGAGCACCTTCTTGAGAGCATAGTTGTCATTCTTAGTGTAATGTGCTTGTCTCAAAACTTGATTATTTGTGTTATGACTTTGATGCTTGTATCTTTGATATCTTTACTTCTAGTCTCCACCTGAACTTCAGAGGTGCCTTGGCATTCACAATAAAAAGGCAAGTGAGATACCACTCTATCATACCTTGTTATGAGCATTGTAATGTTACTTATGTTTATGTTTCATGCTACTTATTATTCTTGAGTTGGAATCTCTTCATAGCTTGCAATGCCTATTAAGTAAACTTAGTTGCATACTCCTTATTATGAATTGTCTAAGTAGTTGATCACATACTAAGAATATATACATCATATGAAGCAAATGTGTTCGTGAAAGTTCTTTTATCGCACTCAGTTTTCAACTGAATTGCTTGAGGACAAACAATAAGCTAAGCTTGGGGGAGTTGATACGTCCAAAACGTATCTACTTTCCCGAACACTTTTGCTATTGTTTCTCCTCTAAACTTGTGTGATTTGGATGCAACTAACACGGACTGACGCTGTTTTCAGCAGAATTGCCTTGGTGTCTAGTTTTTGTGCAGAAAATCAACTATCCGGAAAAATCCCGGAAAATATGCCAAAAATCCTATTTCACCAGAAGACTCCCGGAGCCAGAATACGAGACGGAGGAGGGCTGGGCCCAGGCCACACCACCTGGCCGCGCAGGCAAGCCCATACCGCGCCAGGGGGTGGTCTGGCCGCCCCAGACACCCCCTTGGTCTCCCTCTTCGCCTATAAGATGACTTCTGACCTAAAAACTCAGGGGGGGTTCGACATTTTTCTAGAAGGAGTTCCGCTCCGCTGCCACCACCAGATTCCACGAAACAGCACCAGAAACTCCGTTCTGGCACCTTGCTGGGACAGGGAATTGGAGGAGATCATTCCCATCATCATCACCATCGCTTCTCCATCGACCATCCATGTTTCCCCCATCTATGAGTGAGTAATCCCCCACTGTAGGCTATGGGGATGGTAGGGATTGGATGAGATCGTTCATGTAATGGCATCAGATTGTTAGGGCATGGTGCCTAGTATCTTCTATTAGTACTTTATGACTTTGTTGCGACTTGTTATGCTTAATGCTTGTCACTAGGGCCCGTGTGCCATGATTTCAGATCGGAACATGTTATTGATTTATTATGATAGTATTGTGTATGGTCTTACCTGCAAGTTGTATACACACGTCGTTGTCTGGAACCAATGGCTCCGAAGTGACAGAAATTGGGATAACCGGAGGGAATGGCTTTGATGTGAGGATCACATGTGTTCACGGAGTGTTAATGCTTTTCTCCGGTGCTCTATTAAAAGGAGCACCTTAATTTCCAGTAGTTCCCTTAAGGCCCCGCTGCAAACGGGCTGGCAGGACAAAAGATGTTGTGCAAGTTCTCATTGCAAGCACGTATGGCTATATATGGAACACATGCCTAGGATTATATAGTACTTGGATGCTTTATCTTATTTATCTGCAATTGTCCTATGTTCTGATTGCTATGTGAATTGTCTTGTCCATGCAACGCCCGTCCATCCATCCCTATGCCTACCACACTCGAATCCTACTGTTTACTGCTATTGTTACTTCTGTCTTTACTTTACTACTGCTGTTACTTTACTATTCCTACTACAAAACTGTTGCTACTGATAAACTGTTGTGAGCAAGATTGTTTCCAGGTGTAGCTAAATTGACAACTCAGTTGTTAAGGCTTATAAATATTCTTTGGCTCCCCTTGTGTCGAATCAATAAATTGGGTTTCACTTTCCTCAAAAATACTGCGATACACCCCCTATACTTGTGGGTCATCATTTTGATAAACAAAAGGAAAGTTTCTAGTTATGCCTCTCTTATAAACTAGCTCGTTGATTAACAAGATGATCAAGGTTTCCTGATCATGGACATTGGATGTTGTTAATAACGAGGTCACAACATTAGTGGAATGATGTGATGAACATTCATCCGAAGTATAGCATTACGATCAAAGTCATTATGTTTATATTGCTATAAGATCTAACAAAGTAATCCTAGTCCTTAGACCATGAGATCATGTTAATCACTAGTACTGGAAGAGTATCTTGATAACATCAAACGTCACACTGTGAAAGGGTGATTATAAAGGTGGGTTCAGTGCTACGAAAGTGTTATGTAGAAGCTCATGGATCAAGAGTGGGATGTTGCATGGGTTTTATGTGAATGTTTGTTAATTAAAGTAATTACCAAAATTCTGAATAAATTTAATAAAAGAGTTTTATTAAATGAGAGAGCATTAAATTTGGAGAAATTTAATGCATTTAAAGTGGAGACTTTAAAAGAGAATGTGAAGGGGCATTTTAATGTGGAGGGAGTTACCACCAGGATGAATGGGAGAGGTGAGGGGTCACCTCCATGAGGCGCCGGACATGGGGAGGGGCACCCCCTCCTCCTATAAAAGGCCACCCCTCTCACCCTTCTGCCACACACCTCCTCGTGAAGGATCTCTCTCTCCCCCTCTAGAATTATTCCCCCATGGTCTCGGATTAGCGAGATATATGTTCCCGGTGGCATTTCGTCTGGAATGAGTTGCTGCTTCCGCTGCATCGCTGGAGCAAGGAGGCGGAGGTTATTCGGTGGCCTGAACGTGTGTGCGAGTGCGGATGTGCTGCTGGTTTGCGGCGCTAGGACTTCCACACGATCTTGAGATCGGCAAGCGTACGACTACATCATCCACGAGTTCCTACTCGTTAACAAAACTTTGTTGTCTTCGAGGGTAAGTTCTCCATGGATGTATATCCATTCGTTGCTTGTATCTAGTAGATAGATCTTGGCGTATAGTTCTCATCGTAGGAAATTTTTTGTTTTCTATGCTGTGAACCCCTTCAATTTATGCAAAAACAAGAGGTAAATATGCTTCAATTTTGGACGCATCAAAGATCAAGCGGGATGCACAAGGAAAAGGTATGACCTTGCTAGGTTTTCCTTTTACCGGTCTCAAGGTGGTTGTTGGAAGACTAGGTTATGGGATAGATAGCCACACTATCAATGGGGGGCTTTCGATTGAGTAACTTGATCACATCGTCTTAGAGAGCTTAATCCTTTGCATACTTTGCTTCTCCCTAGTTTGTTGCTTCTCGGTGGTATGATGTTCTTGATCTTGTTGATAGCTCTTCAACAACCCCAAGTTCATCGAAACGGATTTCGTATCCATCTTCTATTGTGTTTTGAGTTTGGAGGTTTTACCGATTCTTTAGTTAGGAAGGTTTCACACCTCTCCTTATTTGGTATTTTACCTTTTGCTCTTTTTCTCAGCTTTCCAAAAGCCCAAGTTTGCTAAAATCGGAGTTCCGACGCAAAAGTTATCACCATTTTAGTCTTCGGTGTTTTCTAGGCACGGCCGGTTATACTGTCAAACCAGTCCATGGGTCGCTGGTTTACATCGGTTTCTGTCGAACCACTATACTAAGCGCTCGTTTGGTGGGGTGCCGATCCATTCGGCGTGGCACTGGTTCGTTTGGTGAGAAAACGAGCATGTCGGGCCTGGTGCCGGTTCGTCCAACGCACGGTTCGGCTTCGTTGGGATTTCCATCGATTCTGCCTAGACTACTCGTTTTCAGCCCCGATGGGCAGATTTGCTTTCCCCTATAAAAGGGGCTTCTTCCCAAGGTTTTCTAAGAGTTCTTGAGCATGTTTTTTACCTCCATTGTTGAGCCCCTTGAGCTTGATTCCTCTCCCTTCCCTCCTATGATTCTTGCATATTTTTGAGGGCTTTGGAAGAGGAGATCTAGATCTACAATCCCCACCAACCAAATCATCCTCTAAGTGAGGGGAACCCATTAGATCTAGATCTTGGAGTCATTGGTTGATTTTCCACTATTGTTCTCCCTCTCCAATTCCTCCCTAGCACTTGTTGCTTTGGTGAGATTTGAGAGTGAAGGATTTGAGCACCATTGGTGCTCTTGCTTTGGATTCTTGCATAAGTGTTGAGCTCTCCATTATGATTTGTTCGAATGAGATAATGTGAGCTTGTTAATCTTGGAGGGTGACCTCCTAGTTGGTTTGGCGGTTGGTGTCGCGGTGCTTTCTTTATGGAAGATTGTGAAGAGGCCTAAGATTTCCCCTTCGTGGGATTTGTGAAGTGGTTGTGGAGCTTGTCATCTCCAGAGTGGAGGAAAATCTAGACATAAGAAAAGGGCCTATTCCTTCGTGGAATAGACTTGGAGAAGAATGTGAGCCTTCGTGGTGTTGGAAAATCCTTCATGGAATCCCAAATCTCTCTAACGTGACGTACCTTACTTGTAAGGGAACACGGGAATACATCTTCGTCTTCGCGTGACTCAGTTATCTCTATACCCGAGCTTACTTTTCTTGTGATAGTCATCGATTTGAAGTACTTATATCTTGCTTAGCACTTGTGGTATATATCTTGTGCTATCTTTCTTAGATTAACTTGTTGGTGCACTTAGTTTATCCTGGTGTATTTAGATTTTGTGCTTGTAAAATAAACGTTAATTTAATTCCGCATTCTATTAAGCCAAAACCACAATAGTTTTGAACTTGCCTATTCACCCTCTTCTAGGCAACATCTCTATCCTTTCACCTCCTCCTGTAGAGAGACAAACAAAACATGGTCAGGTTTGATCCTACAGTCCATGCTTGAACCAGCGATTTTAGGTCCATATCCTACTGTTTGGTAAGATGGTATCTGAAGTTTCCCTTTGAGAGCACCATATAAGTAGATTTTGCAGAGTATTCTCCCGTTGGAGACCAAGGCTTGCCCAAGAGATCACCCATGTTGATGTTTCTCTCCACTTTGTAGCCTCCATTTTTTTGCACTATTTTACACCTTGATTAGATAGAGTTCCGGTGATGTCTAAAATCCATTTGTTGTTTGTCAGGCTTTGAGAAACTGTTCTCGAGTTGCGGATCCTGGTGGTGACTAATTGTGTGGCCATCGTGCAATATCTGATTCTGACTTCTATTGATCCATCGATTGCGTCAAAAAATGGTCCGGTCCTCGACTCCAACCTTTTTTCTAAACTAGGCTATCTAAGACACCCTACCTTTTGTGTCTTTAATCATCAGCAAACCCCTGTAATATCTTCCTAAAGTCTATGCGTCACAACCATTCCCAGCGTACTCTTAGAGCCTACGCCTGCAGCTGTAGGTTCTTTTTATTGAGTCTTTCGAACTCCCATGGCTTGAAGAGTTGATTCTAGGCCATCAGACACCGTCCTCCCATTGACACGGTCCTTTCCTGCACAAAACCCCACCTCAAACTCTTCTCCACTTCCTCAACAAGCGGCCAACATAGCGCCTCTGAGATCAATATATGGTGTACAGATCGTCGCTATGACTGCTTTGTTGAGATTAGGCATCCCTGCCATTGCGCTTTGTTGAGATGACATAATGGAAGTTACACTCCTAGATATCGAATGGGAAAATTGGTAATGACACAGCCCAACAAGCTAGATATTGGCTCCTTCTCTTGCTCTCCTCTTATGATAAATGTAGATGACATCTTTTGGTAATTTACATGTAACCCTGACGCAGTTTCAAACATATCCAAAACTTCTCTAATAGTCACTATATCATTGACAACCGGCTTGAAAATAATGACGAAATAGTCTTTACACATTGATAATCGTAGAGTTGCATTGTAGTTTCTAACTGGGTATAGCAGCCCGTGCTCCATAGCCATGCTGATGATCATCGTGGTTACCTCCATTGAGAGCACGAAAAGGAGTGGCGAAAGAGGGTCTCCCTAGCAAAGGGCCCCGACATGTAAAATTATTTTTTTGGAACTCCATTGAGTAGCAATCTTGTGCTCGACGTACGCAGCACAATTGCGATCCAACTCAAGAAGGCCTCCAGATATCCCAATTTTTATCAAAACTCAAAAATAAATGACCAAGAGAGGGAGTCGAAGACTTGATAAATGTCTAGCTTCAGAAACTTACTTGTTTCTCTTCAGCTGATGAAGCTGCCGTGCAAATTTCCCTCTTTGGTAAACATTGACTGGTTGGTAATGACCAACTTCTCCATCCTGGGCCTGAGGCGGCTCACAATGATCTTGGAGAATAGCTTTTCATAACTATGTATGAGGTTGATTGGCCAGAAATGTCCTACTTCTTGCGCAACTATTTTTTTGAAATCGGCGTGACAATTGTTCGATTTAGTATTTCGAACACACGTCCATCCGCAGATATAGTTTTAGGATGGCTGCCAGGATTTCGTTCTTAATATTTGACTAGGCTCATTTATAGAAACCTATGATGAAACCATCTAGCCACGACACGGAAGACATTTCTATAATCACACCCTAGACTTCTTCCACGGAGAAGGTTGTCCTGAGTTCATCGAGGTCCCTTGTTGGTAGCCCAATATCCTAAAAATCTAATGACTTCTCTCTGTTCTAGATATTTTGTAGCAAGGCACTGTAAGCATCAAAGAATAGCTCCTCCTTATGTGCCGCTGGTGAGTGATCAACTCCTCTCTGTGCTTGATTGCAGGGATAAAGTTTTTTTCACGAAGTTGGTTTGCTGCCGCGCGAAAGAGACTAGAGAGGAACAAAGGAGAAAAATTGCAAAATAAGATTCACCGGTTTTGTTTCGCCGCTTCCTGAAGAGATAGAGAGAGAGAGGTTGAAGAAAGTAAAAAAGTAGGATACATGGGAGAGAGTAGAGTATGGTCGTGGAGAAGAGATAATTTCCAACTTTCGGAGGCAACAACTCTGCTTCTGCGGAGCTCACCGTAAGCGGGACGCACTTGACTAGTCTCTCACGCCGGTCATGTAATGTGTTTTTACACGACAAAATAATTACTGCCCCAATTCGTGTACCAAGTCATATATGAACTTTAGTAGTGCTGGCCAGCTAGCGCGATGTACTTTAGCACCGCAATATAATCTTCCACGTCACAAACTTGTCTGCCGCCCTTGTTGCTCGCCAGAAAAGCACTATATGCCGCGCCAAAAAGTTTTCAAGCCCATTTTGTGCTGTGCCACCCAAAAAAGTTCTAGGTATAGCCATACGCTCTTATAGTGTATTAATCTATATACATAGGTTAGAAGGGATGTTCTTTCCATACAAGTCATGGACATACTATACAAGTAAACATATACAAGACCGTATATCTATAAATAAATATTCTAACAATAGTGAATACCCCAGCTATGACCTCCTACTTCTTAGGAAGTCCATTGCACCTTTTCCTTCCACGCAAGTGATATGCTAGGTTGATGGACTCTCGGGTTCGTAGTAACATCATATCATCACATAACAGAGTTCTTACCATAAGTTCAATTACTTTCCTTGATGCCGCTCATCCCAAATGCATAGTTATACCAAGATAGCAACTACAATGTGCAATTTTATCGCTCAAAATATGTGAAATTTTGGTGAATGGATAGAAACATAACATATGAAAATAACAATATATAGATTTGTGTGTCAAGGTTTGTGTCCGTGGTACACTCTAGTATATATAGAACGGACAACCGTATGATGCCTCAGATAAGTAGGTGTGACATTACTCATTGTATCAACCATCTTAATGTTAAGTACAATATATGGTGCCAAAAATTTAGTTCTTTTAGTGGATAGATGCTACATCAAGGATCTTGGCACATATGCAAACTTTTCAACCCTTGTATTTTCGCAAAAAGAAATTTCTGAATCTCATAATAAGTTGCCAAAAACATAGATCCTTGAAAAAGCAAGGTTCCCAGAAAAGTTAGCAAACACCGTCTTCCAGTATCAAAACTAATTATTAAGCACTTCCAAAAACTCTCACAAACTAAGCACATGTAGTTTTAGTTGACTGAAGCTAGAAGATCGAGATGATAAAATGGTGAAAGAGGATTTCTTCCATCATACTTGCCTGCTGATTTCTTTCCTAATATCCTTGTTGAATTATCATTAGTTCATCATAAAAAATCTTGGTTTTTAGAATCGCGGAATGACGGTGATGATGGAATATTTGGTATTTTGTCCTGCTTAAGTGTAACACCTAGCCTCTTCGGACCGGTGGCTGTCACCCTGACATCATTCTAGGATCTCTAGGATGACCCCACATACCAACACCGGGAACAACTTCCCGGTCGGTCATCTATACTTAAATCATTCTAGACCAAGCACGTTTAACCTCGGAGTTCTTTTTAGATGATCTTTCGGAAAAGAAGTTGCAACTTGTTGATATAAATATCATATCAATCCTATTAAGTCATGCGCCAGGATCTCACATCAAGTTCCAAATACAAGAACCCCTATTGTTGTCTTGCACCTAATTGGTGTCATGTCAGTTATATTTATGTGGACAAGTTCCTTGCAATCTCAGAATCGCGATGCCTACCCAAGGAAGATTCCTAAATTATTGTTGCACTACTCTTCATGTTAATATTTAGATAACTACATACATCTCGATCTATTCCCCATTTTAATTTGTTTCTTATGGTCTCGTGATAGTGTGGCCAACTATAAGCAACAAATGATGTACTAACTGCTAGTTAAATATTGAAATTAGAAAAAATCCATTCTTCATAGGTTTTGATGAACCATAAAAAGGAGGACAAATGTGGGAATACAAGGAATTTTTTATAGGTTATGCCCCAAATACCATAGTGTAATTGAACCTTATGGGAGAATTTCTTGTATATTGTGAAGTAGATCCATGGAACAATAAAATTTCCTTTTTTCACATAAAAATTCTAAATATTGAAATTGCTACACAACCATAATCAGACAATGAGAACCACCAAGTAAGACAAAGTAAAATTTTCAATATTACACCTTAGTTTGTTGAAAAAATTAGCATACTGGAATCTAAATTAAGTTTCGTTCACCCTTTTTGGACTTTGCATATTTTATATGCACTTCTGATTTTTATGCAATATTTAGATTTTGATATCTAGTAACTTGTATTCTTAGTGCTCCACTAGTTCCAAAAGTCAATTTTATTATTTTATTTCCATAAACAATGTGACCTCGTACCAGTAGAGGGAAGCTCGAGGAAGAGGCGGCGAGTGCGAGTCCAACAGTATGGAGCCTGTGGTGATGCTTGCAAATAGTGGTCGATTCCAGTGGTTGTGGGAAAAAATTGTGCACAAGCACATTGATTCAGATGTAATGGTGGCTCGGTTTCAATGGTGGGAAATTTCATTGCGTAATGGTGGGTGACATAGGTATGACTATTTGGATGCTTATAATTCACTATCCTACATTGGGTAGAAAGGCCTACGGCCCATAAAGATTCCAGATAACGGCCCAAAGAAGCAACCGACAAAGACTTTGATTGTATTAGGAAAGAAACCACGAACCGACATTGTGTTGATATTGTAATCACGCGTGTATGAAACCTATCTGCATACAAATTTAAGATCCGGCCTATTATATATAAGACGGGAGAAGCCCAAGCGAGGGTACCGAAATCTAGAGGACAACTTGTAATAGTGTGTTTTATTAATATTCAGGCGACTTTGATTCCATTGTTTCCCTGACATCCGATGAAATCCCCAGCATTCTGTTTTCCGCGAAACCCCAAGTCCATCACCATGGGCATTGCCGAAGTTACCTCTCGTCAATTGGCGCTGTCTATGGGAAACTTGAACGCTGGAAGGACGGATTCGGCGGAACGCTCTCCACCAAGCATCAACTCGACGAAAGCAAATCCACACCCGCCCACCCATAAAGCTATGCCCACAGAAGTACCGAAACCTTCCGTCGGATCCTCAATGGAAGTCGAAGCATAGATCGAAGCAGGCAAGGAAAGCGGGCAAATCGAGATGAATCTGGGGGATCTTGATGGTCTCTATCACAATCTCTCCTTCGGATCAGACCCACCATTAACCCCACCACGCGAGGCAAGCCCAGCCAATTCGAAACCCGAAGAAAGCAGCGAAAGCATCGACTTCAGAATTTGGATGGCGGAAATCTATCCAGAGCAAAAACTGATGGGCTTCACTAGTTCATCCGATAGTGTCTCCATCGGTGCAAACAATGACGTTACTAGCCTATACGCCATTCAACACCAAGTATGCGCGATCATAGGAGACGCCACAACCCAGCAAGACTCCAACGGTAACCCAATTCTTAATCCCGATGATATTCTTTCAAGCCATAATGCAGGAAGTGATGACAACGAAGGAAGTCAAGGAAATGGGGCCGACCCAACAATCAACTGTGAAAATCGGGAAGAAGAACAACCACGCGAAGGTGAAAGGCGAACCCTTAGCCTACCAGTCAGTGCATGGGAAAAGGCGAGAGCAGCAATTTCGGGTGCGATCCCAATGACAACGGATGCTACCCACAAAGATCTATTGGCATACCAATATCTGCTCCATCACAAAAAGAGAGACCTCCTCAGGATGCAAAGGAAACTCGACGAAAGGAAAAGGGTAGCCGACGAATCTAGCTTACGGTGGGCGTAGCTAAACTCCACCAGAGGATCAAAAAGCATAACAGGAGGAGCATCGCCACGAAGAGGAACGTCTAGATTACGAGATATCCCAGAAGAAGAGAGGAGCGGACTGATCCGAGACCTTGATCTGTCGTTTATGTCGATAGACCAAGATGGGAATATCAAGGCAAAAACAGCTCAGGCAGCCATTGTGGCCGCACAAACATACCTACTCACAACACATCCCGCACCCGACGATCCTCGCGCGGCCCTCCACCGCCCCGCTTTGATGAATCTCGGCTTGGTGGGAGAATCTCTCATGCAAGAAAATAAAGTAACCACAAGGCAACTTGACAGATCCACATGCCGTCGCAGCAGCCCTCGGCAAAGAGATCACACCCGACGATCATGATCGCCACATCGGGTCCACTTTTCAGAATCAGAACCGCGCAACGATGCAATAAACGACATCACCCAGCGAAGGATCGATCGATCAAGAGAAGAGCGCATCATCCGAGGATGCCATGACGGCGAAAGCGAGGAAGAATAAGAATTATGCGGAGCTAGCTGCTTCACCCGACGGGTTCGCAAAACCAGGACCGTGTTGACCACCTGATGTGTGGCATAACCCTAGCGCGCACCTGATAGAAATTCCGTTGTGTATAAAGAGTATTGACAAATTGCAAAAACCTTTTGAGTTTTACACTAGTGTATCCTCAAGAAGGTGTTACTCCCATTAGAAGATAATATAAAATTATCTGATATAATTAGAAAGATTGGCTGCCCAGCAGGCCAACTGCCAATAAAGCCAAAAACCTCGGATCATGCTCAGACGCGAGAAAAAAAATCCGAATGCCGTGTTCAGAAACATGAAGGTAAGACCCCAGGATTCGTCCTATGTGGCCTGGTAATCGCACAAGAATGCACTCTACCAGTAAAAAATCCGTATCAACGATACGATGAAAAATCCTGATAGACGCGTTGGGTACCCGATAAAAATAGAAAGCTGTAATTCAGTATTCGGTAAGACCTCAGCGACTTGAACTGAATTACGCCAGTTATAAATTCCGAATTCGAGTCTGGGGACTTGAATTTGATGTAGGTCAACCTTGTTTTTGCCCAGGAGCAATTAACTAATTCCCAATCTGTCGGAAGCATCATACTCGTTGTACCAGATCCCTACAAAATGTAAAAAAGCGATAAAAATAAAGGAAAAGGAAACTTTGAGACTCAACCTGAAACTGCGGTTCAGGTAGAGTCTCGGGAGCTACTAACATAGGTGACTATTCGGGTGCTTATAATTCGCTACCCTACATTGGGTAGAAAGGCCTACGGCCCATGAAGATTTCAGATAATGGCCCAAAGAAGCAACCGACAAAGACTTTGATTGTATTAGAAAAGAAACCACGAACCAACATTGTGTTGGTATTGTAATCACGCGTGTATGAAACCTATCCGCATACAGCTTTGAGACCCGACCTATTATATATAGGACGGAAGAAGCCCAGGCGAGGGTGCCGAAATCTAGAGGACAACTTGTAACAGTGTGTTTTCTTAATATTCAGGCGACTTTGATTCCATTGTTTCCCTGACATCCGACGAAATTCCCCAGCGTTCTCTTTTCCGCGAAACCCCAAGTCCATCACCATGGGCATTGCCATGACGGTGAAATCGAGCGGCTAATGTTCAGGTGTTCGGGGCTCTTTGCATGCACATGTGAATGGGAAAGAGTAGGAAGAAAAGGGATATGTCGAGTGCATACCTCCTCGTGTATAGGTCACTTAGCGGTGGAAAAATCTTGTAATTTTAATACAATCTGTGCCTGAAGCTGATGGAGGCTGTGTGGATTAACCATCACCAACTCAAAACTTAATACTCCCTCTGTCTTAAAATAGATGTCGAAAATTTGCCTAAATTTAAATGTAGCTAGACACTATTTAGTATTAGATACATCTAAATTTAAACAAATTTGCGACATCTAATTTGAGAAAGAGGGAGTAGTAAAGATCATGGATCAGTGTCCAGATCATTAGGTAATCAGATGTGAGTATGAATAACTATTTTTTGCTTTTGACCATTTCTTTGCTGAAGAGATACATGCTTAGAAGCCATTGTATGATTTTTGGAAAGGTGACCTAATAAAGTGTTTGATTTTCATCTATGATTCATGAATGTGCAGATGCTAACTTACATGTGATTTCATATTTATGCAGATTAAATATAAAGCTATAATGCAAACACTAAGGTTATTAACATTGTGTTATAGTATCATTTCAGGATGATGTGTAGAGTTTTGCAGGCAACCCATACACTTGAGAATTAACTCTATCCTCTTGGCCTCTTTGAACATGACATTACTTGTAGTATCCTTTTTTACATTTATATGTCATTTAGATTGTCAATAACAATAAACACCATATACTATTTTATTTTCCCTTTCCCTTTGCGATCTTTGTAAACAAACTAGGTATCACATGCATGCAAGTTGTGGAAGAACTACTGAAAACATGATATTGGACTTAGCTTTAGGAGACGCATTTCTGCCCTGCTAGAAGAGTGATGGGATCATGGAAGTGAGAAAGAAAGAGGCTTTCATAGCAGTTTTTTTTCTTGTCTTCTATAGTGCTTGAGCAGATGTATGTGACATGCATTGTGTATTGTTGTACTCATTCTCTTGTGACAAAAAGATTGGCCGCTCACATTTATCCTCCTATATGGCGTTACCTTCCCTATTTTTCACTTTGTTTTTATGCCTGTTTAGCAGCCTGTTCTGAGACACACACAACTGGTGTGCCCAAACATCTAGTAAACACAAAAGTTCTCTACCCACTAGTCACGTGATTTCAAAAGTACTGGAAC
Organism: Avena eriantha; assembly: GCA_910589775.1. Lineage (NCBI taxonomy): Eukaryota > Viridiplantae > Streptophyta > Magnoliopsida > Poales > Poaceae > Avena > Avena eriantha. The sequence goes on along the minus strand of OU342740.1, from coordinate 304,782,238 downwards.
CGTGATTTCCCAATTAGGTTCCATTCGTCGATTAATAGTCAGTAAGCTAGTAAGCCACAACATGGTCATCATATTAGCAAATGGGAAAGCTATTGTGCACGTGCATGATTTGGAAAGCTATCCCTAGTATGTGCACATACTAACAGGAAGGAAGGTCCCTTGGCGCAACTAGCAACCCGTGGTCACAATGACTTGTATGCCATCGGCTTTCTAACATCCATGTTATTTCCTCTAGAGCCGCCTGCTACTCTTGTCTTATCGCCCTAGCAAATTTGAACGATTTCTCCTCCATTTCACGAAATTAGTGTAGTTGATGCTCTTGCGGTAGTTGAAATATATTTCCCAATGTCGCCCATCCCTAACACATAGTAACGATAGCAATTGTGGCATGTGTTTTCTCGCTAGAACATTCCGAACACATGTGACTCGGGATGGAAAAATTAATACACAATTTTGTTTGCTTCACTGCATGGGTTCTTTCATGTCACAGATGAGTTTTTTGGTACATATATAGATGAGGTATGATGTGTAATACAAGTATCCAAGTTGGGTTAACTCCGAGTAAATGGCCATGTTTTCTCAAAGTACTTTAGTGGTGATAAAGTGAATAACTTCCTTGAGTGTATTAGTAATTGTAGAAAGTAAAGAGGAGAACGCATACCAGTAGAATTGTGAGAAATAAGTCACCTCTCTTTTTCACTAGTTCAATGAGATCTATAATGAACGGACCTCCCTGTTAAACTACTTGTATAAATGCACATTAACTCACAATATATGGTGCGTGAGAAATATAGCAACACATGTAAAAGGTCATATCTATATGAAATTTATCCTTGCTACATGTTTTTCCTCTTTATAAACTGCATTAAGGAAAATGGACGGAAATATAAGAATATGGTGGCTAATTATCCATAAAATGGGATGAACTATCCAAGTAACTATAATAAATTAATAATTTCCTAGTTTTTTTTAAAGCAAACATAGTACAATTTCGTCTGTGTTAATGTTGTACTATTAATAGCTCACTTGGTTAGGAAACTGGATGTACAACCTAGCCATCTAGGTTTAACTCCTCAGGGATACATATTTGTTCTTATTTCTAAAAATCGGTGTAGCGATTTCCCCTCATTTCTTTTAAAAACTGTACTATTTAATATTGATTTTTGGTGTACTCTTGTTGGTCCGATGCTTGGCTGAGTGGGCATGGGTTAGTTCCTAGTGTAGGTAATCTTCAGCTTTCGGTGAACGAAGATCATAGGAGACTTAGTTAAATGCTACAAGGTGTTATACTAGTATTTTATGAAAATGTCCACGCATCTATTTGTAAAGTTGGATTTTGGTTATGCAATTGGGGGCCATTTTCACACAAAAAGTAGGTATTAATTGCATTACACCAGATTCATCTGAGGTAAAGAGAAGAATGTTACTTCTTTAAATATGTACTATTGGGTGGCTTAACACATACCGAAACAAATTATCTAGGGTAAAGGTTGCATGCTTTATGACCTATAAAACCCCAAGAGGGCGGCCAATGGACGCATTTCCTATTTTTCGCTCAGCGCGGAGCGAATGCGCTCCATACATCCTCCGCAACGTCGTGGGCTGGGCTGGCCCAGTAGGAGCTCCTCTGGTCGATTTATGTTTTAGACGTTTCTTTTGGGTTTTCCTGTTTGTTTTCCTTCTCGTTTTTCTTTCCTTTTTACTTTTTCATTTTATTTTCAACTTTTTATTTTCCGTGTTCGGTCTCCTTGTATTCCGTTTTTTCCTTTTTGTTTCTTTTTATGTTTTTCCTTATTATTTCTTCTTATTTTCTCTTTTTGTTTGCTTTTATTTTCTATCTTTTTGTTTTGTATTAGTCTTTATATTAAACACAAAATATTAGTAGTTCTTTGCTTGTTTAAATGACATAAATATTATTATTAAAAATCATTAAAGTAAAATGAACGTTTATATTTTAGAAATGGTCAAGTAAGGTAAATGTTGTGACCCAAAAACAATTCAAATGAGTTTATTTTTTTATAGTGAAACAATTTAAATGAGGTAAATGTTCCTACTAAAAAACGTTTAAATAAGATACTCTTAAAAAATATATTTTCAATAATATGTTCAAATGAGCTAAATGTTTTTACCAAGGCAAACATTCACATGGAAAAGAAATTTTAATGTTAAAAAGTAAAAATAAAAAAATAGAGAAAACAAAAAGAAACATAAAAAGGAAATAGAAAGTAAAAGAATAGAGAAAAAGGAAAAAAACAAAAGAAATAAGAGAAAGGAAAACGTGAAAAAAGCTATATTAGAAGCATCTCATGACTGCACCACCGCATGCGGGAGCTATTTCGTATCGCCTTGAGTGGAGAATAGGAGCATCCTCAATGGGTCCCCCCATTCTAGTTCCTAGTAAAGTCAACTAGACCCCAATACCATAGTGACAGTAAATTGGGGATTTTTTCATTTACGGGTTGTTTGGAAAGTGCGATAGTTACGGCGCTTGGAGTATACATATTGCATTCTTCCTTCTTCTATAGGTCTTTCTGGACGGCGAGACGGAAAAAGGTGCCTGAAATTCACTAGGCCTATATATGTACAAAGGCCCAAGGCTCACTTTCGTCACCATGTACTCATCAGCTAATTATAACACTATAACTAAACGATAAAACTCTACATATGTTCACATGAGAATCAAATGATATTACACATGCTTATATCATGGTATCAATAACTATTCATCTAATTTATGGCGGACGACCCCCTATGTTATCATGATCGATGATGCAACTAAGATGAACTTATTTAGAAGTACAAATTTTGTTCTCTTCCATCTACATGCAGCTCAAGATCTGTATTTGACTATGAATTAGGCTAATAATATGTAAACTGTTTGAAATAAAACCATATCATTTGAGTATGACTTCCTTGAGCCATCATATTCTTTACTCCCACCATCTCTACATGTCATTCTAGCTTTAATTTTTACTTCTAAACATGTCACTATCTCAACCTTGAGACTTTTGAATCTTTGTCATGGGGCTTTTGGACTGCACACAATTGAGAATAGTTTGCAAGTGCCAGAGATAGGTTTCAAGTGATCAGTGCGAGCATTCGTTGACGAGTGAACCACATTCTGGTGGCATAATCGAGCAATGCAGTCTAGGATCCCTCTTTTAGTGTTGAAGTGCTTCCCCAATTACCGCTCATTCCTAAGGCATGGTCATACCGTGATTGAACATCCAACATGTTTTTTCCTCGATCAAAGATTGAACATGGAGTGAAGGGAGATGGAAGCATGAGATAAAAAGAGATAATGTGCAATTATTATTTTTACTACATGGGTTGTCTAGTATGACCCGTGATACGACTTGGATCTCACGCTATATATAGAGAGGAAGAAGGCATCTCATGTCACAATTATCCAGGGCATGTGGTCATTCAATTTATTTCCAACTTCCAAGTACTCCGTACAATTGTTGGAGAACTTCCATGCATGGACAAGTTGGTGATAAGCACAAATACAGTCTCGAGTCTTATGCAGTCTCATCTTTTTCGTAGGAGGATAAACAAAACATACTTACTCCGTATAATTTTATTTTTGCGGTACAGTCTCTAGCTTTTATCGTTTTAGTGGATTTGTTTTTATCGAATCTGGGGTTTAGCGAATGCAAGTTACAATCTCTGAACCGAGAAACCCATTAGGCCCATATACGGAATTAGCATGGTTGGTCCAGAAGCCCACGCGGCGTTGGACAACGTAATCGCCTTCGTCACGGCGACCAGAGCGGCGCCGCCTCTCTTCTTTTCCCCTCCCCACCCCAACCCATCTGCAGCTACAAAGCCTACAAAACCCTAACATAATCTCCATCCGATCGAACCCTTCCTCCCTCGCGCCGCGCCCCCACACACCCCAGATTCTTCGATTCAACCCTTCCCGAGCAAGATGATGCCGGGGTCAGCCCCGCCGGCCGCCGGGAGCGGCATGTTCGTCCCGACGCACACGGCGGGCACGGTGCTCTGCTGCATGTGCGGCGTCTCCATGCAGCCCAACCCGGCGAACATGTGCGCGCGCTGCCTCCGCGCGCGCGTCGACATCACCGAGGGCGTCCCGCGCAACGCCGCCGTCGTCTACTGCCCCGACTGCTTCTCCTACCTCCAGCCCCCGCGCTCCTGGATCAAGGCGGGGCCGGAGTCCCCCGAGCTCATGCAGATCCTCCTCCGCCGCATCAAGCACCCGCTCGCCCGCCTCCGGGTCTCGCTCTCGGGCGCCGAGTTCGTCTTCTCCGAGCCCCACTCCAAGCGCCTCCGCCTCAAGCTCCGCCTCCGCCGCGAGGTCCTCAACGGCATCGTCCTCGAGCAGACCCACCCCGTCGAGTTCGTCGTCCACGACCGCCTCTGTGACGCATGCGCCCGCGCCCAGGCCAACCCCGACCAGTGGGTCGCCGTCGTCCAGCTCCGCCAGCACGTCCCCCACCGCCGCACCTTCCTCTACCTCGAGCAGCTCCTCATCAAGCACGGGCAGGCCGCGCTCGCAATCCGCGTCGCATCGGCGCCTGGTGGCCTCGACTTCTTCTTCGGCTCTCGCTCGCACGCTGCCCGCCTCGTCGACTTCCTCGGCACCGTCGCGCCCATCCAGACCAACACAGCCAAGCAGCTCGTCTCGCATGACACAAAGAGTTTTATCTACAACTACAAGTACACCTTCTCGGTCGAGATCTGCCCCATATGCCGTGAGGACCTGATTGCCCTCAGCCCCAAGGCATCCCGTGACCTCGGTGGACTTGGCCCTTTGGTCCTCTGCATCAAGGTCACCAATGCCATTGCTCTGCTTGACCCCCTCACCCTGCGTGTGCATCATCTTGAGGAGAAGAAGTACAGGGTCTACAACTTCAAGGCCGCTCTCACTAGCAAGCAGCTCGTGGAGTACATGGTGCTTGATATTGAGCAAGAGTCACCTGAGATCACTGTTGATGGATCTCGCTACCAGCTGGCATATGCGCAGGTTGCGCGGATGTCTGATTTTGGGAAAAATGATACAGTGTTTACAGTACGGACTCATCTTGGGCACCGGCTCAACCCTGGGGACCTTGCGCTTGGGTATGATCTCTATGGCGCCAATATGAATGATGATGATATGGACAAGGCTTTGCTGCGCCAGAATTTGCCTGAAGTGATTCTGGTCAAGAAGAGCTATGAGAAGAAGCCACGCACACGCAGATGGAAGCTGAAGCGGCTGCCTGTCGAGGAAGATCTTGGGAACAAGCCCAAAGGCGAGGAAGAGAGGAGGGACGATGAGTATGGCAGGTTCCTTCTTGAGTTGGAGCGTGACCCAGAACTAAGGTTTGGGATAAATCTGTACAAGAACGAGGACTACAGATCAGAAATGGCATCAACAATTGGTGATGATGTCCCTACTGTGCCAATTGAGGAGTTGATTGAGGATCTGAGCCTCGGTGATGACGATGAGGATGAAGAGGAGGAAGGCAGTGCACATGCTGGTATGGTGGAGTAAGCAATCGTCTCTACTTAGAGCATTGCTCATGACGGTTCTGGACCACTGCAGCTCATAGGTCTGAACTGCATCTGTTCAATCCATATAAGTTTTATTTTTCTTCACTGCTACTAGTTATGAACGTCGAAGGTGTTGCTTAAATGGTCTAAGTTTTGGACTTCTCTGTTTGTTGCTACCGACATTGTTTGGAACCATATATCTTATCTGTGTGTAACAATTGTCATAAGTTAAATACATTTCCTGGCATGTTCTATGTTGTTTGTCATATGCTGTTCATTTATCATTCTTTGGTCGTTCAAAATAACATACTAGCTTAGATGCAACATTAGATTCATGAAACATATATTAGCATTGTGATGTGATTAGAGGATCTTGGGGAAACAAGGGCCAAGGGCTACTGTTGCTTTTCGGTAGTAAAAGAAGTTCTGTCATCATCTCTTCTTTCTGTTTTTGTTCTACTAGATATCCGGTAGACTGATTCAGAAGGGTTCTGCATGTCTACTTGCATAAGTTGGGAACATTCACACCTTCTAGTTCGTGGATAAGTTCAGCGGTACCACTGTTAACTACCTAACTGATTGCATAGATTATTAAACATAGGATACCACCTACCTCCCACAGGCTGTTTGAGAAGTTGATGCACTGTTTTTCTCCAAATGCGGCTCATCCCTAAGGTGTAGCTATACCAGAATCGCAATTTCACTCAAAGATGTTATGCTTTGGTGACTAAAGATGCAAACAGAAAGAGAAAATAAGAATCTATAGCTTTGTTTGCTTTGCTATGTTTGATATGTTGTTGTCCAGATCTATGGTATATATAGGAAGGAAAAATGTATGATGTCTCATTTAAGTAGGTGGCCTTGGGCATTGCATCAACCATTTTAATGTTCCAAGCCAATGGTGGTAAACGGGAGTAGTAAAGGGGGTAGTTTCAGTGGATTCATTTTACCAGCTAGCTCATGCCCCACCAAAGTCTTAAAATCTCATTTCTCATAGCAATTTACCATGCAGATGGTTCCTTTAAAAACACAATGTCCTCTTAATGTTCAACAATAAAATCATCTTCCAGTATCTCTTGACTCACTAGTCGCTAAGCACTTCAAGCATCTATCCCTCACTAATTGCATGTGTAGTACTAAAATTCTGATTGGACCATCACCTTGCATCAAAGTATGTCGTGGTGTTCTGAAATTGCTTGCAAATCACGGCGATGACTGGAGTGCTGAACTATTTGGCATTTTGGCTTTGCTCAAGTTGCAAATACAAACATCCCTATTACACCAAGTTTTTGCTCCGAAGCAAACTAGAAGTTCTATGAACATCATGTTTGAAGGCAGCCGCAAATAATGGCAGTTAGCTAGTGTTGCAGCTGCATAATAACCAAACTAATTCCAGTTATATGAGCAGAGAGTCCCATGCACTGGAGAGTGACATGCAGGAAAAGGTGAGAACTTTCTGAAAGAAAAGAAGACTTCAAAATCAGGCTGTCTCGAAAGAAAATCAGCATCTATTTGTTGCTGGATGGTGACTATAAACATGCTTTTTAGTGGCTTTGCTTGTAAATCTCTTATCTTTACTCTTGTAAAGATCTGGTCCTGATTTTATTTACTCCTATGATTCTCTTGTAAACAAAGCGACAATTGAATTGATTTATACCCTGGAACAAATATTTATCACAAAGTTAGGGACTATGATGTCACATGTGTTTGATCAACTGATGCGACATATGACAAAAAATTAATTCTGTAGCATCACATATGAATTTAGTAATGAACTAAAATTTCAGTTTCTAACTAGACGGTATAGAGTTAAAATCATGTAGTACCTAATTATCTGGTACTTGTCACTGATGAGAACTGAAAGTTCCTCGATGAGTTGAAGTGTGACCCAGAACTAAGGTTTGGGATAAATCTGTGCAAGAAGTCGAGAAGTCAGAAGTGGCATCCACGGTTGGTGATGATGTTCCAACTGTACCAATTTAGGAGTTGATTGAGGACCTAAGTCTTGGTGATGAAGAGGAGGATGAAGGGGGAGGAACACAGTGCAATGAACAATCATGTCTACACTTGCTAGATCATTGCTCATGGCGGTTCTGGCTCACTATCATATATCTGAACTTCTCTTTACTGCTACAGTACTGTTATGAATTTCCTAGACATTGCTTAAAAAACCAGGTTTTGGATTTTTTCTGTTTGTTGCTGTTGATATTGTTTGACACAATATCTCATATCTGCGTGTAACAATTTTCATCATAAGGTAAATACATTTCCTGGCATATTCTATGTCGTTTGTGATATGCTGTTCAGTTGTCATTCATTTGGTTGTTCAAAATAACAGATTTGATGAAACATTAGAATCTTGAAACATATATTTGTACTGCAATGTGAAAATTCGATCTTGAGGGAAAAGCCAAAGGCAAGGAAGATCTTGGCAATAAGGCTAGTGTTCCATGTTGGTAGTTAGGAAAAAAAAATCATTATGCATGTGTACTTGCATAAGCTAGGAGAGCTCATGTGGATGTAGTGCGTGGATAGTTACCTGACTATGCATAGTATACTAATGTGAGAGATTTTTAAACTGCCAAGCTAGTGAAGCTACTGGTTACGTAGGCAATCTAATTCAGTAGACTTCTTTCGAGAAGTTGATGGATTGTTTTTCCCAACGCCGCTCATCCTTAAGGTGCACAGCCCTAGTAGAATACTACCTCCGTCCCAAGGCTTAAGGCATATAATTTTTTAAAAAAGTCAAACTATATAAAGTTTGATCAAGTTTTTTTAAAAAAATATTAGTATTTACAATATGAAATATATACCGTTGGATACATCATGAAACATATTTTCACATGGTATCTATATAATATCGTAGTACTTGATAGTTTTGTCAAAATGTTTGGTCAAACTTTTCGTAGTTGACTTTTCAAAAAAATAATATGCCTTAAGCCTTGGGAACGAGGGAGTAGCAATCACAAAAGGCTGTTTATCACTCAAAGATCTCAAGCTTTGGTGAATATGTAGATTCAAACAGAAGAAATTAATAAACTACAGCTTAGTTTGCTGCACTACGTGGGATGGGTTGCCACTCAGATCTATGGTATATGTAGGAGGAAAAAACGTACAATGCCTCATATAAGTAGGTGGCCTTACTCATTGCATTAACCGTTTTAATGTTCCAAGCACAATGGTAGTAAAAGGGTGCACTTTCAGTTGGTGTGTCTCCCGACATAATGAAGTCTTAAAATCTCATAACAGTTTACCAAGCACGTGTCCCCTTAAAAAACAAGGTTTCCCTTAAAATTAACAAAAACATCAGCTTCTCTCGCTCACTAGTCACTGAGCATTCCAAGTACCTTATCACTCACTAATCAAATGTAAGAGTAGTACTAGTTCATCATGAGTTAAAAGGTCATCAAACGTGGATATTTTTCCAAGGTTACTTGTTTATTCATTTTCCTTCTAGATATTCATGTCGGATCAGTTCATCAACAAATCATCATAGTGTTTTTGAATTCTTGCAAAAATGATGGTGATGGCCGGAGTGCTGAACCATTAGGCATTTGGCTTTTGCTCAAGTTGCAAATACAAACGCCCCTCCTTCACCAAGTTTCCTCTGTAAAACAAACTACAGAGTTATATGCACACCGTGTTCATCAGAGGTTGGAGGCAGCGCAAATAGAAAGAATGACTGAGCTAACGATGCAGCTGCATAACCCATATGATTCCATTTATGTGAACAAAGAATCCATGCCACTCTGGAGTGAAATGCAGTGAATGTTTATTTGTTTCTGGATGGTGCCTATAGCCTGCTCTGTAAACAAAGCCAATTTTTAGTGGCTTTGTTTCTAAATCTCTTACCTTTACTCTTGTAAACATCTGAACCAGATTTTCTTTACTCTTATAAACGAAACTGTACGGTTAATTGAATTGTTCTATATCTTGAACCAAATATTTTTCACAATGTTAGGGACTGCGAAGTCAAAAGTGTGTGAACAATTGATGCAACACATGGCAAAAAATAACTTATGTAGCGTCGCATGAGGATTTAGCTAGCCGTGAATTGAATTTTCAGTTCCTGACTAGATGTTAGAGTTAATCCTATACCTATTTCTTTGACATCTGGAATTTTTTACCAACTGAGTATGGAAAGTTCCTGGATGAGTTAAGAGTGTGACCCAGAACTAAGTTTGTGATAAATCTGTACAATAACGAGGACTACAGGTCAGAAATGGCATTCAGGATTAGTAACGATGTCCCTAATGTGCCAATTGGGGAGTTAATAGAGGACCCGAGCCTTGGACATGAAGAGGAGGATGAAGGGGAGGAAGACAGTGCACATGCTGGTATGGTGGAATGAGCAATCGCCTTTCCATTATGATTTTTTGATGAACTGATCCGACATGGATATCTAAAAGGAACATGAATAGGCAAGCAACCATCGAAAAAAAATCCATGCTTGATGACTTTTTAACTCATGATGAACTAGTATTACTCCTACATGTGATTAGTGAGTGGTAAGATACTTGAAATGCTCAATGACTAGTGAGTGAAGAAGCTGGTGTTAATGTTAATTTTAAGGGAAACCTTGTTTTTTAAGGGGACGTGTGCTTGGTAAATTATTATGAGATTTAACTCATTATGGCGGGTGCCACACCAACTGAAACTACTCCCTTTTACTACCATTGTGCTTGGAACATTAAAATGGTTGATGCATTGAGTAAGGTCACATACTTATATGAGGCACTACATTTTCCCCTCCTACATATACCATAGATCTGAGTGCAACCCATCCGACTTAGTGAAGAAAACTAAGCTGTACTTTCTTATTTTCTTGTGTTTGAACCTACATATTCACCAAAGCTTCACATCTTTGAGTGATATAAACAGCCTTCTGTGATTCTATTCTAGTATATGGATGTGCACCTTAAGGATGAGCGGCGTTGGGAAAGGCAATCCAGCAACTTCTGGAAATAAGTCCACTGAAATATATCATCTCACAACCATCGGGTTGGATCATGGATCTGGTGGCACCACCTAACGAGTAGCTTCACTAGCTTGCCAACCAGTGGGACATAGGCGAGGCCCTATGTACCTCGGGTTAACTATCTCTTACATCACTACTATGTATGGTGCGACATAAGTTCCTCATGCAAGTACACATGCGCAACCGTCCTGAATCAATCTACTGGCTGCCTGTTTTAGTACAACAATTAGTCTACTGGCTTCTTAGTATAACAAAAACAGAAGTGCACAATAAGAGATTTTTTTACTACCAACAGGCAGCATTACAGTAGTTCCCAATATCTTCCCCACCTTTGGCTTTTTTTTCAGCAGCTCTTGTAATCACATTGTAATAAGATACAAATGTTGCATCTACTCTATGTAATTTTGAACGAACAAATGTTGCATCTACTCTATCTTTACTACTCCCTTTTACCACCACGGAGCTTGACAATATTTCGTATATTAAGGAGGATTTCCTGAATACCTGAAATAGAGATGATTAGAGAAATGTGAATATTATGTGAGGCTTAGAAAGAAGTACTGCCTAGAGTCAAGAGGGAGCCTATTGGGGTTTATATAGAAAGCGAAAACATTAAAATGGTTGATGCATACGTTTTTCCTTTCATATATATTATGATGTGACTAGCGGATCTGGTGAAAAAAGGCAAAGGGTGTGAAAGATACCAGGAACAAGCTACTGTTTCCTTAGTCTGGAACTGCTTTCTTTAAGTTGGTTATCTTGTAATGTAACCTGCTATCCCCAGCAAGTATACCTATGTGGTGGTTGGTGGGTGGTGGCTATGCAAGACTCTGGCCTATGGGACTTCATTAATTTAAATCCGGACACTTAGTGCATTTTCTCTAAAGAAAAGCTACTGTTGTCTGTTGGTAGTAAAAGAAATCCTTCATTGTGCTCTACCTTATGTTTTTGTTAGACTAAACAGCCAGTTGACTGATTCAGAAGGGTTCTGCATATGTACTTGCATAAGTTGAGAACTTATGTAGCACCATGTAGTGCGGAAATTCAGTTCGGCTAGCGGGTGCAAATGAACCCATTACTAGAGAGCACATTTGAAAATATTAAAAAAAATAGAAAAAATATATACATGTACATTATATGTTCGTACACAAGTTTTCGAGGAAAAGGGACGGTTTTTGTGTCCCATGTAAAAAGACAAATTTTGGTGCAGCAACATGACTATTCACGGACATTTTTTATGTCTTTTTACACAAGCAACATAAAATATTCATGTTTCCTAAAAAACTTATGTACCAACTATCAACATAATGTTTAGATGTACATGCAAAATTTTTGTTCAATTTATATATATATTTTAAATTTTATTTTTTATACATTTTTTATAATAGGTTCACTTGCACCTGTGAGCCAAAACACTAACTCTATGCAGTGCGTGAATAATTTTAGAGACATCTATGATACCTGACCATGTAGTACTAATATAAGAGATTATTGAACATAGGTGAGCAGAGCCTCGCCTGTTGACACTGACTGCCAAGCTATCAGTAAAGAAGTTGATGGATTGTTTTTCCCCAGTGCCGCTCATCCCTATCCAATAGCAATAACACCAGGTTGTTTATCACCAAAGATGGGAGGCTTTGGTAAATAAAAATGCAAAAAGGAATAGTAATACTAATCTACAGCTTTGTTTGTTCCACTAAGTGGGATGTGTTTCCACTTACATCTATGATATATATAGGAAGGAAAAAAGCATGATGACTCGTATAAGTAGGTGGCCATACCCATTGCATCAGTTGATATATATTAACAAGGGCTTCGCAGGTGCGTGCACGAGGCGCTGGAGGCTTTCTAGCCAAGAATCGCTCACTGACGATGGGCAAGATCGTACGGCTGTGCAGAACTGGTGGCATGCTCCCAGACAAAAGGCAACGAGCCAACGACTCAGTTTGCACAAGAAGCAACTCTGACTTGCTCAGAAAAAAAACGAGCCAGCTAATTGCTACTCCCTGAAAAAAGATGTTGGCGGTTTGTCTAAATCTGTATGCTAGACACTATTTAGTATACAGATACATTAAAATTTTAACAAATTTGTAACATTCTTTTTAGGACGGAGGGAGTAGTATATTATCTACTATTAGCGCATATGAAAAACATTTGACGTGCTGCTAACTTATGAACATTCAAATGTGTGTTGCAATTTTTTCTTTTACAATCAAGAAAAAGATCGAAAGAACAACAATATGGTCGTCAACAGGATAAAGGAGAGGCCCATGCGTTGTTTCCCTAAGGCGACTAGTCGGCAATCCTAAAAACCACTGTCGCCACCCTACCTCCTCCACCTCCCCCTCGCCGTTGCCGGCGCACGTCGGCAAAGCGACTGGCTTGCTCCTCGTGCCCATCGCCTCGGCTCGACCCTGCCATCCCGTGTCCCCATGTTTAAGTACTCTCTCCGACCCATATTAGTTGACTCGAATTTGTCTAGATTCTGATGTATCTAGACATGTTTTAGTATTAGATACATCCGAATCTAGATAAATCCAAGTCAACTAATATGGGTCGGAGGGAGTAATAAAATGGTTGCTGAAACAATATTTTCTCTAGGTAGTGCTTATATTTGGATGCGGCATTTTTTTTTTGCCTTTTTGGGTCCGCCTCTATTTGAACAATAAATAAATGTAACATATGGAAGAAATAACTTCCGTAGCATCGCCTGTCTGCAAGATATTATTACCACAAATTGTGGTGCAACATGGTGATGATAACTCTAGCAGCAACCTCGTCCAGCTACAACACACAGATCCCGTTGAGATGAAAATAACTGAACTTGAAAATGTGAAGTCCGGGGCAGAAGCACGTCATATAAAATTGATGGGAAAAAAATAGAAGACTTGGAACTAGAGTGGACCAGTGATATTGAGAGATTTGTGAATGAAAAAATGGTCCTGAAAAAACCACCACCAACCATATTGAAGAAGTTGAAGATATGTGGTTTTAACAGTGTCAGCTTTCCAGACTGTCTAGCAGGACAACTACTCCCTCCGATCCAAATTAATTGACTTGGATTTGCCTAGATTCGGATGTATCTAGCACTAAAACAAGTCTAGATACATCCGAATCTAGACAAATCCGAATCAATTAATTTAGATCGGAGGGAGTACCAAACTTAGACACTGATTCTCAGGGGTATGACAAACCTAGAAGAGTGGAACACATCATACTGTAGTGGTGCTGAGGAGCATGTGATCGAGAGACTGAAAATAAAAGATTGACACATGTTAAGGATGAAACTGCTTCCGCTTAAAGCTAAACAATGGGAGATACTATCGAATAGTGATTATGTGTTATCATCATGGGAAGAGTTCACTATCACACATCAATGCATCATCTTCTTGTAACTACTGCAAGGTGCATGTGCAACGGTGGAGGTTGCTTCAATACTTCCCTGGACTCTCTCGTTTCTCCATCGAAGAGTTGTGGTGATCTCACCGCCTCAATTGAGATCAGCAATCCTCTTGCAGACAACTCGCACTGGCTGCCAAGCTATTGGTTAGTTCTACCAGACGTCAAAATGCTGGTTGCATAATACTCCAGTGCTGTAGAGTTATTTCAAAATGTTCATCCATTGTTCTTCCCAATGCCGCTCGTCCCTAAGGCACTGCCATACTAGGATAGCAGTTTCAGCAGAGATGTTTACCACTCGAACGTGTGAAGCTTTGATGAACAAAGATGCAAATAGAAGATAAGAAAATAGCAATCTACAGCTTTGTTTGCTTCACTACGTGAGATGTGTTTCCACCCAGTTCTATGATATACTCCCTCCGTTCTAACTAAAATATAAGATGTTTTAGCTTTGTGAATGAATGTGTATTTAGACCTCTTTTAGTATCTAGGTTCATCTAGGTTTGGAGTGAACCTAGATATAAAAAGAGTCTATATACACTCATTTCATAAAGCTAAAACATCTTATATTTTAAAACGGAGGGAGTATATAGGAAGGACCCAAGGAAAAAATGTGTGATGTCTCATATAAGTAGGCGCCCTTACTCACCCCTCGGCATTTTAATGTCCCAAACACAATGGTGGTAAAAGGGAGTAATTTAAGTGGATAGATACTACCAAGCTGCTCCCGACACACTAAATTATGAAGACACATGGCTCCTTGAAAAAACAAGGTCCCTCTTAAAATTTAACAATAAAATCGGGTTCCAGTATCACCAACTCACTAGTCACAATGCACTTCAAATATCTTATCACTAACTTATTACGTCTAGTACTAGTTCATTATTATGAGTTAAAAGGTCTATTAGGCAGCCGAATACCGCATATCCTGTCCATTAATAGTGCATGTATCTTTGCATGTAATAGGCCTTTATGATTAGAATTAAAATTGATAATGTATATCTTGTATTGACCCATATATATATATGAAGTCAATATTTGTTTCTTAGTGTTCTAAAATTGGCTATTATATTATGAAGTCATGTTTTTTCAAACTAATCTCTTAAAAGCTAACCTTGAGAATTCTTAGCTCTAAATCCTTGAAATTCCCTTTTAACCAAATATAGTTTTATAGAAAAACACAAACAAAATCTATAAATTGAGTAAGGAGAGATTTTAGGTGAATATTCTATTTAAAAAATTGGGGATTTCAGAATGGAGACACGCTTGATATGTAAGGGTGCGCCCCTATGATGGCAAAAGGAGCGATACATTATAATGGAAGGTGCTCTGTACAACAGCCCAATGTTAGTCGCTCGGCATTGCTTAGAAAATCTAGGTCAATATTTTAGTGTTCTATAATAGTCTACTATCTAATGATGTCATCCTTTTTAAAGCTTCTCTTGTATAGTCTACTATCTGAACAGAGTTTATGGGAAAAAGAAACAAAATAGACGAATTCAGAATGGTGCCACAGTTGATATGAAAGGGTGCGCCCGTATAATATCGAAAGGATCCACATGTTATGATGGAAGGTGCGCAGTACACTCATCCAATCAGGCCTACCTCTAGTCTACGACGGAGAGTTATTCGTGCTTGAGATTTTCTCCTCGGACGTAACGGACTGGGCACCGCAGGAACGGACCTGTTTGCCGTGTTGCCGAGAAAAACGAGAAACGGGGTCGCCGAGGAACGGAGTAAGGCAAAAAAGCGTCGGACATCTAGGCTAGCAGGAACCTATCGGGCGTTGCCCCGGAGTGCTGCCCACCTCGCTTCGATCGAGAATACAACCAGGCGAGCAGGCCTACTCCCTGCGCCAACCCTGCAACAGACAGGAGACAGCCCCACTTCGGCCCAAAGAGGAATTTCAGAACACCCACGATAAAAGGCAGAAATTCTAACCATGGAAAGCTTTTGCATGGTCACGACCTCATCTCAAAGCAGAACCAGCGGCTATGATTGGCGTGTCCACAGAGTTGTTTCATAGGCTTGTTTTTGGCTATAAATTTATATTTATATGCAAAAAAATCGACATAAAAATACAATTTATGAGTCATTTTAGTGTAAAAAAACATAGAAAATATGCATTTTACATCGTATTTTTATACGGCATGTAAATAAAAAAATTACGACATGTATAAATTTTCTTATGTTCTTGACTTTTAAGGTAAGAGAAAATTTACGTGACAGTTTAAAAAAGAGAGAATGAGGGTAGAATAACACCCTGGATGTCAAATAGCGCCAACCACGATTGTGGTCAATCCCAAAACCCCAAAACCTATTCTATCATGGTATCAGCCAAACAATCTACAGCTTCCGCTCCCCTCTTCTACCATCGCCGCCTAGCTAGGGTTAGCCGCCGCGGCACCTCTCCCTCGCCAGCCGCCGCCACCCCCCATGGCCGACGCCGACACCCTCTCCCACCCACACGCCTCCATCTGGGTCCAGGCTACTGCAATCCAAAACATCAAGAGCCTGATCCCTGTCACGTTACATCTCAAAGCATCCAACTTCACCAAGTGGCGGAATTTTATCTCCATCGCCGTCACGACCACCTCATCATGCCGATCCCGCCGGTTGATGCGGAGTGGTTGCAGATGGATTCCACCGTTCCGCGCTGGTTTTGTGGCTCCATCGCCCCCGACATCGCTAACATAGTGATGGCTTCCGGCACCACCGCCTTTGCTGTCCTCGTCGGCATCACCGCTCTCTTCCACGACAACCAGCAGGCTCACGCGGGCTACCTGGGCCAGAAGTTCCGCAACATCACGCAAGAGGACAAGAGCGTCACCTCCTACTGCCTCGAGCAGAAAACGGTCGCCGATGCCCTCGCCGACATCGACGCCCTCGTCACCGACGACATCCTGGTGTGGAACACCATCAAGGGCATCAACGCTCACTTCAAGGACATCAGCAATCTCACCCTCTCCTCCGGCCCTTTCCCACCTTTCTGGATTTTCGCAACATGTTACTTCTCCAGGAACTGAAGCCTTCACAGACCAGTTCGTTCTCGCCTGCGGTCTTCTACTCCGCTCCTGGCTTCGGCGGTCCTCGTGACGGCCCTGCACCACCACCGCCGCCACCACATGATGGCCACCATGGCTTCGGTGCCCCAGTGCCCTACGACACCCCTCCACCGACTTGGTCGCTGGTCACGGTGGCTAACAACATGGGCGTGTGAAGAAGACGTGGAACGGTGCTCCTACGTTGCCCAACCCGCAGCACCCGTGGACGGGCTCCATCCACATGTACCCGGATGATGGGTCCTGGCAGCCCCATCTACCATCCTGGAGGCCCCGACCCTGCCGCCGGTCTCCTCGGTTTGCACCCTGCACCGCCTCAGTACTGCCCCGCACAGGGGTACCTGGTGGGTCCCGTCACGCCGATCGCACCATCTCTGTCGGCCACGTACTCCTACCCCGGCTACCCCAACTACTACTCCGCTTCGGCCCCAACTTGGGACCCCTCCGCCCTCGCGAGCTATTTCAACTCCATGAGCCTTCAGACTCCTCCGGAGTGGCACATGGACACTAGCACCTCAGCTTACATGTCTTTGGACGCTGGTAACCTCAACTTCCTCTCCTCTACTACTCCATATAATGATGTCATTGTCGGTAACGACTCTTCTATACCTGTCATACACTCTGGCAATATTCATATCCGCACCTCCTTTACTCATTTTCTCACTATTCATGATGTCCTTGTCACTCCACGTATTGTTAAAAATCTCATCTCCGTTCGCCAATTTACCATTGACAACTTGTGTTATGTTGAATTTGACCCTTGGGGTTTTTCTGTGAAGGATCTTAGGACAGGGGCCGTGACCCTTGAGCTTGACCCTTGGTATTTTTCGTCGCATGCCCTCGCCGCATTCACCACCGCCGACTCCACCTTCTGGCACCGGCGACTTGGCCACCCTGGCCTTGATGCTTTCTAGCGCCTCGTCTCCACGTCATCGCTCCCTCTCAATAAAGTGCGTCATCGCTCCCTCTCAATAAAGTGCACAAGGACACTAGTTTATGCCATGCATGTCAGATTGGCTATCATATTCATTTACCTTTCTCGATATCTTCCACTGGTACTCATAAACCTTTTGAGTTAATTTATTGTGACTTATGGACATCACTTGTTGTGAGTGTTTCTGGGTACAAATATTTTCTTGTCATTTTCGATGATTTCTCTCATTATTTGTGGATATTTCCGATACGACAAAATCTAAGGTTTATGCTATTTTGTCTAACTTTCGAGGTTATGTCGCTACACAGCTCTCTCTCTCTCTCTCTCTCCCTCCCTCTCTCCAAGCCATTTAGTGTGATAACGGCCGTGAATTCGACAACTGCGCTCTCTAGGATCTTGCTGCCACGCACGGGGTTCACCTGCGCTTCTCCTGTCCTTACACTTCCCCATAGAAGTGTAGAGCTGAGCGTATCATAATGACATTGTCCATACTCTGTTATTCCAAGCAAGCATTGCTAAAACATTCTGGGTTGAGTTTCTTCATACATCCACCTATCTCTTAAACATACTTCCCACTAAATCCCTCGCCGCACCATGTCCCTATTTCGCTTTGTTTTCTAAACAATCTGATTACACTTCTCTTCATACTTTCAGTTGCTTATGTTACCCCAATATTTTTTCCACCATGCCTCACAAACTCTCGCATTGCTCGGTTGCCTGCATTTTTCTTGGATATCCCTCTAACCATCATGGGTACCGCCGCATGGATATTGAGTATCGTCGCATCATAATATCTCGGCATGCGATTTTTGACGAAACTCGATTTCCCTTTGCACTAGATTTCTCTATATCTAACATGCAATCGCTGGTCTCCTCGGTTCCACTCGACGATGATCAGCACAACACCCCCGTCTCAATCCCTGTGCCACCCATGCACACTGGGCCGCGTCGCCACGGGGGGTCGTCGCGCTCTACTGGGCCGCCTCACGGCTTCGCCATCCCGCTCTTGTGGCTGCCACTAGGACGCCTTCGCCTTGCACCCCCGGGTTAGCCTCTTCGTCCATGCCGGCCTCCTTTGCGCCCGCCTCGCCTGGGTTGGTCTCCTCAACTCCGAACCAGTCCACTGCCATGGTGTCCGCCTCCTCAACATGCTGTGGTTCCATGGGCTCCCTCGATGCGTCGACCTCGTCGACTCCGCGCTCCCAGTCGCCGGCGCCACACCCGCTACAGCTACTCACCACCCGATGGTGACATGTCGTCAAGCGGGCAAGCATAGCGGACCTCGAGAGCATCTCAACCTCCACATCGACACCGTCACCTCTCCCTCGTTGGTTCCTAAGTCTGTTCGGGGTGCTCTCAAAGACCCAAACTGGCTCGCTGCTATGATCGACTACAACGCCTTCTCGCCAACGACACGTGGGATCTCATTCACCCTCCCACGAACGCCAATGTCGTCTCTGGAAAATGGGTTTTCCATCACAAATTCAAACCTGACGGTACCCTTGACCGCTACAAAGACCGTTGGGTGTTGCACGGCTTCTCTCAAGAGCATGGCCTGGACTTCGACGAGACCTTCAGTACGGTTGTCAAACCGGCCACTATTCGGACGATCCTCTCCATCGCCCTCTCCCTCAATTGGAAGATTTACCAACTCGATGTCAAGAACGCCTTTATCCATGGGAAACTCTCTGAGATGGTGTTCTGTCACCAGCTTACCGGCTTCGTCGATGCTGCCCACCTCGACCACGTGTGTTTCCTCAACCACACTCTGTACGGTCTAAAGCAAGCACCCCATGCCTAGTACCACCGCTTCGCGACTTTCGTCACCTCATTCGGCTTCACCTGCTCCAAGTATGACATATCGCTCTTCATTCTCCATGGTACTCTCGGTGCGGCCTACCTTTTGTTGTACGTCGATGACATCATCCTCATGGATTCTACTTTGACTCTACTTGAGCGTGTCATCACCGCTCTCCGCGCCGAGTTTGCCAGGAGCGACTTGGGCGAGCTTCATCACTTCCTGGGCCTTGCCGTTCGACGTGACTCCCAGGGGATGTTCCTATCTCAGACTCAGTATGCTCTCGAGATCCTCGAGCATGCTGGCATGAGCTCATGTCATCCGGCTTCGACTCCAGTGGATACATCTCCCAAACTCGCCGCCACTGCTGGTTCTCCGGTCACTCATCCTTCAGAGTATCGGAGCCTCGCCGATGCCCTCCAGTACTTAATGTTCACCCGCCCCAACATCGCCTACGTTGTGCAGCAAATCTTCCTGCACATGCATGATCCTCGAGACCAGCACGTGTCCCTGGTCAAGCGGATTCTTCGGTATGTCAAGGGCACTCTTCACCACAGTCTCTAGCTCACTCCTTCGTCGATGGACCACCTCGTCGCCTACATTGATGCGGACTAGGTTGGTTGCCCGGACACACGTCTCTCCACATAGGTTTATTACGTGTTCCTCGGCGACAACCTCATCTCTTGGTCCTCAAAGTGACAACACGCTATCTCTTGCTAACTGCAACGCCGAAGTAGAGTACTACCTCTATTTGGGATTATTAGTCCTATGGGCCAAGTTGCTAATATCAAGACACTCCATAACTCTCTCTTATTAATCTATGCATGCACCAATAGTTTTACATGCATGAGAGAAATGAGAGAAAAAGGAGAACATGCATTGGACAAGAGAGACTAATAAATGCGATAGCCCTTATAATCTCAAACAATATAAAAAGCTCTCGGGACCTATAATCCCAAACGGAGGTAGTACCGAGCTATGGCCAACGCGGTTGCCGAAGCCAGTTGGCTCCGCCAACTCCTCCAGGAGCTCCACCAACCACTCCCTAGTGCCACGGTTGTCTTCTGTGACAACGTGAGCGCAATCTACATGTCCACGAATCTAGTTCAATACCAACACACCAAACACATTGAGATCAATCTTTACTTTGTTTAAGATCTTGTTGCGCTAGGGCACATTCGAGTTCTTCATGTGCCATCGTCTCGACAGTTCACGGACACCTTCACGAAAGGCCTACCATCGCCATTGTTCTTGGACTTCCGATCTAGTCTCAATATCCAAGAATCTCCCGTTGTAACTGCGAGGGGGGGGGGGGAGGTGTTAGGCAACCGAATATCAGAATATCCTCTCCATTAATAGTGCATGTATCTTTGCATATAATAGGCCTTTATGGTTAGGATTTGGATTGATAACCTACCATGTATATCTTGTAATGACCCATAACAGGAGGCCACGATTGTGGTCAATCCCAAAACCCCAAATCCTATCCTATCAAGGTCATCAAATGTGGAGGGGTTTTTCCATGATCATTTGCATGTTTATTTCCTTTAGATATCCATGCAAGATCAGTTCATCGGTGAATCATCGTAGTGTTTTTGACCTTGCAAAAATGACAGTTGACAGGAATGCTGAACCATTTGGAATTTTGGCTTGCTCAAGTTGCAAATACAAACACCCCTCTTTCACCAAGTTTTCTCTCTGGAACAGAAATTATATGCACACATGTTCATCAACTGTTGAAGGTAGTGTGAATATAGAGAATGGTTGCGAGCTAGTGATGCATCTCCATAACCCAACTCAGAGTTCCACCAACTCAAGAGTAACATGCAGTGAATGTTATGAAAGAAAATAAGGCTTCGATTTAGATCGAGAGTTTGCTTGTCTTGAAAGATAATCCCCATCTATTTGTTGCTAGATGATGAATATGGCATTCTCTTGAAAGAAAGAAAGTTTTTAGTGGCTTTATTTGTAAATCTGTTATCTTTACTCTTGCAAACATCTGTCTCTGCTTGTCAAGCTATTTCTCTTTCGGGGCTAGTTATTATTCAACTAAGAGCATCTCCACTCGGCCCCCTATACGACATCCGATGTGGCCTTTTTAGCCCGTATGGGGGGAGGGGCGCCGGATGGACTGATGAATTGGAGGAGGGGGGTGCAGGCTCCCAGTCATGCCCCCATACAAAAAATCAAGAAGTTTTTTTTTAATCAAATCAACAAGTTTCTTTCTCAAATCAACAAGTTTGTTGATCAAATCAAATAAGTAATTTAAACAAGTTCGATATAGCAAATAAATAATTGAACATTCAAATTTATTAAAAGTTCATGAAATTAAACAAACAATTCAAAAAGTTCAATATAGCAAACAAATACAAACAAATAAAGAAACTAGATGGATCCTTTGAGCCTCCACAAATGCTCCGCCAGATCATCTTGGAGTTGACTATGAGTATTTGTGTCTCAAACTTCTTGCCGCTTGGCGAGAAAAGAAGCAAGCATAGGTGTCACTTGGTGATCAACATCTGCAAGAGAACCTTGGTGAAAATACGGTTCAATATCAAACACTAGAGTCACCTGCTCGCTCTCAACGATCATGTTGTACAATATTACATAGGCAGTGACGACCTCCCGCATCTGATCTTTCGACTAGGTAAGGGCATGGTACCTAACAATGGCAAATCGAGCTTGCAGCATACTGAATGCCCTCTCCAAATCCTTCCTAGAAGCCTCATGTTGTTGGGCAAACCAAGTTTTATTTCCTCCGGGCACAGGGTTTGAGATTGTCTTTAAAAATGTTGACCATCTTGGGTAGATGCCATCTGCCAAGTAGTATCCCTTGTCATACTAGTTGAAATGGATTGTATGGGCACCTAGAGGGGGGGGTGAATAGGTTCTACTTCAAAATTTAATGCTTTTTCAATTTTAGGCTTGGCACAAAAGGTAAATTCTCTAGATAGACTATTAGGAAGAATTTCCCTATATGCAAATCTAACTACTAGTGAGTAAAAGGCGAGTGGAAAGAGGAACGAGTGAACCGTAGTGAAGCACGTGGAGACACAAGATTTGTTTTACCGCAGTTCCTTCCTTGTTAAGGGAAGTACATCTGTGTTGGAGGGGTAGGCGGTACTAAGACCAGCACGCCGCAATAGGCCTCAGCCTGTTCTCCGATGGATCCCGCCACCAAAGGCCTGATCCACCTTTCCACTATAGGAACCCTTCGAGGCAGGAATCGCCGCCTTTACACAACTAGCGGGGCACAACTCCACAACCAAATTGGAGGCTCCCGTAATGACAACAAGCTGCCACAAGAACAAGTTATCAATAACAAAACACAAGATCTAGATATTGACAAGAATACTAGATCAGGGATTTCTCCAAATGAATGGAGAGGAGTTGATGCGCTTGATTCGTGACGATGATGTAGATTCTCTCCTCCTTCAATTCCCCCAAAGATCGAAGCCTTCGGGTGGTTGAAGTGGGAGATCGAGA
Organism: Avena eriantha; assembly: GCA_910589775.1. NCBI lineage: Eukaryota > Viridiplantae > Streptophyta > Magnoliopsida > Poales > Poaceae > Avena > Avena eriantha. Next base: position 304,759,082 of record OU342740.1, on the reverse strand, counting down.
GAGAGAGAGTTCTTGCAATGGGTTTGACACTTTTCGAATGAATCAAGAGTTCTGCCTGAAGGGGATGAAGGGGCTTTTATACCCCCTTCCCCAACAAAGCCGTTGGAGCCTTTGGAGGCTGGATTATCCGGCCCAAGTGAGGGCCGGATTATCCGGCCTGGGGAAAACTCTGCCCCAGACTCGGATTATCCGACAGAAAATCCGCCTACGAACAGAAGCTCATGCAGGCTGGCCCTTGACACCTTCTCCTGGGGACCGGATTATCCGGCCCTAGGGGAGGGCCGGATTATCCGGCTAGGGAAAAATTTCGCCCCAGCCACGGAATATCCGGGGGAAATTCCGCCCCTAGATAGAAGTTCGCGCAGACGCTCCCTTGGGCGATTCCCTTGGGGCCGGATTATCCGGCCCAATATGAGGGCCGGATTATCTGGTCCAGGGAGAAAATGCGCCCTAGAGCTGGACTGTCCGGGGGAAAATCTGCCCCTAGACAGAAGCTCGCGCACAGCCAGCCCTGGCCAAGATGGTCCGACCGGATTATCCGGCCCATGATGGGGGCGGATAATCCGGTCCCCCAAACACTCAAAACTTTCCTGCAACACTTAGTGCACATTAAAAATTCCATGGTATTTTTATCTAACACACAAAACATAGGGAATCATAAAATGTTCTTTCAATCTCCCCCTATTTGGTGTTAGATGACAATACTAGGATTTGCAAGAAAGTTGACAAGACCACCAACAATAAATATATGAAAGAGACTCCCCCTCACTGTGCGCATACTAGAAATTTGTATTTGAATACAAATGCACACAAATAGGTACGAGTCTATTCCATTGAAATATAAACAACATAATCATACCACCGAGATAGAGAGAGGCGTCCTTGATATAGCCACTATTATCGATGTGATAACCATTATAAGCGCCTTCCTCGAGATAGATAACCAACATTATAGGATATGATAGATGAATCCATAGGCGTAATCCACGAGATAAATCCAGAAATCCACAGACACAAAGTTCCATACAAACCACAAACCACAAATTAAAGTTCAACGCTAAAAGGGCACACGCGAGAAAACGACGAATAGAAAAAGTGCAAATGCTTGTGCCCGACCCATGCAAATCCTAGAAGACCTAATAGAACTACTTCTCCCCCTTTGGTATCGAGACGACAAAAAGGAAGAAGAGCGCGTCCCCAAACAACACCCCCACAAGGTGTACAAGGGACTTGTGTGCAAGAATAGATGACTTAGGGGTAGGGAAAGGCTTAGGATTAAGAGAGCCAAACTAAGATGGTACTACACACTCAAATTTTCAAGAAACAAATCAACTAAAAGACAAAATTGAGTGTGATTCCCATAAAAACATGAGAGGAGCTAAAAACGATCAAGAAGATCCAAAGAAATCCAACTCTTCTCATGGAGGAGGGTGATGGCCGAAGCCACCTTGTTGGAGTGTATTGTATGACACCGCGAAGATATATCTTGGGTTCATGACCAATACTCATTAATAAGCTCACATATAACAAAATGATATTAAGAGAAATGATTTGACTTGCTTTCGGCATTATGGGGGGGTTAGCCCAATCAATTAGGACCACACTCCCCCTATATCCATGCCCACATCTAGACCAAATAAGACTGAGAAGTATGAGTGAGTGCATGGGTAATCAAGACAAGCTCCTTGAATCAACGATATTTAGATCATTCCTCAAGTAACAAAACCTTGCTTCATCAAGTGGCTTCGTGAAAATATCAGCAAGTTGCTTCTTCGTGCTCACAAAAGATAGATCAATATCGCCTCGAGCAACATGGTCCCGAATAAAATGATTCCGAATCTCAATATGCTTTGTCCTTGTGTGCTGTACCGGATTGTACGCAATTTTGATTGCACTTTCATTATCGCATAAAAGAGGTACGTTGTCACAATTGACATCGTATTTCTTTAAAGTTTGCCTCATCCATAATAACTGAGTGCAGGCACTAGCAGCAGCAACATATTCAGCTTCGGCGGTGGAGAGAGATATACAATTCTGCTTTTTAGAAGACTAAGAAACGAGAGACCTTCCCAAGAACTGCAAGCTCCAGAAGTTGATTTCCGATCATCCTTATCACTAGCCCAATCTGAATCAGTATAACCACATAGAGAGAAATTGGAGCCCTTGGGATACCATAGACCAAAGTTAGGGGAATGAACCAAATATCGGAAGATCCTCTTGACACTAAGTGGCTTTCTTTAGGAGATGCTTGATACCTTGCACACACCCCCACACTCAACACAATATCGGGTCTAGATGTGCAGAGGAAAAGAAGAGAGACGATCATGGACCGGTATACCTTTTGGTCCACATCTTTACCGTGGGGGTTAAGTTCAAGGTGACATTTTGTTTGCATCGGAGTGGCGACGCCATTAAGATCCGTCATCTTGAATCTCTTGAGCATGTCTTGGATGTATTTAGCTTGATTGATGAAGGTTCCTTCTCTAAGTTGCTTGATCTCGAATCCAAGAAAGAACCATAACTCCCCATCATAGACATTTCAAACCTGTCAGTCATAAGCTTTGAAAATTCATCATTAAAAGCTTTATTAGTAGAGCCAAAGATGATGTCGTCTACATATAGTTGGCATACGAAGATCTCCCCTTAACCTTCTTAGTAAAAAGAGTGGGATCGATTTGCCCAACTTCGAAGACATGGTCTAGCAAAAGCTCTTTAAGGTGCTCATACCACGCACGTGGGGCTTGTTTAAGGCCATAAAGTGCCTTATCGAGTTTGTAGGCATGGTTCGGGAAGTTAGGATCCTCAAATCCCGGGGGTTGCTTTACATATACCAACTCATGTAGAGGACCATTAAGAAAAGCACTCTTAACATCCATTTGCTGCAATTTAAAATTATTATGGGCAGCATAAGCAAGAAGGATACAGATGGACTCAAGACGAGCCACAGGAGCATAGGTCTTGCCGAAGTCAATGCCCTCAACTTGGGAATAGCCTTGTGCCACGAGTCTCGCCTTGTTCCTCACAACAATGCCATTCTCATCTTGCTTGTTTTTAAATATCCATTTAGTGCCAATAAACTTGCGTCAGTCCTTGGGCTTCTCCACTAGTTTCCAAACCTTGTTGCGCTCAAAGTTATTCAACTCTTCATGCATAGCAACAACCCAGTCCGGATCTTCAAGAGCTTCAAACACTTTCTTGGGTTCCACCATTGAGATGTGGGCTTGATGCTCACCAAAACTTGCCAATTCCCTTCTTGTGGAAACTCGTCGTCGAAGATCACCTACAACTTTGTCAAGAGTATGACCCCTTAACTCAAGGTTCCGATCAACACGGGCCTTGCGACGAAGTTCAATAAGCCTGTTGTCTCTTGGTGGAATAGTTTCATCGCTTGTGTCTTCGTTGGAATCATTTGCTTGACCTTGATTAGTAGCCTGATTATTAGTAGTAGGAGATGACGAAACTTGCCCTTGAAGTGGATCAACAGCCGTAACACGAGGCTGCTGATCATCAGGAGTTTTAGGGACGGATAATCCGGCCGAGGGTGAGGCCGGATAATCTGGCCTGGGAGAATCTGAAACATCTTCACCAGGTTGCCTAGAGCTTTCTTGAATTGGCGAGGGGCCAGATAATTCGGGGTCAGCCGGAAAATCTGGCCTAGGGCTTGTAGCTGTTTCTTTGATATGATGAACAGTTTAGTCGTCAGTGGAGTGGTGGCCGGATAATCTGGTGTCGACCGGATAATTCGGCCTGGAGCATTCAAGAGCATGTTGACCTTCAGCATTTGGTGGAGTTGGTGTAGAAGTTACTCCCGTGGTTGGAGCATGTTGAGTCTGTGTGGATGAGGGCTCTTCATGAGTAGAGCATTGTTCTTCCTGATCCGCCACAAGGGGTTCCTCAATGGGGTGGAAAAATCCCACGCCCATTCTTCTTATGGCATCTTGGGGTATTTCAACATCTCCATCACAAACATCAACTTGCCCCGCACAGGAGCCATCATTTTCCTCGAACACCACACTACAAGATTTTACAACAGTTTCAGAGAGCTTATTGTAGACTCTATAAGTGTGGGATTCGGCACCATAACCAACAAAAATACCTTCTAAAGCCTTAGACTCAAATTTAGATAAACGAACTCCCTTGATGAGAAATAAACACTTACACCCAAATACCTGAAAGTATGAGATGTTTGGCTTGTTACCGGTAAGTATTTCATATGGAGTCTTGTCCAAGATTTTATGGAGGTATAACCGGTTGGATGAACGACAAGCGGTAGAGATTGCTTCATCCTAGAAGTTATATGGAGACATGAATTCAGCTAGCATAGACCTTGCCATATCCATTAGAGTCCGGTTCTTCCTCTCGGCAACACCATTTTGTTGAGGGGTGTACGCAGCAGAATATAGATGTCCTATCCCCTCTTCACTTAGGAATTCATTTAAGGTGTAGTTCTTGAACTCGGAGCTGTTATCACTTCTTATTGCCATAATAGGGACATTGTGTTGACGTTGAACCTCGTTGGCGAAGTCGATGACCGTTTGGTGAGTCTCGCTCTTCAACTTGAAGAAATAGACCCAAGTGTATCTTGAGTAATCATCAACGATCACAAGGCAGTACTTCTTCCCACCAAGGCTTGCATGAGATGGAGGTCCAAAGAGGTCCACATGAAGGAGCTCTAAGATCCTTTTGACGAAATAATGGTCTTCCTTCAATGAGGAGAGTCATGCATTTTCCCTTCAACACAAGCCCTGCAAACACAATCTTTGGCAAAGGAAACATTTTCTTTTAGTCCAAGGATGTGGCCACCCTTGTGGAGACTTTGCAAAGTTCTGATATTAACGTGGGCTAGTCGGCGAGGCCATAACCAACCCGCGTCAGCCTTTCCGAAAAGACACATCGGGCCTATAGTGGTTTTCCCCGAAAAGTCCACCACGTACAGGTCATTTTCGACATATCCCACGAAAGCGACTTTTAGAGACTTGCTCCACAAAAGTACCACCAAATCAGCATCAGTAAAAACTGCAAAGCCCATCTTACAAAGGGCACAAACTGAAAGTAAATTGTAACCGAGGGTCTTAACAAGCATGACGTCTACAAGAGAAATATCGTGAGCCACCACAACTTTGCCAAGACCCAATACTTCAGATTTTGACTTGTCACCATAGGAGACGGTTATATGATCATGGTTTGGCCGCATATCCTTGATGATCTCCTTGCTTCTGGTCATATGACTCGTGCATCCGCTATCGAGTACCCATTTAGACCCACCGGAAGCATAGCCCTGCAAGAAAGTTACTTCTTGGTTTTAGGTACCCATTTTTTAATGGGTCCTCTCATGTTAGTGACAAGGGTCTTGGGGACCCAAATAGACCAAGGAATGTAACAATCATAAGGACCTACATAACTAGCATAAACATCACCATAATAATCACAATATAACTCAAAGTTAGGATTGTTAGCCCCTGCAAAACCATCATAATTAGACTTGTCATTGGTGGTGGTGCTAGTCTTTGGCTGAGCAGTCTTGCTCTTCTTCTTCTTCTTCTTCTTCTTCTTCTTGTTCTTCTCGTTCTTTGTCTTGGGAATATAACCAAGACCCTCTTTTCCATTGTTTGTCCTTTGCTTGCTAAGTATCTCATCTAGAACTTCTTTACCTTTGTGTTGAGATCCCTTTGCAAGTTCTTCTTGTTCACAAGATGGTGTGGAGGTGTTGGGCACATTATACTTCCTCAATTGAGTTTGGAGCTGGTCATGAGACTCATTTAGAGTAGAGTGTTCACTCTCCAATGCCTTGTGAGCAATGTCAAGTTTCTCAAACTTCTCCGAGAGTCTAGCATGAGCAACCCCAAATTCAATCTTTTCCTTCTTTAGCTTCTTTACCTTGGCAAGAGCGTTGTCACGTTCTTTGATGAGCTGAGCCACAACTTCTTCATGTGACTCCTCAATTTATTCGAGTCTCTCTTCCAAGGATACTCGAGCTTCCTCTTCTTCTTCCAAGGCATTCTTCAAGGAAGCTATCTCCAAGGCATCTTCTCTAACAATTCTGCCCTTTTCTTCGAGGAGATATTCGGCTTGGACAAGTTGACTCATAAGAGCATCAAAATGAAGTTTGTGCTCACCTTGAAAGTTAGTGAAAAAGTTGTCCAAAGCAAAACCTTTTTCTTTCATTTTAAGACTAGTATGATCATCCATATCCATATTTATGTTAGTCTTAGGGAATAAAGAACTAGAAGATGATACCTCGTACCCTCTTGCCATAAGACAAGTGACGTTGTTGTTGATGATGTTTTCGTTTGGTGAGTCGAAGAGAGATGATGGAGTCGATGTGGTGGCTATAGCAGCCACCTCACGAGAACTATCGTCATCATCTTCATCTTCACTTGCAGATGAATATTCTTCTTGTGCCACCAAGACAATCTTGGGTTGCTTCTTTTTGATAAATGGTTTTTCCTTAGGTGCCTTGGATTTTTCTTTAAGGATGAGCATGCCACCATTGTCTTCTCTATTTTGATATGTACACTCAGCCACAAAGTGTATCCTATCTCCACAATTGTAGCATGTTCTCAGTTTTGGGCCATTTTCTGTTCTTCCACTTGACCCATTCTTGCGCTCGAGTTCCGACTTGGCCTTGGCTGGATCCTTCCAAAAGTTCCTTGCATAGAACGCCATGTACTCACCATGATCATGCTTGACTTCCTCGGGGCAGTCCATGGAGACACCCTCGAAACCTTTTTCATCCTCATCTTGCTCAACAACATTTTCCTTTAGAACAACATTGACCCCTTTTTGCATTCCAATGGCTCGGGCACGGGCATCTTCCGTGTTCTTAGCTGCAACCTTGAATGATGCCATTTCTTGCATGACTTCATTGGAAGTCATTTGATGGTAGTTGTGTCTACCTTGTAATCTCTTCAAGTCCGTTAGCTCAAAAGGCATTAGAGCACTCACGTATTTTCTTTTTATCCAGGCATCATCAATGTGAGTGGCTCCATGCTTTCTAAAAGTTGTTGCGATGCCCTTGAGTCTTCTATACATGTCTTCATGGTTTTCACCATCCAACATGTAGAATCCTTCAACTTCATTACTAAGGGCATCATACCTATTCCTTCTCATGCTTTCATTTCCAATAAAGAGATCGATGAGAGCATCCCAAGCTTCTTTAGCTGTGTTGAGATGTTCAATGTGGGGCATGTCCTTGGGACACACTCCGAGTTGTATCATGTGGAGAGCCGTTGCATTCAATTGGCTATCCACAACTTATCTTCTTGTCAAGTTGGTGTGATCTCCAATATGAAGACCCTCTTCGATAATCCTCCAAAGTTCAATGGAAGTGCTGCACACATGAGACTTCATTAAGAATTGCCATTGATTAAATGAAGATGCAGTAAGCTTGGGTGGATCACCCCTATTGTTTATATGAGGATGAGGGATAGGTGGGTCGGGGGAATATAAGTGATGAACCTCACTATATTCCTCCTTACCACTTCCCTTCTTGGAGGCAGAACCATTATGTTTTTCACCTACCACTTCATCTTCCTTGGACCCGGTGTTAGCCTTATCCTTGGATGAAGGAGTGGCAGCCTCAGAGGAGGATGGAGATGGGGCTACGGATGATGTGAGGCGAGCAATCATTTGGTGCATCTCCTCCATCTTGGTCTCAAAGGATTTCAACAAGGTTGTTTCCAACATCTTGAGGTCATCCATTGTGACCTTTTCCATAGCCTCATTCCCATTCTCCTTGGTACCCATACTTCTCTTAGGCGCTTAAGCCCAAATAAAGAGCCAGGGCTCTGATACCAATTGAAATGGATTGTATGGGCACCTAGAGGGGGGGTGAATAGGTGCTACTTCAAAATTTAATGCTTTTTCAATTTTAGGCTTGACACAAAATGTAAATTCTCTAGATAGACTATTAGGAAGAATTTCCCTATATGCAAACCTAACTACTAGCGAGTAAAAGGCGAGTGGAAAGAGGAACGAGTGAACGGTAGTGAAGCACGCGGAGACACGGGCTTTTTTTTACCGCAGTTCGTTCCTTGTTAAGGGAAGTACATCTGCATTGGAGGGGTGGGCGGTACTAAGACCACCATGCCACAATAGGCCTCACCCTGTTCTCCGATGGATCCCGCCACCAAAGGCCTGATCCACCTTTCCACTATAGGAACCCTTCGAGGCGGGAACCGGCGCCTTTACACAACTAGCAGGGCACAACTCCACAACCAAATTGGTGGCTCCCGTAATGACAACAAGCTAGCACAAGAACAAGTTATCAATAACAAAACACAAGATCTAGATATTGACAAGAATACTAGATCGGGGATTTCTCCAAATGAATGGAGAGGAGTTGATGCGCTTGATACGTGATGACGATGTAGATTGTCTCCTCCTTCAATTCCCCCAAAGATCGAAGCCTTCTGGTGGTTGAAGTGGGAGATCGAGAGAGAGAGAGGGAGCTCTTGCAATGGGTCTAACGCTTTTCGAATGAATCAAGAGTTTTGCCTGAAGGGGATGAAGGGGCTTTTATACCCCCTTCCCCAATTGAGCCGTTAGAGCCTTTGGGGGGCAGATTATCAGCCCAAGTGAGGGCCGGATTATCTGGCCTAGGGAAAACTCCGCCCCAGACTCGGATTATCCAGCCGAAAATCCTAAAGGGAATATGCCCGAGAGGCAATAATAAAGTGGTTATTATCTTATTCCATGTTTATGATAAATGTTTATTTTGCATGCTATAATTGTATTGATCGGAAACGTCAATACATGTGTGTTTAATAAACAAAAAGGGTTCCTAGTTATGCCTCTCTTATAGACTAGCTTGTTGATTAACAAGATGATCAAGGTTTCCTAATCATGGACATTGTATCTTGTTAATAACAAGGTCACAACATTTGTGAAATGATGTGATGAACATTCATCCAAAGTATAGCATTACGATCAACTTATTATGTTTATATTGCTATAACATCATACGAAGTAATCTTTATCCTTAGACCATGAGATCATGTTAATTGCTAACACCTAAAGAGTATCTTGATAACATCAAATGTCACACCGTAACAGGGTGACTATAAAGATGGGTTCAGTGCTACGAAGGTGTTATGTTGAGGGTCATGGATCAAGAGTGGAATTTGTCAATCCCGATGAGGATAGATATAATCTAGGCCCTCTCGGTGATATCACATTAAGATAGCTTGCAAGCAAGTGATGTGATCACTAGAATGTTATATCACGGGAACGAGAAAAGAGTGCATGTCGAAAACGAGATCAAACTAGGTATTTGGATACCGATGATCGAATCTCGGACATGTATTATATCATGAGACAAACGGATTAAATTACAAATGTTAAAGGTTCTCACGATCATAGAAGTCATCGATGAATATGCAGGAGTCGGTATGGATCTCCAGGTCCGGCTTCTGATTATTGATCTGAGAGGAGTCTCAATCATGTCTGCATTATTCACGAACCGTAGGGTGACACACTTAAGAGTTGGTGGACACCATATTGGAGCACATATGTTTCAGACGAAAGAATTGCAAGCGCAGGAATTGTTTCGATAGAAACCGGAATTGTTTCGGGTGAAATTGCAGAAAGTGGTTATGCATGTGATATTGAAATATTGCAAGGGGTTATATGTGAATGTTTGTTAATTAAAGTAATTAACAAAATTCTGAATAAATTCTGAACAAAATATTAACAAAATGAGAGAGCATTAAACTTAGAGAATTTTAATGCATTTAAAGTGGGGACTTTAAAGGGGACTGTGAAGAGGCATTTTAATGTGGAGGGGTTACCACCACATGAATGGGGGAGGTGAGGGGTCACCCCCCATGAGGCGCCGGCCATGGGGAGGGGCACCCCCCTCCTCCTATAAAAGGCCCCCCTCTTCCTCCTTCTTCCTCACACCTCCTCGTGAAGGATCTCTCTCCCCCTCTAGAATTATTCCCCCATGGTCTTGGATTAGCGAAATACATGTTCCTAGTGGCATTTCGTCTGGAAGGAGTTGCTGCTTCCACTGGATCGCTAGAGCGAGGAGGTGGAGGTTGTCCGGTGGCTTGAACGTGTGTGCGAGTACGGATGCGCTCCTGATTTGCGGCGCTCGGACTTCCACATGATCTTCAGATCAGCAAGTGTACGACTACATCAACCACGAGTTCCTACTCGTTAACAAAACTCGTTGTCTTCGAAGGTCAGTTCTCGATGGATGTATGTCCACCCGTTGCTCTGTACCTAGTAGATAGATCTTGGCGTGTAGTTCTCATCGTAGGATTTTTTTGCTTTCTATGTTGCGGACCCAGCAGTGGTATCAGAGCCTGATCTATGCGTAGGTGCTTTGCACGGGTAGTACACATATGTTTATATGTGGGAGATGATGATCATGTTGTTGCATCTTCTATGTATTTTGGATATTGGTGGCATAGTGGGATGAAGCGACCCGGACCAACCTTACATGTCATCGTACATGAGACCGGTTCCACGACTGACATGCAACTAGTTTTGCATAAGTGGCTGGCGGGTGTCTAACTCTCCTACTATAGTCAATATCTGATTTACAAAGAGTTGCTAATAAGTTAGTTATCCTCGTTGTGGTTCCATGTTTGTAGGTAAGACCGGTTCTATCTTCGAAAGCCCCAAGCCACGTAAAACTTGCATTGGATAAATTAGAGGCGTCTAGTTTAGATTGTTGCTGGGCTAGTGTCTTGATATGGTATTGTGGTAAGTAGATGTATGATAGATACTCTTACAACACACTCAACGTGTAAGTTCCATAGACCTTGGTCTTACACACAAAGGAATGATAGAGATCATACCACGATGCAAATGATAGAGATCAAATGCATGAACCATATCATCTCACTTTACACATTAGATGTTAGCATCTTATACTGCTAGTTTGGCGCTTTTGGTAGCATTGTAAGATGATCCCTCATTTAGATATCAAGATAAAATGTGGTCTTCCTTAAGTGTGCACCGTTATATAGATTGTGTTTCGAGACATCACGTGATGATCGGGTGTACTCAACTCTACACTTTCATACAACGGGTGTAAGACAGTTTTACACACGCGAGTACTAAGGTTCTTACTTGGCGAGCCTAGCATGTACAGACATGGCCTCGGAACACGGACCGAAAGGTTAAGCATGAGTCATATAGTTGATATGATGCCCATATAGATGCTCGCCTTTGAAGCTACACCGACTCACGTGATGGTCGGACTTGGTGTGGTGGATTTGGTTCATGTAATCACCAAAAAGACACGAGGGATGTCATTTTTGAGTGGGAGTTCATTAGTGATTTGGATTAGTTGAACTCAATCTATCATAAACTTAGTCTAAATAAACTTTAAAAATTCTGTTGTAGATGGCACCACCTGCTTTTAATTTCAATGTGTTCATGGAGAAAGAGAAACTTGCTGTGAATGGTAGCAACTTCACCAACTGGGCTATGAATTTGAGGATTCTCCTCACTGCTGCACAAAAGCAATATGTGCTAGAGGCGCCGCTAGGCCCCCCACCAGCTCCTGATGCCCCCGACGAGGAAAATAATGTCTATATAACTCATTAGGAGGACCACAACTTAGTTCATTGCCGCATACTGTATGGGATAGAGCCAGAACTTCGAAAGAGTTTCGAAAATGGCAATGCCTTTGATACCATGGGAGAGTTGAAAATGATTTTCGATACCCATGCTGCCGTAGAGAGTTATAATGCTACTGAAAAGTTCTTTAGCTGCATGATGGAGGAGAACAGCTCCGTTAGTGAGGACGTACTCAAAATGTCTAGGTACATCGATAAGCTTGTGTCCTTGGGAATAACGATTCCCATTGACTTAGGCATACATCGTGTTCTCCAATCTCTGCCACCTAGCTACAAGAGCTTCGTGATGAACTATAACATGCAGGGCATGAAGAAGTCTCTTCCCGAGCTTCTGTCAATGCTTAAGACTACAGAAGTGGAGATTAGGAAAGAGAACATCAAGTGTTGATGATCAATAAGACCACCGGTTTCAAGAAGGACAAGAAAGGCAAGCAGAAGGGAAAGAAGGGTGGCAAATCTGTTGCCGCACCTGAAAAGAAACCCCGAGCTGGCCCTAAGTCTGACACCGAGTGCTACTATTGGAAGGGGACTGGCCATTGAAAGCACAACTGCCCCATGTATTTGGCGGACAAGAAGGACGGCAAGGCAGACAAAGGTATATGTGATATACATGTTATTGATGTGTACTTGACTAGTACTCGCAGTAGCACCTAGGTATTTGATACGGGATCGGTTGCTAATATATGTAACTCGATTCAAGGGCTGCGGGACAAGCGACAACTAGCAAGGGATGAGGTCATGATGCGGGTCGGCAATGGATCAAGAGTTGATGTGATCGCCGTCGGAACGCGGCCCGGACCAACCTTACATGTCATCGTACATGAGACCGGTTCCACGACTGACATGCAACTAGTTTTGCATAAGTGGCTGGCGGGTGTCTGTCTCTCCTACTATAGTCAATATCTGATTTACAACGAGTTGCTAATAACTTGGTTATCCTCGTTGTGGTTCATGTTCGTAGTTAAGAACGGTTCTATCTCCGAAAGCCCTTAGCCATGTAAAACTTGCAATTGATAAATTAGAGGCGTCTAGTTTAGATCGTTGCTGGGCTAGTGTCTTAATATGGTATTGTTGTAAGTAGATGTATGATAGATACTCTTACAACACACTCAACGTGTAAGTTCCATAGACCTTGGCCTTACACACAAAGGAATGATATAGATCATACCACGATGCAAATGATAGAGATCAAATGCATGGACCATATCATCTCACTTTACACATTAGATGTTAGCATCTTATACTGCTAGTTTGGCGCTTTTGGTAGCATTGTAAGATGATCCCTCATTTAGATATCAAGATAAAATGTGGTCTTCCTTAAGTGTGCACCGTTCTATGGATCGTGTTTCGAGACATCACGTGATGATCGGGTGTACTCAACTCTACACTTTCATACAACGGGTGTAAGACAATTTTACACACGCGAGTACTAAGGTTCTTACTTGGCGAGCCTAGCATGTACAGACATGGCCTCGGAACATGGACCGAAAGGTTAAGCATGAGTCATATAGTTGATATGATGCCCATATTGATGCTCGCCTTTGAAGCTACACCGACTCACGTGATGATCGGACTTGGTGTAGTGGATTTGGTTCATCTAATCACCAAAAAGGCACGAGGGATGTCGTTTTTGAGTGGGAGTTCATTTCTAATTTGGATTAGTCGAACTCAATTTGTCATAAACTAAATCAAAGTGAATTTTCATAATTTGTTGTAGTCATTGGCGTCTGTTCACTACCTTATGCTTAGTTTTAATTGAGATAATAGAACTATAGAATTCTGGATATTTACTTTACGAACTGGTATCATATTGTTTTGAATGTCAATTTAAAGTTTATAAGTCCTATTGCAAACTTTCAGCAAACTCTATTTACTCCATGAAGTTTAATAAGTAGTATTAAATCAAGAGTAAGAATTCCAATGTTAGTATCTAAAGTATCATGTTTGCCTCCATGATTATTGATATTCAAAAGTTGTTTTAATATCAAGATTATATAGGAGCTGAAAATTGTTTCAGAAACCATCATGTGTGGAAGATATTGTGATATCTGAAACAATGTTTTTGGTTGCATTATGATAGAGTATAATTTAGCAAAATACATCTTCTCATATTGTATGAGAATTTGTGAAGGATGGAGATGCTAGGCATCCGAATCTCCCAAAAGGTTTTGGGAACTAAAATCATACTCGTCATTCCTCCTTATAGGCTATAGTAGCTTGATCATTAAAGTTGTCATGATAAGGATGAATAGAAGATGTAAGTAAAAAATTTACTACAGTAATAGATTACTAAAGAATGGATTTTTGAAAGAACACCAAACATTTGATGATGGTGATCCACTTCAAAGTGCAAGTTCAAAGGTATTAGTATTTGAATATATACACTTTGTACTATGTGTCATGTGAATGACACCACTATTGATATTGATAGATTCTTTTAAAAGAAAAGGAATTGTTGAAAGAGAATCTATAAAATATTTGGTAGAAAAGAAAAGGTTGGAGATGTCCAACTTAGGTATATAGAAGATATACATGTTATGGTTGTATTCCTTGCTTGTTAAACAATGTGGTTCTTAGGTATTGGATACCGGTATTGGATACCGAATTGGTTGGTATGAAGTGTCATACAGGACAATGCAATTCATGAACTGCAATGGCCTAAGTAACTAGCAAGAGAGTAAGTGATGATGTTCATTGAAAACAAATAAAGTGTTATCGTGTTTTTCATTGTCGTCAAGCCTAGCCTTCAAGATTTGTTTTAATAATTGTTATTTTGTTCCGGTATTATGAGAACAATGGTTGTTCAAATAATTATCGTATTCCATAATGGATGGATGAACTTTTACAAGTTTAGTGGGAGAAATCACATCCATAAACACTATTGCTAAAATGGCGCAAGACAAATGATTGAAAGATCACTTATGAAGTGACATCGCTGTTTTAATTATATTGGAAAGAAAACATGAAGAAACTCCCTGTTGATGGAATTTTGGAGTCTTTGATTTTGATCAATTGACGCTTGTGAAACTTTCCTCGAGATAATTGAAACTCCATCCATAGGCCAAAGAGGAACGGATGACTAACTTATTGGATATTATACATATTGATGTATATAGTCCATTATATGTAGCCATATGCGATGGATCTTTTTTTGCTTCATATGCTTTCTCCAGAAATTAAGTGAATATATCTATATATTTACTTAATAAGGAAGAAGTATGAAACACTTGAAAATTGTTCAAAGACTTTCAAGATGAAGTGGAAAATCATTGTAACAAGAAAATAAAGAGTTTATGATTCGATCATCAAAGAAGATATTTGAGTTACATGTTTAGCAAAACACCTAAGATTTGAGGAATTTTTCCATGATTTGTGTTTCCTGATAAACCATAGGAGTATGGCATATTCGAGAGATGAAATCAAACAATGTTTGACATGGTAAGATCAAAGGTGTCATTTATAAAACTGCCATTATGTTTTAAGGATTAAAGTTTTAGAGACTACCGCTTTTACACTGAAAAGAGCACCATCGTGATCCGTTGAAATGACACCATATAAGTTATGGTTTGGGATAAAACCTGAATTGTCTTTTCTTAAATTTTGGTATGCTATGCATAAGTAAAATGTTTACAACCAAAGTCGAATAAGCACGTCTTTGTAGGTTATCCCAAAGAATTTGTTGGGAATTTCTCCATAACACCGAGGACAAAAGAGTTTGTTAGGAACGTCAAATTTCTTGAGAAGAGATTTTTTGCGAAAAGTTAAGTGGGAGGACAATAGAACTTGGATAAGGTTGTTGAACCTTAGCTATATGTGCTAAGTAGCGCAGCGCCGGAAAGTGTCCCGGTGGCGGGCTTGTTTGTCTGCGGTACCAAAGTTGGCAGGCCAGTGCATGGCGGTACCTAAGTTGCCTCAAATCACCGTGTTTCGAAAAGTTGGGCCGCCAACTACCGAGAGGGGCCATTTTGATGCAAACTCGTCTCACCCTACCAAATCCAAACATGCCGTGAAACTGCCCCGTGAAGTAGACGGTCGGGACCCTCATGTCAGTAATATTTCCGTGACGCGAGCGCCAATGCGGCAACCACGTAGGAGAAACGAGATACTAAAGGAGCATCGTGTGTTGACCAAATTCACAAATCCACCCGTCCCTCCTTTCGCATGAACCCTAGCACCAGCGGCGTCGAAATCCCCTCTCCAACCAGAAAGATCTCGTCAGGCATTTGACTTCCGGCGCCATGTTGCTGCGCCTACTCGTTGCTATCGAGCTCTAATGCCGAATGTCGTGCCAGCCGTTGCGATGATCTAGCCCGCCTCTACCGCTGACAAGCTGAGCAGCGCGGAGGATGGCAGATCCATTTGGCGAGGAAGAAGTACTTCTGGCTAATTTCGGGTGAGCTACTCTTCTCTTTGCTATTCACACTACCTATAACTGCTAGCTGGCTATTGGCATTACAGAGATATATCGAACATAGAATTGTTTGCTAGCACGACGCTGACAAACAATTCTTATCTTTTGTCTCCAATTTTCTATCAACTAGGATCTCCGCTGAACCCAGCTACACGGTTCTGATGAGCATCTGCGGCCACCTCATTAAATTAGCACATGGGAAGAGCACGTAGAAAGAGGCTCAGAGTCTGAAGATGGAAGTGGCGCCTGTGCAGTTATGCACTATCCCTAGTTTGGTTGCTGCTGTGCGTGAACTTGCTGAAATGAGGCCAGAGCAGACTGCACGGTTCAGCCTCGTTGATGACCGAGGCTTCAAGGTTCTTGTAGTGCGTGACAGTCAGCTAATTGGGTTGATGAAACAGCATGTTAGGCTTCGCGTGGTTACGCTGGTGTGTAACATAGTGGATGAGGAAGCTCCTGCTACTGGGAGTCGCCCAGCTATTATTGGACAGGGAGGTCTAACTCGAACCCCTGCTGTTGTTGAGCAAAATGTGGTTCCTTATCCGTGACATGCTTCTGTCAGGCAACCTCCTCGTAGGAGTCCCCGTATTCCCGTTGTGGAAAACTTTGCTCTAGAATCTGCTGGTACTGGTTGTCCCCGTCCCCGTGCCCGTGTTGCTACGGCTGCTGCTCACCCAATCCATGCTGCTATTGAGCAAACTAAGGCGTCCGGAGGCTGCCCCGCTGTTGTTTCCAAGACCGCCACCTTGTGTGTTGCTCCTCCTCGAAACCGTCCTCAAGTTGTGCGAACCCGTGCTCTAGAATCTGCTGGTACTGGTCGTCCTCGTGTTGTTGTTGATCTGGACGCTGTTGACCCAATCCCTACCGCTGTTGAGCAAACTAAGGCTTCCGGAGGCTGCCCCACTATTGTTGCAAATACTGAACCATTCTATCCTCCTTGAACCCGTGCTCGGGTTCAGCGAGCTGCTGGTCTGAAGCCAGCTCATGGTCTGGACTCTGCTAGCACTCGAACCACTTCTATTGTGGGAACTACTCCTGATCGTCGAGGTGGCATGGCAGCAGCTGATCCTATTGTGGCTGCCGTTAGAAGGGGCCCTGCCTGTCCACCATGTAATGTAGCTCCCGCTGCTAAGGGCCCTCGCCTTGCTCCTGGTCATGGTACTTCCACCGAGGTTGATCTAGCTAACGATGACGCTAGTGATGGTGGCGGTGGCATTGGGGCTGGGTCTGATGGTGCCGATCCATCTCTCGAACCTCTTGGAGGTTTCTATCCTGAAGAATCTGATGATGGCAAAGTAATTGTCCGTATCGGTGTCGCGGATTATACTGCAAAATTAGATGATGGCACAGAAAAATTCTATGACGAGTTTGATGTAATCCTTGGCAGATACGACCCTGAAGTGGTAGAGTTATCTGACCCGATGGCATCATTATGTGTGAAGGTGCTGTGGGGGTCCTCCCAGGAAGCACGTTTGTTATATTATGGTTACAGGAGCAAAAAGGCTATCGAAGTGAAAGATACCAGGGATTTAGTCGTACCGTTTACAAGGAAACATTATAGAGGTGAAGTTTACTTCCACTTGGTAGTGCTCACGGTTGGAGAGGAATTGTAACTTGACAATAGAGATGGTCTTTTAGAAGGCATGCATGACCTGATCCATGGCATCACTGGGGCTGGTGCGACTGAGGGTGGCTTCGAACAGAGGAGAGTCTTACAGAGGAGCGTCATAAAGAGGAGCAGGAAGAGCATCCCCAGAAAGGGCACCCCAAAGAAGAACGTCACCAAGGAGACCACGCCAGAGAAGAGGACGCCCAAGAGTCGCACGACAAAAGGCACCATGCCACAGAGTACACCCCTGAGATCCAATAAAAATGCCACACTGAACGGTAGCAGCAAAAACGCTAAGAGGGCTAGCACGGTGGTGAACACTCCCAGGAGTGGTAGCAAAGAGGCGAAGATGGCCAGCATGGATGCTACCACACCCAGTGGGAGCAGAAAAAACACTAATTTGGAGCGGAACACGCCACTGTCAGGGAATTATGCAAGCACGAAGGAGAACACGCCCAATAGTAGCAACAAAAGGGCTAATTTGGAGCGGAACACGCCACTGAGGTCAAGCAAGAATGCCAGCACGAAGGAGAATACGCCCAATAGTAGCAGCAAAAGGGCTAATTTGGAGCGGAACACGCCGCTAGGGTCAGGCAATAATGCCAGCACGAAGGAGAACACGCCCAATAGTAGCAGCAAAAGGGCTAATTCGAAGAAGAACACGCTGCAGAGGTTAGGCAATAATGCCAGCACCCTGGAGCCAACACCCGTGAGGGGAGGCAGTAAGGAGATAACACCCAAGAGCGGCAGCAAAAGGCCTAGTTCGATGGGGAATGGAATGCGGATGTCAAGCCCTACTGATACCATCAGGAAAGATTACATCAGGAAGGAGGATGTACACAAGAAGAGCAAGAGGGTTCTGTACACTCAAGATGAAATTGATTATGACTGCTGTTTGTCCACTGAAGTACCTGGGATGCGTGCAAACGTAAGACCACCCCATGTGGTTGCAGCAGAACCAACCGAGTGTCTTGGAGAAAACAGAGTTGCCGGTGAGGTGGACTGGGGCAATGTTCCTGTCCATCCGGGTGGAGACGATGGTGCAGCTCCACCCATGGGAGTCAATATGATGTATGCAGTACTAGGCATTAGAGACGATGGTGAAGATTCTGAATCAGATGAAGAAGCAGGCACTATAGAGGATCAAGAATCTGGTGATGATGAAATAGACGAGGAACTTAATGATGAGGCTGGTATTCCAGTCGATGATTTGGGTGTTGAAGTAGAAGAAATGAAATATGACCACGAGTATCCTATAATTTCGGTCGGCACCGAGTTCAGGAGCATGCATGAGTTTAGGATGCCGATCCGGCATTTTTGTATCAAGGGGGAGTTCGACGTTTATCGACTGAAGAACTCTGTCGAGAGGTATGAGGCCATTTGCAAGTTAACATGGATGAATGGACGGGCCGAGGTACATTGTCCATGGAGGATCACCGCAAGATCCTTACCTGCGTCGACTGCAATTAGGGTATTGGGGCAATGAATGCAGCAAACCATTAGAACTCTCTCTCTCTTTTCACTCTATAACTATAATTGATGTGCGATATCTTTCTGGCAACTAGTCGACCCTGCTTATCTTTTAAATGAATCTATGTTGCAGGTGAACAGAATGGGCCCTGCACACAGGTGTCCGACAGGAAGCAAACTGAAATCCTCAATGGCTGATACGGAGTGGGTGGCTATGCAATCTATGTCCATACTAAAGGATAACCCTAAGGAGACCGTGAAGAATATTCAGACTAGCCTCGGTTCTAAATACAACATTGTCCTTCCGTATTACACGGTTTGGAAAGGTAAAGAGAAAGCTCCGGGGGTCTTGCACGGGGATTGGACCAATAGCTTCAGGATGATGTACAACTTCAAGGCGGAGGTACAAGCTAGGTCTCCGAGGAGTGTTGTGGAGATTGACACCGAATCAGAAGGTGGTAAAATATATTTCAAAAGATTTTTCATGGCGCTTAAACCTTGCATCGATGGATTCAAGGGCGGCTGTAGGCCGTATCTGAGTGTAGACATCACTGTCCTAACTGGCAAATGGAAAGGCTGCCTGCCATCTGCCACAGCACTTGATGGTCACAACTGGATGTTCCCAGTGGCATTTGGGCTGTTTGAAACAGAAACAGAGGAAAACTGGGTATGGTTTATGAGGCAGCTCAGGAGATCAATAGGCCACATGGATCCATTGGCTATATCCACGGATGCATGCAAAGGGCTGACGAATGCAGTGAAGGGGGTGTTCCCGCGAGCTGAAGGTAGAGAATGCCATGCCCATATGATGCTCAACTTAGTTAGGCAGGTATCGTATTTCGTTACATGTTTCCTGCTGCTAGAGTTTACAAACCTAGTAGTAGCGATTATTTCATGAGCAAGATTTTTGCTGAAGTCCCTGAACTTCCAGAGTACTTAGCCATCCATCATTCGCAGCTATGGAAGAGGAGTCAATTCAACCCTGACATCAAAGTTGATTACATAAACAACAACCTTGCAGAATGCCTAAATAACTGGGTGAAGGACATACAAGTGCGTCCTGCTCATATCTTGATGGACAACATACATGGTATGATCATGAAGTTGTTAAATATAAGGAGATAGATCGTTAGGAGACTTAGAGGACATATGCTACCGCCAGTTGTACAACAACTGCACAAGAGAAGCCGAGGACTTGCTCATAAGGTTCTCCCGTCAACCAACAGAAGCTGTGAGGTGGTCGATATGTCCAAGAGTGGCAAAAGGGATGTTGTGAAAATCCAGTTGCGAGAATGCACCTGCTTAGAGTGGCAGCATACCGGGAAACCTTGCAACCACGCCTTGGCCTTCTTGGTGAAGAAAAGAACTCTACCACATTTGGATCAGTATTTGTCAGACTACTACTCTATGGAAAAGTTCAGAGCTGCGTATGCTGGATCCGTCGAGCCATGTACAGACCCATCTCAGTGGCCTCAAGTCCAACTGTCTTTCAAGCTTTGCCAGCCAGTTACAAAAAGGGGCAGAGGAAGACCCCAGGTGAATAGGTTTAAAAAAAATCTCGAGAAGAAGGGTTCGTCTTTCTGTGCTACAAATAAGGGAAAAAACAGATGCAAGACCTGCCATCTTATAGGCCATAGAGCAGCTAGATGTCCCCTTAATTCTCCCAAACCTAGGTATGAGATGGTACATTCACACAAAAAATTGTTTATAGTCTCTAGATATAAGGTAGTAATCCATGTACTGTTTTTTTACAGGAAGCGCAAGGTAACAAACAAGACAGTCGACTAAGTGATTTTGCTGCGGGAAGTAAACCAAAACGAGTGGAGTGATGATGCTGGACAAGATTCTGGTGCTGATTGGCCTTACTTCCCTCGGCCCGGAGATGCAGGGTACGTGAATGTAAGAAAATTGGCACCTAGGAAGAGGAAGAAGGCAGGAGATGAAGAAGCCAGTGGACGTGAAGGAAAGAGGAAGAAAGTTGGCACCCAAGCAGAGAAAGAGGGCTAGCAGTGTAGCAGCCTAATGATGTATTGAACTTGAACCTATATATGTTGTTCGGTTAAACTCGGGAGCTGTGTGTGTGGAACTTGTCGGGTGAAACAATCTGCCTCTCGTACTAGCAGTAAAATGTATCGCGACTTTAGGATTTGATACGGCTGAGGCCACTAGTTGAATCCAAAACTGTGACTGTGCCACTACTATCTGAACAATCGCGATAGCTGAGCGGTTAAATCCTCTCCAAAATCGATGGGTGTTAGTGGCACAGACGTGATTTATTTATAGGCGATTAATAAATCCATGTTGTTGGCATTACACTTATGATAAGTTTCTAGGCTGGAAAACAATTTCTTAAGCTAGCCGCTACACTCCACAAAGCAGCAACTTATTTCAGCTGCTGGACAATGACATGGCAACATAAACTGCAAATGCAACAGATAATGCCCAAATAATCTTGAGCCCGTCTGTCTCACCACCTCCCTGCCCTACCTCCCCTGCACCTGGCGAAGCTCCTAGATCTCTCGCTCCATTGCACGAATCTCCTCTTTCTTGTCCCACACAGCATCACGCAAATCCTGAACAAGCTCTTTGTGAAAACTTGTCAGTGGCTTTTCGATCCACACAAACTTGTCACAGCCAGTCCCCCTCCCTTCCTGCGTAGTATATCAAAGGAAACAAAAAAAAAGAATTACATTACGCTTTCCGGATCCGGGTTACCATTGTACCTACAGTAGGAACTTACCGCTCTGATGATGCAGTTGCTGAATTTTCCTGCAGTATTTTCGTCGGTCCACGAAATCCATCTCGGCATCTTCTCACCACACAAACACAACATATCGGGGTAGTAATCGTAGGGCGCCCTCCGGTACCTAATGGGGGCACCCGCCTGACAGCGTTGAGCCGACCCTGATTCCGCCCGAGACGAACTGCACGAGCTGCGAGCCATGAGCGAGGGGAGCGAGGGCAGAAGAAAGAGGAGCCTTTGGATGTTAGGGTAGTGGTGAAGCATGATTTATCCCTACTTAATAACTCGGGCAGAATCCTACCGTCCACATTCGGCTGACAGGTGGGGGACCTAGCGTGTGGACTTGTCAAAAGAAACTCGCGCCTTCATGGTTCAAAAGCCCTGTCGCGCGCATTGGACGAAATTTTTTGGTACCTTGCCCGCGTACATATCACTGGGAGGTCTTGCTCAGGAACCAGACACGTCTGGCCCACAATCTTACTCCCTCCTAGGAACTTGTCATGGCTCGCGTCGGCAGATCCATCCGCTCCACCGCCTCCGGTAGGGCTCGCCGTCGCGGATCCACCCCAAGATCCTATCGTCGCAGTATCAAATGGCCATGGTTTCTTGAGAGGACCGACAACGCTACGTATGCGAGCTCGGCCCCTCTGTAACTACCTCGGACCCTACGCTCTAAGTTCAAGCCTGGATGAAACGGAAGTGGTTAAAATAGTACAGCGGGGCCCAGGGGTCCGCCCACGTGTAGACCCGTCGGCCGTCCTAACCACTTCCAAGACATCGGGACAAGAGCGAGCGGCGTAGGCAACAGGCGAAGAGATCAAATACATACACAAGTGAGTAGGTATGCAAGCTACCTTACAATAGTTCTCAGAGCCATTCCATCTAAAAGAAATAGAAATATAGCAACGCTATACGGCAAGATCCAAATATCCTAGATAGAGATAATAGTTTAGGATAGCTCCTCATACATCAAACATCAGAGTATCAGGCGGAAGCGGAAAAACAAGATCCGAGTACGGATAAGAAGCAAATCGGCATAAGATGCCACATAAATAAACACATCCCGCCCACAGATCTCGCGGATCCCCGTCCTCGGAATCTCTACACCGAGTGATCGTTGCCAACATCATCTGTCTCCTCCACCCAGTATCCATCTTGCGAATACACATGTTCATCTGAATCAAACAATTTATCGTGTGAGACCCTAGGGGTACTCAGCAAGTCTTTATGCCTCTAAAGGGGAAATATACCAGGGGTGACGCAATTGCAGCAAAAGATAATAACTAACAAGTCTAGAGATACTCGCTAACCATCCGCCTAACCAATGATAGACGGACGTCCGTTAATTAGTAACAACAGTTATAATAGTATAAAGCAACAGATCCATCCTCCTTCTCGCTTAACAACGAGAAAGCGGACGAACAACCCATCCGTTGGTAGTTTTATTAACCATTCCATGAGTATTGCACTATTTACTAGTCAGGTACTTAGTCAAATTAAAAGAGGTACTTTAGTTATACTTGTCTATGATCGAGAAACTATGCTCCAAGTCATTCCATTACCGCGGACACGACTTTCAGAAAGATTTACCCTGCAGGGGTGCACAAATAGCAACACACACTCGATCAACCTCAGAAAACCAAATCAAAACCCAACGAGGCATTCACGACAAAGCGATCACAGGATTCAGAAATATTTCAGGGGGGCACCCCATTAAGCTACCCGCAACGAAGTTAGCCGACTCCGAGACGGACCCAAGGTTTGCGTCAATGGCTATAAACAACTAGGAACCCGAAAATGTGACTGGGCTTGTCGATACCGCAAAAACACTCCGCATCCAAAATAGTACAGATGCTCCTCGCACAATCTTAAATAAAACAGTAAAGCATGGCATAAGTACAGGATAATAATAAAACCCCAAACTAGTTTGTGGCCCCAAGAAATAGAAATGAATCAAGCTCTGGCTCAGGGGGCTCCACGGCCTCCGGATGTGGATAGTGCGAATAGTCAAGGAACAGGAATCAAGTACTCGGGGTCCTACGGGACACACGTGAGCATGAAAAACCAAATGACAGACATTGCTCACCGGTGCCTCTTTCATTAGTTATCCCATTACTACTCATGTTAAGTTGTTTAGGTACCTCGTTATCCATCAGACACTCACATACCCTACACATGCTGTTCTACGACTCGCATGGCTCAAACAACTCCTGTAGTAATGGCTCATGGGATGGAGGAACAAGCTTCGGTGGGGTTTAAAAGTAAAGGCTATGCAGTACTTGGGATTCAGTTTAATGCAATCGTGACTCAATGATGCAAGAATAAGATAGAGGCAATAGGTACTATATGTATGCAAGCATGTGGTAGTGCTTGCCTGGTAGCTCAGTTGAAGCGAGAGACGGATCTGGGTAGTACTCCTGGGATTCCTGATATTTCCCCTGCTCGGCGTCTATTCGAAGAAGAACCAAACAAACAAGGGCCAACATAAATAAAGCGCACAAGCATATGAATAAAATGCGACAAGCAAACAAGCATGCCATGATGAATGATGGACAATTTACATGGCAATAATGTAGCATGGCATGGGTGAGGTGTGGGGTACAAGAATAAAGCATTTTATTGAGTTTTAGTCATGTTTTGCTCTCATAACACTTGCTGTCCACTTAATATTTATATGATGCATGCTGCAATTCAGAACATAGAATGCATAGTTAGAACGGGCTCGTCGCGCTGATCGATTTAAACATATTATTTGTCAAATTTGGAGTTGTATATTTAAAGTTATTAATTAATTAAGAAAAGGCATTTTTATTGCAATTTAATTATCTCGAAAATTTAAAATGGTCAAACATTATTTTGAATGGCATATTTGAATTCCTCACATTTTTCTGATTCAAAAACATATATTATTTGTCAAATTTGGAATTACCATTTAAAAGTTATTAATCTCTGGATTTAAAATCATATTAAACATTTTCTGAAAACATTTTTATTAAACCTAAAAAAAGGGTCACAGACTTTTTATACGCATCCGAAGCTAGCCCACGTCGCCGACAGGTGGGGCCTGGGCTGAGTTGGCGCAAACTGCATGCGGTCTACTTTTCTTACCGCTCGTCTAGCTAGCCACAACCGCTGACAAGCGGGCCACGGCTGCCACGGGGCCATTGCGCGCGCGGTCCAGCCAGGGCATGCCACGCGGCAGGGACATGGGCTTGCTCGTGCTGGTGCATTATTTCCAGGGGCCTCTCTGTAAGATTTGCACCGAGGCAGACAGGTGGGCCAGGGTGGAGCGCGGGTTAAGAAAACAAAACGGTGCAGGGGTTATATGCAAAAGTGCCCGCGACACTTTTTTTCTTCCTCTGTTTGTCTGACGAAACTGACAGAGAACGCGCGGCTGGCGGGACGGGGGATCGATCCCGTGACCTGGTGCTTGCGCACGGCGGCGGCTACCGCTGGGGCTGGTTGGTGTTGTTGAAGGAAAAGGGGAACGCGGCTAGATAAGGCGACCGCAGCGCATCGGCGAGGAAACGCACGCGAGCGCGCCGCCCAGAGGGCGTTTGACGGAGCGATCGGCGCGCACATGAAGCAACGCTGGCGGAGAGGGTGTCAGGGGGGTTCGGGGACTCACCACGGAGGCGTCGGTGGTGGTGGAACGGCGAGAGGCGCGGCGGATCGCCGGAGAAGCAGACGCTCCGCGGCTAGGGTTTCGTCGGTGTCGTCAGCGTGCAGTAGGTACATGACGGTCTCCTCCTCGACGCCGTTCACAGGGGCGACGCTGGGGTACTCCTTGCCCTCCTCGACATCCCAAGCACCACGCCCGCCGCCTTGATCTAGTGTGGGATGTCGACACCGACGGCAAGGCTGTCGGGGATGGAAGAGAAGGTTGTAGCAGGGGAGATGGGGAAGGAGCTGCGGCGCAGGGCCTGGGGGAGGATCTGGGCAGAGAGGAGGGGGTAGATAAGAACGAGGGGAGAGGGAGATGCCGCTGGTGGCTCGGGTGGAAAAGTGGCTACCGCCACCTTTTTCTATCCTCCTCACGTGCTCGGCTGGGCTCG
The DNA here is from genome assembly GCA_910589775.1 of Avena eriantha. Classification (NCBI taxonomy): domain Eukaryota; kingdom Viridiplantae; phylum Streptophyta; class Magnoliopsida; order Poales; family Poaceae; genus Avena; species Avena eriantha. Next base: position 304,733,203 of record OU342740.1, on the reverse strand, counting down.
GGCACAGGAGGGGTGGTGGCTGTAGCTGGGCCAGGCAGAGAGGAAGGTTGGCTCGGGTGGGGTCGGCTTGCAGCGAGAGAGAGAGGAACCGAGAGGGGAGGGGGTAGCTAGGGTGGTTGATCAAGGGAGGCTCGGGCTAGGGTTTGGTTAGAAAGGGTAGGGTGGGGTGGTGGCTCGGCTTGGTAGAGAGAAAGGGGTGGGAGGTAAGGTTTAGGGTAGGTTGGAGTTTAGGGTTTTGCACATGATCAATGCAAGATCAAACAAGTGGTGATGGGTAAGGAGAGGGAGGCTAGGGTTTAGGTTAGGGTTTGATATGGCCCCACATGATCAAGCATGAGGTGAAAGGAGATGGCGGTGAGGGTGAGTGGGTTTTGTTGGACACGTGGTGATGGTAGAAGAGAGAGAGTGTGATGTTTAGGGTGAAAGATTTTGGTGAAGGGAGGAACATATGCCCCATGTACCATTGCATGTAACATATGCCCACAAAACAAAGAGAGGAAGCCTCTAGGATGGTGGATAGAATCAAATCTAAACAAACTAGACTTGATTTCAAAAGAGCCATACTTCACTCCAAAATCAAAGAAAAACCACATAAAAGAGGATGGTGGTGATTTTTGCATGGCCCATGCATATTTATTAAGTGCCATGTTTAATCTTGTGAAAACAAAGTAAAAACTCATGGCCTTGATTCACATGCATTCCAAAAATATGGATCTAGGGCCAAACCAAAAGAATTAAAAGGATGTTCCATGTGGGGTAGATGGAGATGCCCAAATTTGAATATATTTTGGACATGCTAGTGTGTATCTTCCACTAGGTGTATAATATCCTCAACAATATTCCAACATGAGCAACTATTCCAAAACAATCCATATGGAAGCTAGAAAAAGGGGTACCACTCACAAGGCATGCCAAGGTGGCTCCACATATCAATAATGTGAAAACAACATGATGCTAGTGTGAGAGCATGTGGAAATAGAAGTGGATCCATCCCAACCCACATGAGCTAGAGGTAAACCAAATAAGATGCAAAGCTCACATATAGTTGGATGGTGGAATTATGGGGTGGTGACAAAGGAAGGTGGTGGAGTTAATAAAAGATATGCCCCAACTCAACTTGGGCATCAAGCATTTATCAAGTACCAACTACGATATATCAAGAGGCAAATGCAATTAATAATGCATATGAGATAAGAACCAAAAGAAAAAGGGTTTTATATGATGCTCAAATGCAATGTGGCATGATGACATGAGCATGATATAATTATGATGCAACAATTATATGTAGGAAGTAGCATTTTATTATTAGACCATGTAGCATCACAGATGTTAGACAGATGGGATGCTACACCCTCCTACCTGTAGAAGGACTGATGCGGCGTCGAGCTCAAGCAGGAGCCGCCAGGCGCGACGGCGCTCGGTCCACGCCAACCCCGTTACCTTCGTCATTGTCGATTCCGATGTGGAGGGCGATAGGGACGAAGCTGTGCAGAACGCCATTGTTGCCTCCTTGGCGAAGGGCAATCCACGGGCGGGTGTGGATGTTGCCGGGAAGGGCACGACGGTGTCACCAATCGAGGTGGACTCCGACGACAGCTGTGTGATGTGGGTTTAGATGTTGTTTAGGATGGTTGCAATTTCGGTTGTGTTTAATGCGAGTACAATTATGGTAATGTGTTTGTCGAGCTATATTAAGAAATGTGTGCAATAGCAACGGGTGAGTGCTTCCACTTTAGAAATTGTGCCTGTGCCATTTGCATGTTGCATTATCAAAGTAGATTACTTGTAAACAATCCAACGAAAATCATCAGATTAAAACCATCGGACGGGAGTGGCAGGATGGAAGAGAAGTTGGGAAAGTGGCTTCGAGGGGAAGGACACTGGCAAGTGGGCCCTTGGAACACGTGACACTGACATGCGGGAGTGGGAGCACACGGTATTGCCGGTCTGTCCAGAGCAAGCGGACTTTGCAACGTGACAACAGCAAGCTGATTGGACCAATATAATAACTCGTCGAAGTATTAAGGAGTACTGAAAACTACAACTGGGGTACATTCGCACAACACGTATTCTCTAAGCACGTGAGAAGCATCGCTTAAGTCTAACAGTAACGACAACACAAGTACTACATTTGTCTGTCGGTCTTCTCGATACAAATGTAGAAATGCATCTGCCTGTTCAGTCCAGCACCGACAAGGTACTGAGATGGCACGCATAGGATCGACCTTAGGTCCACGTACTCCACCTCCCGCGGCGTCGGGCAGCTCGGCGCCTCGGCTAGCACAAGAATGCTTTCCGACGACGGCGGATGGGCGTTCGCCCACATGCGCACCATGTATACGGGCCAGACGCACGAGATCGACCTAACGCATATAGCACCCACGACGGTGGGCCCGGCTCTGGTTCCCGGAACACCGGCGGTGATGGTCAGGACGAAAACAGAGCTATCCCCCCTGGAAAATTAGCAGGAGGTGTGCCGAGTCAGTGAACGGCACCTGCTCTTGGAGAAGTTGGGCTTGCCCGTACGAGATCCTAATCACTTCGATCAAGTGCTCATTTGCAAGGTGGACGACGAGCTCTGCCAGCGGGCCGGTGTAGTTGCATCCCGGCTCCGTGTAGGCGCATGCGCCGTGCGGGCACGCGAGCTCGTGGAGCGGGAGCTCGCGGTAGGAGTAACGGCGAAAGCATCCTGTGTGGGAGCACACGAGCAGAAACGCCGTTGCGAAGTTGCGCGCGAGGATCTCCAAATTCTTGGGCTCCCACATGTGCCACAACTGAAGTTCGTCGAGAAATCAGAAAAAAGGTCAGCAGTTAGATTGGCGAATAGCAGGAATGTGTAGGATAAGTTCAAAAGCTTGTAAAAGATTTCTTACCATGAAGGTAGCGACCGGAGAATTGGCGGATGTCGTCGGCTTGCGGCTACAGCAGGATGGAAGTGACATGGGGAAAGTGGCTTCGAGGGGAAGGAAGAGAAGTACGGGGAGGAAGAGAAGTAACGGGGACGTGACACTGGGATATGGCCCACTAAACTCGTGAGTCGTAACACTCGCAACATGCTAGTTTGTCCAGAGCAAGCATGGCCAATCATGCCACAGAACAACCAACTCGAGGATCGCTCTCGCGAAGACCATCCCAATCGTCCAAGCGCCCCAATCGAACGGTATGTAACAATCGTCAAGTAGAACAACTGTGTTATGGCGTGCCTTCTATAAGACTCGGTCTAACGGTGGATCCATTGGGGGCAGTGCTAGTTTTAGCATAAGAACAAGCATGAAATGACTCAAATGGATCCATGTGTGGTTTGTGGAAATAACACACATGCAATGACTCTAGTGGTTGATCCATGTGTGGTTTGTGGAAATAACACACATGCAATGACTCTAGTGGGTCCACATGTGTGGTTTGTGGAAAGAACACACATGCAATGACTCTGGTTGATCCATATGTGGTTTGTGGAAAGAACACACATGCAATGACTCTAGTGGTGGATCCATGTGTTGTTTGTGGAAAAGAACACACATGCAATGACTCTAGTGTTGGTTTTAGTATAGGAACACACATGCAATGACTCTAGTGGTTGATCCATGTGTGGTTTGTGGAAATAACACATATGCAATGACTCTAGTGGTTGATCCATGTGTGGTTTGTGGAAATAACACACATGCAATGACTCTAATGGGTCCACATGTGTGGTTTGTGGAAAGAACACCCATGCAATGACCACTTGTTGATCCATAAGTTGTTTGTGGAAAATAACACACATGCAATGAGTCTAGTGGATCCATGTGTGGTTTGTGGAAAAAGAACACACATGCAATGACTCTAGTGCTGGTTTGTGGTTTTAGTATAAGAACAAACATGCAATGACTCTAGTGGTTGATCCATGTGTGGTTTGTGGAAAGAACACACATGCAATGACTAGCGTTTGATCCATATGTGGTTTGTGTAGCACCCCAATTGTCTAACAATTGTAATGCTACTTGGTCTAGTAATATAATGCCTACTTCCTACATATAATTGTTGCATCTTAATTATATCATACTCATGCCATCATGCCACCTTGCATTTGAGCATCATATAAAACCCTTTCTTTTGGTTCTTCTCTCATATGCATTACTATTTGTATTTGGCTCTTGTTAAATTGTAGTTGATTCTGGATAAATGCTTGGTGCCCAAATTGAGTTGGGGGCATATGTTTTATTCCACTCCACCACCTTTCTTTGCCACCACCTTATAATTCCACCACCCTAATTACCATGGGCTTTTATTTTATTTTGGCATTTACTCTAGCTCATGTGGGTTGGGATGGATTCAATTCTAATTTCTTTTGCTTGGCCTTTTTTTTCCACCTTTTGGTAATGCATGGGAATCATGCCATGTTATGTTATTATTGTTTTCACAAAATAAAACATAGCATTTAATACTTTGCATGGGCCATGCAAACACCATCACACTTCTTTTATTTTTGTTTGCCCTTGGTTTTTGAGTGGATCTTTTCCTTGTGAGTTTGTTCTCTCTTCCTCTCATCATCTCCACCTCATCACCCTCAACATCCATGCCATGCATGATCATGTGAGATATCATCCACACCCTTTTCTCCTTTACACATGATCATGCCACATTAAAGAAAACCCTAAACCATTAGTTTTCTCTCTTCCACCCTCTCTCTCCTTAACCATCGACCAAACCCCAACCTTTTGCTTGCTCATTATTTGTTCATGCTCAAACCCTAACCTAGCTCTTTTCTCTTTCCTCTCTCTTCAAACCCTAACCACCCTAGCTCTAACCCCCCCTCTCTAACCCGAGCCCCCTCCCTAGCTAGACCCGAGCTACCCCTCTCTCCTTGAGCATGCCCCACCAGCGACCTGCCTCTCCCTTGGTCCCCCTCTTTTCCTTTGGGGCTTAGCAAAGAAATAAGGAGAGAGAGAAGAAGAAACCTAGATCTACCTGATGCCCCTCTTCCTTTTGCTTAAAGCAACCCCATCCCATGTGCCTCTCCCCTCTCTCCCTTATCACCCCAACCACCCCAGGAAACCCAGGCACCCCACCTTCCTTCCTCCTTCCTCCCTAGAAAGCCATGACCACCACCTAGTCCAAAACCCTAGATACCCCTGCCTTGCTCAGGTTCTACGCGCCCTGGTGCTCTCCAAGCCCAGCTAGGAGCACCGACGAGGTCTTCTGCTTCCCCTTCTTCGCCTCGTACCAGCCCGGGACCAGAGCCTCGCCGGAACAGCCTGGCGCCGCCGTGAACCGGAGAAGACCGAGATCGTTGTCCGCGAGCCCGGCGCATGATCCCCACCACCTCCTCGCGTTCTGACCACTCCGGCGACACCGTGGTGAGCCCCTGCATCTCCTAGACATGGCCCTCCTCTTCCTCCTGCGCCGTAGCTCCGCCGCACTCCGTCGAGCACTCTGCGCGCCGCCGCGTGCCGTGCTCGGGTTGTCAGCAGCGGCCTCAGACCCCTCTGTTCCCCTGTTCCTCGCCGCAGTCTGGCCAGCACAGCTACCCTCCGGAGATGCTCCCTGCACGAAAGATGTAGCTCATTGTCCCCTCTACGTTTTTCATTTTTGGGTCGACGCGTTTCGTCCAGCGGATGCGTCACCACCGTCGATGGAAAATGGCCGGACTTGCCGCCGGCGCGACCTTTTCTGTCGGCGCGCAGCAACAGCCGAGGCCACTTTGGACTTAGCCCCCTGGCCTTTTCCCGCCTCAAACCGCGCTCCCCTCCGACCCACCGGTCAGCCCCTTTAACATTTTTGCAGATAAGCCCTCGCGTTTTCGTAAACCCTAACCCGCATTCCCCTAGATCCCCTACGTGTCACCCCCTGGTTCGCTCGTCGTCTTGTGGGCCTGCGAGCCCGCTGGCCCCACATGTCATTCGCATAGGGTAGAGAAGTTCGCGGTGAGAAAAGTCTGTGTGCTGTTTTCCGCTCAGTCAGTTTTGGTCCCACTCGTCAGCGACTAGGGCTAGCTCGGGCTGAGTATAAAAAGTTTTCGTTTGCCTGTTTAATAAAACAATTCCAGAAAATGTTTAAATACAAATTCAAATCTGTTTTTAAATAACTTTTAAATTATAAATCCAAATAATACAAATGATATATGTTTTTGAATCAGAAAAATGTGAGGAATTCAAATATGCTATTCAAAATAATGTTTGAACACTTTAAATTTTCGAGATGATTTAAATTACAATAAAATGCCCTTTTTCTTAATAAATTAATAACTTTAATTCTGTAACTCCAAATTTAACAAATAATATGTCTAAATCGATCAGCGCGACGAGCCCGTTCTATCTATACATTCCTTGTTCTGAACTGAAGCATGCATCATGTAAGTATTTAAAATCAGAACTGTTTATGACAATAAAACTTGGCTAAATAATTAATAAAATGCTTTATTCTTGCACCACACCTCACCCTTGCCATGCTACTTAAATGCCATGTAAATTGTGCATCATTCATCATGGCATGCTTGTTTGCTTGTCGCATTTTAATTCATATGCTTGTGCACTTTATTTATGTTGGCCCTTGTTTGTTTGTTTGGTTCTCCTTCGAATAGATGCCCAGCAGGAGAATTACCAGGAATCACAGGAGTTCTACCTAGATCCAACTCTCGCTTCAACTGAGATGCCAGGCAAGCACTACCACATGCTTGCATACACATAGTACCTATTGCCTCTATCTTATTCTTGCATCATTGAGTCGTGGTTGCATTAAATTGAATCCCAAGTACTGCATAGCCTTTACTTTGAAACTCCACCGAAGCTTGTTCCTCCATCCCATGAGCCATTACTACAGGAGTTTTTTGAGCCATGCGAGTCGTAGAAAAGCATGTGTAGGGTATGTGAGTGTCTGATGAATAACGAGGTACCTAAACAACATAACCTGAGTAGTAATGGGATAACTAATGAAAGAGGCACCGGTGAGCAATATCTGGTATTTGGTTTTTCATGCTCACTTGTGTCCCGTAGGACCCCGAGTACTTGATTCCTGTTCCTTGACTATTCGCACTATCCACATCCGGGAGGCCTTATGGACCCTCCTGAGCCAGAGCTTGATTCATTCTTATTTATTGGGGCCACAAAGTAGTTTGGGGCTTTGTTACTATTCTGTACTTATGCCATGCTTACTGTTTTACTTAATATTGTGCGTGGAGCACCTGTACTGTTTTGGATGCGGAGTGTTTTCGCGGTATCGACAAGCCCAGTCACACTTTCGGGTTCCCAGTCGTCTACAGCCATTGACACAAGACTTGAGTCCGTCTCGGAGTCAGCTAGCTTCGTTGCGGGTAGATTAATGGGGTGTCCCCCTGAAATATTTCTGAATCCTGTGATTGCTTTGTCGTGAATGCCTCGTTGGGTTTTGAGTTGGTTTTTTTGAGGTTGATCGAGTGTGTGTTGCTATTTGTGCTCCCCTGCAGGGTAAATCTTTCTGAAAGTCGTGTCCGCAGTTATGGACGACTCGGAGCACAGTTTCTCGATCATAGACAAGTCTAACTAAAGTACCGCTTTAAAATTAACTAAGTACCTGACTAGTAAATAGAGCAATACTCATGGAATGGTTAATAAAACTGCCAACGGATGGGGGTTGTTCGTCTGCTTCCTCGTTGGTAAGCGAGGAGGAGGATGGATCTGTTAATTATATTATTATAACTGTTGTTCCTAATCAATGGACATCCGTCTATCATTGGTTAGGCGGGTGGTTAGCGAGTATCTATAGACTTGTTAGTTATTATCTTTTGCTGCAATTGCGTCACCCAAGGTTGTGTCCCCTTTAGCGGCATAAAGACTTGCTGAGTACCCCTAGGGTCTCACACGATAAATTGTTTGATTCAGATGAACAGGTGTACCCGCAAGATGGATACTGGGTGGAGGAGACAGATGATGTTGGCAACGATCACTCGGTGTAGAGATTCCGGGAACGGGGATCCGTGAGATCTATGGGCGGGATGTGTTTATTTATGTGGCATCTTATGCCGATTTGCTTCTTATCCGTACTCGGATCTTGTTTTCCGCTTCCGTCTGATACTCTGATGTTTGATGTATGAGGAGCTATCCGAAACTATTATATCTATCTAGGATATTTGGATCTTGCCGTATGGCGTTGCAATATTTCTATTTCTTTTAGATGGAATGGCTCTGAGGACTGTTGTATGTGGCTTGCATACATACTCACTTGTGTATGTAGTTGATCCCTTCGCCTGCCGATTACGCCGCTCGTTCTTGTCCCGATGTTCTGAAAGTGGTTAGGACGGCCGAAAGGTCTACCGTGAGTGGCCGTACTATTTCAACCACTTTCGCTCATCCAGGCATGTAACTAAGAGCGTAATTCACTGAGGTAGTTACAATTGGTATCAGATCCATCCCGCCCTTCAGGGTCTCAGCCAAAATGGTCGTTGTCAGTCTAGCAAATATTTTTGGTAGTTATGTATACTAGGGAAAAACAAAACGTGAGAGTAGGACTGCTTCCATTTTTCTTCTTACCCACCCACCCACCCTTTTCTGGTAAGGAAGTGTAACGTTTTCAATCCTCTTCTAAAAATTCAAACTAGGATTCACGTGTTCTGGGTTTCGTAGTACCATAGGTTGTGTGTGTGTGTGTGAATTCTTTGTCTATCTGTTGCATCCAAATGTTATCACTATCTGCCTTTTGGTTATCAACTGTTGGTACATTCCATACCGATAGGCCTTTGTAAACCAACGCGATCTATCTGATTTGTTGTATACCGATGCGATCTGTCTTACTCTTTGTTATCTGACGTTATCTTGTTTGGGGTGTTCGTTTCCGTAGTTACTAATCTTTAGGTTCATCTTAAGAAGAAGGTGTTGGGATATGTGTTTTACTGATTCATGTGCGGGGTAATGATTTGAGTGCGGGATGGAGTCGCGACCATACCACTACTCTTATCATTCGCTCTTCTATATTGAATTAGTAGAGTTACTAATCTTGATTCTTTAAGTGGTTTTGCGCATATAGTGGTATTTTAATGCCGAAATTTGCGGAATTTTTTTCTTTGTTAGCTTGTGTACCACACTCCTTGTTCAGTCGTGTGCGTTATGCTTAATATCTTCTAGTTGCCTTGAACTTTGTTGATATTTTAATATCATCTCAGTGAATTGTATCCTTTAATCTTGGTTAATTCCATTTTGGTACTATTTTGGATTATTATTATTCTCCATTATAGTACTGACTTGTGTTTTATATCAATCACAGGATGGCACCACCACGCCATTCTGAGGAGGACATACCACCTGAACTTGGGGCTGCTTTGGCAAGTATTGCAAATGCTTTGGGCACTATGCAGCAGAACCAGCAGCGCTTCGAGGAAAGTGTCAGGAGGAATGAGTTTGTTCCGCTATCTCCACCTTCCAAGCGAGGAGACATCAAGAGTTTTCTCAAGTTCAACCCACGCCAATTTGAGTTGTCTGATCAGCCACTTGATGCGGATGATTCGCTGTGTGAAGTGTCAAGGTTGCTGATGACTGGGGATGTTCCTGAGCAAGAATGGGTCAAATGTGCCACTCACCTTCTGAAGGGAGATGCAACTCTGTGGTGGGAAAATTACCTCAAGGCAGACCTCTCTGGTTTTCAGCCTACTTGGGAGCAATTCACTGCTGCTTTCAAAGAGCAATATCTGTCAGAAATTGTCATGGAAAGGATGAAGGAAGTGTTTCTCAACCTCAAGCAGGGCACTGACAATGTCAATACTTACATCAGAAACTTCATGAACCTTTCTCGGTATGGTGGCGATGAGATCTCTGATGACAAGAAGAAGAAAAAGAGGTTCCGGCAAGGCCTCAATGCATCCATCAAATATGCAATCACTCATGCAAGGCCAGGGTCTTTTCTGAAACTCCAACACACAGCTCTGCAGGAAGAAGCAAGTAGGCAAGTGTTTGAGGAGTCAAAGAAACACAACCGCGATACAACAAGCTCTTCTGCTATGACAGATCCTTCTAAGCGTCGTGTTTGGGTTCCTAACACCCCACCGTCGCTCCCTGCTCCACCAAGACCGTCAAGCTACGCGGCAAGGCCACCAAACTCCTTCACTGCGGCTCCCAGGGGCTACAACCACAACTACCCTGGAGCGCCTGGCGGAGTCCCTGGCTACATTGCTCCACGTCCACCTGGTGCTTGCTACACTTGTGGAAACACTGGGCATCAGCACTAGAATTGTCCAATGAACAACAAAGCTCTTCCACCACCACCTCCAAGACCCACGGCAAGTTCTTCTATGGTTTGTGCACCTCCACCTCGGGCTCTCAACATCAACACCAAGCCCGGGTCTACGGTTGCTCGTGCCAACTGTGTCAACGTCGCTCAAGCTGAGCATGCACCTGGAGTTGTGATGGGTACGCTTCTCGTTAACTCAATTTTTGCTCGAGTTTTGTTTGATTCTGGCGCATCGCATTCTTTTGTTTCTCACAAGTTTGCAAATGAGAATGAGTTAGCAATGGATCCTCTCCCCAAACGTTTAATGGTCCTTTCTCCTGGAGCAACAATGGCATCTTCTAAAATCAGCCATGGCAATCAAATTGAGATTGGTGGCTCTTCGTTTCCGGCTTCCCTAATTATTCTGGGCAATTCTGACATTGATGTTATCTTGGGCTTGGATTGGTTAACAGCAAATGCAGCTGTGATTGATTGTGTTGAACGTTTGGTTTCTCTGAAAATTCCTGAAGGCCATATAGTCTATTCTCCAAGTTTGACTCCTGCAATTCAGTTTTTCTCTTTGGTGGCTCTGAATGATGATGCTATGGAAGGTATTCAGAGTGTTCCGGTGGTCTGTGAGTTTCCAGATGTTTTTCTTGAAGAGTTGCCAGGTATGCCTCCGGATAGTGAGGTTGAGTTTGTGATTGAACTTGAACCTGGTACCGCTCCTATCTCCAAGCGGCCTTATAAAATGGGTCATGCTGAGTTGGCTGAACTCAAACACCAGCTGGATGAACAAGAGAAGTTGGGTTTCATTCAGCACAGTACTTCTTCTTGGGGTAGTCCAACCATCTTTGTGAAGAAGCGAGACAAGACTGATAGACTTTGTGTTGACTATCGGGCACTCAATGCTAAAACCATCAAGAATAAATATCCCCTTCCGCGGATCAATGACCTTTTCAATCAGCTAGCTGGAGCTATGGTATTCTCTAAGCTCGATTTGAGAAGTGGATATCATCAAATCAAGATCCACAAGGAAGATGTTCCTAAAACAGCTTTCACCACCCGCTATGGCCTGTATGAGTACACGGTCATGTCTTTCGGTCTCACCAACGCACCTGCCACCTTCTCGAGGCTTATGAATTCGGTTTTCATGGAGTATCTTGATAAGTTCGTTGTGGTCTCTGGATGGCATTCTATTCTATTCTAAGTCAAAAGAACAACATGAAGAACACCTTCGGTGTGTCCTAAACAAGCTTCGTGAGAACCGCCTGTATGCAAAGTTCTCCAAGTGTGAGTTTTGGCTGCCTCAAGTCACCTATCTTGGTCATGTCATCTCTGCCAAGGGCATTGACGTCAACCCAGAAACTATTAAGACAATTATGGACTGGCTTCCACCCATAAATGTCAAAGAAGTCCGGAGTTTCCTTGGTTTGGCCAGTTACTGTCGTCGCTTCGTTCAAAACTTCTCGAAGATTGCGAAGCCTCTTACCGATCTCCTCAAGAAAGGCAAGAAATACCTTTGGACTCCTGCATGTCAAGCAAGCTTTGAAACACTCAAAGAGAAGCTCACTTCCACACTATTCTTAGTTCCTCTAGATACATCAAAGCCTTTCCAAATATTCTGTGATGCCTCATTACAAGGATTGGGTGCGGTCCTTATGCAAGAAAAGCAAGTTGTTGCTTATGCCTCTCGACAGTTGAAAACGCATGAGATCAACTATCCTACACATGACCTCGAACTCGCAGCAGTTGTCTTTGCTTTGAAAGTATGGAGGCATTACTTGCTTGGCAACCGTTGTGAGATCTTTTCTGATCACAAGAGTCTGAAGTATATATTCACATAGCCTGATCTCAACCTTCGTCAGAGGAGGTGGATTGAAACAATCAATGATTTCGATTTAACCATCAACTACACTCTGGGTAAAGCTAATGTTATGGCCGATGCTCTCAGCCGAAAAGCTTATGTCAACAACCTCATGGTGGAAGAACAACAGCCTCTCTTGTGCGAGGAATTCCGCAAGCTCAACCTTGAAATTGTGGATCAAGGGTATCTTCTGAACCTTCTGGCAACCCCACTCTTGGAAGAAAAAGTCTGCTCCATTCAACTTGGTGATCCTTACACTAAAAAGATCATCTCCAACATTCAGCTTCCGAAGTATGAGTCTTTCCACGTTGACGACCAAGGCACTCTTTTCTTTGAACACCGGATGTTTGTTTCGAACTACCCGGGTTTAAGAGAGCAAGTTCTCAAGGAGGCGCATGATTCTGTTCTTTCTATCCACCCTGGCAGCACTAAGATGTACATGGACTTGAAAACACAATACTGGTGGCCTGGGTTGGAACGATATTGTGCCAAGTATGTCTCAGAGTGTGATGTCTGCCGTAGAGTTAAAGCTGTTCATCAGAAACCTTCCGGTCTTCTACAGCCATTCAAACCTCTGGAATGGAAATGGGAGAAAGTAGAGATGGACTTCATCACTGGTTTTCCAAGGTCGCAGAAGCGCAACAATGCAATCTTTGTTGTCATCGACAGGCTTTCTAAAGTGGCTCACTTCTTTTCGGTCAAGGAAACAATTTCTGCAATTCAGTTGGCTGAGCTCTATATCAACAGAATTGTCTCTCTGTATGGGGTTCCTCTTGAGATCAGTTCAGACCGTGGAAGCATCTTCACTTCCAAGTTCTGGGGAAGTTTCCAAAATGCTTTGGGAACAAAATTGAACTTCAGCACAGCTTACCACCCTCAGTCGCAAGGACAAGTTGAAAGGATCAATCAGATTCTAGAAGATATGCTCCGTGCTTGCGTTATCTCTTTCAACATGAAGTGGGAAGAATGTCTTCCTTATGCTGAATTCTCTTACAACAACAGCTTCCAGAAAAGTCTAAAGATGGCACCATTTGAGGCTCTCTATGGTCGCAAATGCAGAACTCCGATTGGTTGGTCGGGCGCAGGTGAAAGAATATTGTTTGGCCCCGACATTGTAACTCAAGCGGAGGAGAAGGTTCACATCATTCTTGAAAATCTGAAGATTGCTCAAAGTCGCCAGAAGAGCAATTATGACAGAAAACACATGGACATGGAGTATGTCCCTGGGGATCTCGTTTACCTTCGTGTCACTCCCATGAGAGGCACACACCGCTTTGGTATCAAAGGAAAGCTGGCTCCTAGATACATCGGTCCTTTCAAAATTCGTGGAAGAAGAGGAGACGTTACTTATGCTCTTGAGCTCCTTGAAAAACTCAAGGTCCATGATGTTTTCCATGTCTCTCAACTCAAGAAGTGCTTCAAGGATCCCGGCAGGACCGTGGACCATGAACTAATCAATCTCCAAGAAGACCTGTCTTATCAAGAATACCCCATAAAAATTCTAGAAGTCGCAGAAAGAAGGACTCGCAACAAGTCCATCAAGTTCTGCAAGGTGCAGTGGTCGCTCCATTCCGTTGATGAAGCCACTTGGGAACGTGAAGATGAGCTCCGTACCAAGTATCCTACCCTCTTTGAGTTTTCTTCTTCCTAGAATCTCGGGGCGAGATTCCGGTTTAGTGGGGGAGAGTTGTAGCACCCCAATTGTCTAACAATTGTAATGCTACTTGGTCTAGTAATATAATGCCTACTTCCTACATATAATTGTTGCATCTTAATTATATCATACTCATGCCATCATGCCACCTTGCATTTGAGCATCATATAAAACCCTTTCTTTTGGTTCTTCTCTCATATGCATTACTATTTGTATTTGGCTCTTGTTAAATTGTAGTTGATTCTGGATAAATGCTTGGTGCCCAAATTGAGTTGGGGGCATATCTTTTATTCCACTCCACCACCTTTCTTTGCCACCACCTTATAATTCCACCACCCTAATTACCATGGGCTTTTATTTTATTTTGGCATTTACTCTAGCTCATGTGGGTTGGGATGGATTCAATTCTAATTTCTTTTGCTTGGCCTTTTTTTTCCACCTTTTGGTAATGCATGGGAATCATGCCATGCTATGTTATTATTGTTTTCACAAAATAAAACATAGCATTTAATACTTTGCATGGGCCATGCAAACACCATCACACTTCTTTTATTTTGGTTTGCCCTTGGTTTTTGAGTGGATCTTTTCCTTGTGAGTTTGTTCTCTCTTCCTCTCATCATCTCCACCTCATCACCCTCAACATCCATGCCATGCATGATCATGTGAGATATCATCCACACCCTTTTCTCCTTTACACATGATCATGCCACATTAAAGAAAACCCTAAACCATTAGTTTTCTCTCTTCCACCCTCTCTCTCCTTAACCATCGACCAAACCCCAACCTTTTGCTTGCTCATTATTTGTTCATGCTCAAACCCTAACCTAGCTCTTTTCTCTTTCCTCTCTCTTCAAACCCTAACCACCCTAGCTCTAACCCCCCCCTCTCTAACCCGAGCCCCCTCCCTAGCTAGACCCGAGCTACCCCTCTCTCCTTGAGCATGCCCCACCAGCGACCTGCCTCTCCCTTGGTCCCCCTCTTTTCCTTTGGGGCTTAGCAAAGAAATAAGGAGAGAGAGAAGAAGAAACCTAGATCTACCTGATGCCCCTCTTCCTTTTGCTTAAAGCAACCCCATCCCATGTGCCTCTCCCCTCTCTCCCTTATCACCCCAACCACCCCAGGAAACCCAGGCACCCCACCTTCCTTCCTCCTTCCTCCCTAGAAAGCCATGACCACCACCTAGTCCAAAACCCTAGATACCCCTGCCTTGCTCAGGTTCTACGCGCCCTGGTGCTCTCCAAGCCCAGCTAGGAGCACCGACGAGGTCTTCTGCTTCCCCTTCTTCGCCTCGTACCAGCCCGGGACCAGAGCCTCGCCGGAACAGCCTGGCGCCGCCGTGAACCGGAGAAGACCGAGATCGTTGTCCGCGAGCCCGGCGCATGATCCCCACCACCTCCTCGCGTTCTGACCACTCCGGCGACACCGTGGTGAGCCCCTGCATCTCCTAGACATGGCCCTCCTCTTCCTCCTGCGCCGTAGCTCCGCCGCACTCCGTCGAGCACTCTGCGCGCCGCCGCGTGCCGTGCTCGGGTTGTCAGCAGCGGCCTCAGACCCCTCTGTTCCCCTGTTCCTCGCCGCAGTCCGGCCAGCACAGCTACCCTCCGGAGATGCTCCCTGCACGAAAGATGTAGCTCATTGTCCCCTCTACGTTTTTCATTTTTGGGTCGACGCGTTTCGTCCAGCGGATGCGTCACCACCGTCGATGGAAAATGGCCGGACTTGCCGCCGGCGCGACCTTTTCTGTCGGCGCGCAGCAACAGCCGGGGCCACTTTGGACTTAGCCCCCTGGCCTTTTCCCGCCTCAAACCGCGCTCCCCTCCGACCCACCGGTCAGCCCCTTTAACATTTTTGCAGATAAGCCCTCGCGTTTTCGTAAACCCTAACCCGCATTCCCCTAGATCCCCTACGTGTCACCCCCTGGTTCGCTCGTCGTCTTGTGGGCCTGCGAGCCCGCTGGCCCCACATGTCATTCGCATAGGGTAGAGAAGTTCGCGGTGAGAAAAGTCTGTGTGCTGTTTTCCGCTCAGTCAGTTTTGGTCCCACTCGTCAGCGACTAGGGCTAGCTCGGGCTGAGTATAAAAAGTTTTCGTTTGCCTGTTTAATAAAACAATTCCAGAAAATGTTTAAATACAAATTCAAATCTGTTTTTAAATAACTTTTAAATTATAAATCCAAATAATACAAATGATATATGTTTTTGAATCAGAAAAATGTGAGGAATTCAAATATGCTATTCAAAATAATGTTTGAACACTTTAAATTTTCGAGATGATTTAAATTACAATAAAATGCCCTTTTTCTTAATAATTTAATAACTTTAATTCTGTAACTCCAAATTTAACAAATAATATGTCTAAATCGATCAGCGCGACGAGCCTGTTCTATCTATACATTCCTTGTTCTGAACTGAAGCATGCATCATGTAAGGATTTAAAATCAGAACTGTTTATGACAATAAAACTTGGCTAAATAATTAATAAAATGCTTTATTCTTGCACCACACCTCACCCTTGCCATGCTACTTAAATGCCATGTAAATTGTGCATCATTCATCATGGCATGCTTGTTTGCTTGTCGCATTTTAATTCATATGCTTGTGCACTTTATTTATGTTGGCCCTTGTTTGTTTGTTTGGTTCTCCTTCGAATAGACGCCCAGCAGGAGAATTACCAGGAATCACAGGAGTTCTACCTAGATCCAACTCTCGCTTCAACTGAGATGCCAGGCAAGCACTACCACATGCTTGCATACACATAGTACCTATTGCCTCTATCTTATTCTTGCATCATTGAGTCGCGGTTGCATTAAATTGAATCCCAAGTACTGCATAGCCTTTACTTTGAAACTCCACCGAAGCTTGTTCCTCCATCCCATGAGCCATTACTACAGGAGTTTTTTGAGCCATGCGAGTCGTAGAAAAGCATGTGTAGGGTATGTGAGTGTCTGATGAATAACGAGGTACCTAAACAACATAACCTGAGTAGTAATGGGATAACTAATGAAAGAGGCACCGGTGAGCAATATCTGGTATTTGGTTTTTCATGCTCACTTGTGTCCCGTAGGACCCCGAGTACTTGATTCCTGTTCTTTGACTATTCGCACTATCCACATCCGGGAGGCCTTATGGACCCTCCTGAGCCAGAGCTTGATTCATTCTTATTTCTTGGGGCCACAAAGTAGTTTGGGGCTTTGTTACTATTCTGTACTTATGCCATGCTTACTGTTTTACTTAATATTGTGCGTGGAGCACCTGTACTGTTTTGGATGCGGAGTGTTTTCGCGGTATCGACAAGCCCAGTCACACTTTCGGGTTCCCAGTCGTCTACAGCCATTGACACAAGACTTGAGTCCGTCTCGGAGTCAGCTAGCTTCGTTGCGGGTAGATTAATGGGGTGTCCCCCTGAAATATTTCTGAATCCTGTGATTGCTTTGTCGTGAATGCCTCGTTGGGTTTTGAGTTGGTTTTTTTGAGGTTGATCGAGTGTGTGTTGCTATTTGTGCTCCCCTGCAGGGTAAATCTTTCTGAAAGTCGTGTCCGCAGTTATGGACGACTCGGAGCACAGTTTCTCGATCATAGACAAGTCTAACTAAAGTACCGCTTTAAAATTAACTAAGTACCTGACTAGTAAATAGAGCAATACTCATGGAATGGTTAATAAAACTGCCAACGGATGGGGGTTGTTCGTCTGCTTCCTCGTTGGTAAGCGAGGAGGAGGATGGATCTGTTAATTATATTATTATAACTGTTGTTCCTAATCAATGGACATCCGTCTATCATTGGTTAGGCGGGTGGTTAGCGAGTATCTATAGACTTGTTAGTTATTATCTTTTGCTGCAATTGCGTCACCCAAGGTTGTGTCCCCTTTAGCGGCATAAAGACTTGCTGAGTACCCCTAGGGTCTCACACGATAAATTGTTTGATTCAGATGAACAGGTGTACCCGCAAGATGGATACTGGGTGGAGGAGACAGATGATGTTGGCAACGATCACTCGGTGTAGAGATTCCGGGAACGGGGATCCGTGAGATCTATGGGCGGGATGTGTTTATTTATGTGGCATCTTATGCCGATTTGCTTCTTATCCGTACTCGGATCTTGTTTTCCGCTTCCGTCTGATACTCTGATGTTTGATGTATGAGGAGCTATCCGAAACTATTATATCTATCTAGGATATTTGGATCTTGCCGTATGGCGTTGCAATATTTCTATTTCTTTTAGATGGAATGGCTCTGAGGACTGTTGTATGTGGCTTGCATACATACTCACTTGTGTATGTAGTTGATCCCTTCGCCTGCCGATTACGCCGCTCGTTCTTGTCCCGATGTTCTGAAAGGGGTTAGGACGGCCGAAAGGTCTACCGTGAGTGGCCGTACTATTTCAACCACTTTCGCTCATCCAGGCATGTAACTAAGAGCGTAATTCACTGAGGTAGTTACAGTTTGTGGAAAGAACACACATGCAATGACCACTAGTGGATCCATGTGCGGTTTGTTGGAAAGAACACACATACAATGACTCTAGTGGTTGATCCATGTTTGTTTGTGGAAATAACACACATGCAATGACTCTAGTGGCTGATCCATGTGTGGTTTGTGGAAAGAACACACATGCAATGACCACTGGTGTATCCATGTGTGGTTTGTGGAAAATAACACACATGCAATGACTCTAGTGGTTGATCCATGTTTGTTTGTGGAACTAACACACATGCAATGACTCTAGTGGTTGATCCATGTGTGGTTTGTGAAAAAGAACACACATGCAATGACTCTAGTGCTGGTTTGTGGTTTTAGTATAAGAACAAACATGCAATGACTCTAGTGGTTGATCCATGTGTGGTTTGTGGAAAGAACACACATGCAATGACTCTAGTGGTTGATCCATGTGTGGTTTGTGGAAAGAACACACATGTAATGACCACTGGTGGATCCAAGTGTGGTTTGTGGAAAAGAACACACATGCAATGACTCTAGTGGTTGATCCATGTTTGTTTGTGGAAATAACAAACATGCAATGAGTCTAGTGGTTGATCCATTTGTGGTTTGTGGAAAGAACACACATGCAATGACTCTAGTGTTGGTTTTAGTATAAGAACACACATGCAATGACTCTAGTGGTTGATCCATGTGTGGTTTGTGGAAATAACACATATGCAATGACTCTAGTGGTTGATCCATGTGTGGTTTGTGGAAATAATAGACATGCAATGAATCTAATGGGTCCAAATGTGTGGTTTGTGGAAAGAATACACATGCAATGACCACTGGTGGATCGATGTTGGTTTTCGTATAAGAACACACATGCAATGACTCTAGTGGTTGATCCATGTTTGTTTGTGGAGATAACAGACATGCAATGACTCTAGTGGTTGATCCATGTGTGGTTTGTGAAAAGAACACACATGCAATGACTCTAGTGTTGGTTTTAGTATAAGAACACACATGCAATGACTCTAGTGGTTGATCCATGTGTGGTTTGTGGAAATAACACATATGCAATGACTCTAGTGGTTGATCCATGTGTCGTTTGTGGAAATAACACACATGCAATGACTCTAGTGGGTCCACATGTGTGGTTTGTGGAAAGAACATACATGCAATGACTCTGGTTGATCCATATGTGGTTTGTGGAAAGAACACACATGCAATGACTCTAGTGGTGGATCCATCTGTGGTTTGTGGAAAAGAACACACATGCAATGACTCTAGTGCTGGTTTGTGGTTTTAGTATAAGAACAAACATGCAATGACTCTAGTGGTTGATCCATGTGTGGTTTGTGGAAAGAACACACATGCAATGACTAGTGGTTGATCCATATGTTTTTTGTGGAAAAGAACACACATGCAATGAGTCTAGTGGTGGATCCATGTGTGGTTTGTGGAAAAGAACACACATGCAATGACTCTAGTGTTGGTTTGTGGTTTTAGTATAAGAATAAACATGCAATGACTCTAGTGGTTGATCCATGTGTGGTTTGTGGAAAGAACATACATGCAATGACTTTGGTTGATCCATATGTGGTTTGTGGAAAGAATACACATGCAATGACCACTGCTGGATCCATGTGTGGTTTGTGGAAAAGAACACACATGCAATGACTCTAGTGCTGGTTTGTGGTTTTAGTATAAGAACAAACATGCAATGACTCTAGTGCTTGATCCATGTATGGTTTGTGGAAAGAACACACATGCAATGACTCTAGTGGTTGATCCATGTGTGGTTTGTGGAAAGAACACACATGCAATGACCACTGGTGGATTCATGTGTGGTTTGTGGAAAATAACACACATGCAATGACTCTACTGGTTGATCCATGTTTGCTTGTGTAAATAACACACATGCAATGACTCTAGTGGTTGATCCATGTTTGTTTGTGGAAATAACACACATGCAATGACTCTAGTGGTTGATCAATGTGTGGTTTGTGAAAAGAACACACATGCAATGACTCTAGTGTTGGTTTTAGTATAATAACACACATGCAATGACTCTAGTGGTGGATCCATGTGTGGTTTATGGAAATAACACATATGCAATGACTCTAGTGGTTGATCCAAGTGTGGTTTGTGGAAATAACACACATGCAATGACTCTAATGGGTCCACATGTGTGGTTTGTGGAAAGAACACCCATGCAATGACCACTGGTTGATCCATAAGTTGTTTGTGGAAAAGAACACACATGCAATGACTCTAGTGCTGGTTTGTGGTTTTAGTATAAGAACAAACATGCAATGACTCTAGTGGTTGATCCAGTGTGGTTTGTGGAAATAACATACACGCAATGACTAGTGGTTGATCCATATGTGGTTTGTGGAAAGAACACACATGCAATGACCACTGGTGGATCCATGTGTGGTTTGTTGGAAAGAACACACATGCAATGACTCTAGTGGTTGATCCATGTTTGTTTGTGGAAATAACACACATGCAATGACTCTAGTGGTTGATCCATGTGTGGTTTGTGAAAGGAACACACATGCAATGACTCTAGTGTTGGTTTTAGTATAAGAACACAAATGCAATGACTCTAGTGGTTGATCCATGTGTGGTTTGGGGAAATAACACATATGCAATGACTCTAGTGGTTGATCCATGTGTGGTTTGTGGAAATAACACACATGCAATGACTGTAATGGGTCCACATGTGGTTTGTTGAAAGAACACACATGCAATGACCACTGGTTGATCCATAAGTTGTTTGTGGAAAAGAACACACATGCAATGAGTCTAGTGGTGGATCCATGTGTGGTTTGTGGAAAATAACACACATGCAATGACTCTAGTGCGGGTTTGTGGTTTTAGTATAAGAACAAACATGCAATGACTCTAGTTGTTGATCCATGTGTGGTTTGTGGAAAGAACACACATGCAATGACTCTGGTTGATCCATATGTGGTCTGTGGAATGAACACACATGCAATGACCACTGGTGGATCCATGTGTGGTTTGTGGAAAAGAACATAGATGCAATGACTCTAGAGCTGGTTTGTGGTTTTAGTAGAAGAACAAACATGCAATGACTCTAGTGGTAGATCCATGTGTTGTTTATGGAAAGAACACACATTCGATGACTCTGGTTGATCCATATGTGGTTTGTGAAAAGAACACACATGCAATGACCACTGGTGGATCCATGTGTGGTTTGTGGAAAAGAACACACATGCAATGACTCTAGTAGTGGTTTGTGGTTTTAGTATAAGAACACACATGCAATGACTCTAGTACTGGTTTGTGGTTTTAGTATAAGAACACACATGCAATGACTCTAGTGGTTGATCCATGTGTGGTTTGTGGAAATAACACAAGCAATGACTCTAGTGGTTGATCCATGTGTGGTTTGTGGAAAGAACACACATGCAATGACCACTAGTAGATCCATGTTGGTTTTAGTATAAGAACACACATGCAATGACTCTAGTGGTTGATCCATGTTTGTTTGTGGAAATAACACACATGCAATGACTCTAGTGGTTGATACATGTGTGGTTTGTGAAAAGAACACACATGCAATGACTCTGGTGTTGGTTTTAGTATAAGAACACACATGCAATGACTCTAGTGGTTAATCCATGTGTGGTTTGTGGAAATAACACATATGCAATGACTCTAGTGGTTGATCCATGTCTGGTTTGTGGAAATAACACACATGCAATGACTCTAGTGGGTCCACATGTGTGGTTTGTTGAAAGAACATACATGCAATGACTTTGGTTGATCCATATGTGGTTTGTGGAAAGAACACACATGCAATGACTCTAGTGGTGGATCCATGTGTGGTTTGTGGAAAAGAACACACATGCAATGACTCTAGTGTTGGTTTGTGGTTTTAGTATAAGAACAAACATGCAATAACTCTAGTGGTTGATCCATGTGTGGTTTGTGGAAACAACACACATGCAATGACTAGTGGTTGATCCATATGTGGTTTGTGGAAAGAACACACATGCAATGACCACTGGTGGATCCATGTGTGGTTTGTGGAAAAGAACACACATGCAATGACTCTAGTGTTGGTTTGTGGTTTTAGTATAAGAACAAACATGCAATGACTCTAGTGGTTGAACCATGTGTGGTTTGTGGAAAGAACACACATGGAATGACTCTGGTTGATCCATATGTGGTTTGTGGAAAGAACACACATGCAATGACTAGTGGTTGATCCATATGTGGTTTGTGGAAAGAACACACATGCAATGACCACTGGTTGATCCATGTGTGGTTTGTGGAAAATAACACACATGCAATGACTCTAGTGTTGGTTTGTGGTTTTAGTATAAGAACAAACATGCAATGACCCTAGTGGTTGATCCATGTGAGGTTTGTGGAAAGAACACACATGCAATGACTCTGGTTGATCCATATGTGGTTTGTGGAAAGAACACACATGCAATGACCACTGGTGTATCCATGTGTTGTTTGTGGAAAAGAACACACATGCAATGACTCTAGTGCTGGTTTGTGGTTTTAGTATAAGAACAAACATGCAATGACTCTAGTGGTTGATCCATGTGTGGTTTGTGCAAAGAACACACATGCAATGACTCTAGTGGTTGATCCATGTGTGGTTTGTGGAAAGAACACACATGAAATGACTCTAGTGGTTGATCCATGTGTGGTTTGTGGAAAAGAACATACATGCAATGACCACTGGTGGATCCATGTGTGGTTTGTGGAAAAGAACACACATGCAATGACGCTAGTTGTTGATCCATGTGTGGTTTGTGGAAATAACACACATGAATGAGTCTAGTGTTGGTTTTAGTATAAGAACACACATGAAATAACTCTAGTGGTTGATCCATGTGTGGTTTGTGGAAATAACACATATGCAATGACTCTAGTGGTTGATCCATTCGTGGGTTGTGGAAATAACACACATGCAATGACTCTAGTACTGGTTTGTGGTTTTAGTATAAGAACACACATGTAATGACTCTAGTGGTTGATCCATGTTTGTTTGTGGTTTTAGTATAAGAACAAACATCCTCTCTCTCTCTCTCTCTCTCTCTCTCTCTCTCGTAGAACCCCAAATCCGTGCCCACTCTGTCTGCTATGCCCTGATTAGTTGTCCCAGCTATCACGCGGATCGTGCGCACCAATCGTTGATCCTGTGTGATCCAACGAGGCTCGTTGCACACGTCGTGCCCTTCACAGGACAGCGCGAGACAGCACGGACGTCTCCCTCAACGAGACTTCTACAAGAAGGAACACGATGCCGTCCATGGAAAAAGTGGTCGAGTGGTCATGTCATGTTTAATCTAGTCTGCCAAGGCTACAAGTCTACTACACGGCAACTGGTCATCCACGGACCACCGGCTATACCATTTTTACTACACAGCGTGCCTGCACTCTCACTTCTTTCAGGCCCCCACCACACGAACCTTCCACGCGGCAGCCGCAACCGGAAGAGTTGTCAACTGGGGCCCTCGAGAAGGCCTAAACGTCCCCGCATTAAAAACCCAGCTTATTGGGTCCTCCATTCACACTCATCCACTACTCTCTCTTCCCTATCTAGCAAAACACCACAATCTTGAAAGTACTTGCACGAACCTTCTCCATGAAACCAGTGCGTGGGGGTGAGTGTCCGGGCATCGCCGCCGGGGTGGTGCTTCACGTGGCAGATCTGGAGGAGCATCATGCAGCACATGCCGAGGAGGGCGTGCAGTTCAACCCCTTTGGAGGCGCCGATGAGGGCGTGGAGTTTGACGAACACGCTCCGCTCGTGTACCCGGAGGTACATCTATTTCTACATGTTTCATATTTTCTACTCGAGCTTAATCTATCCAGGCATCATAAAAAATCTAGTCCTAATGATTAGATGCAACGTACGAACCGGTACATGGAGAGATCTAGTCTGTTCTGAATGAATCCACATTATTTATTTATTTATAAGTTACCAAGAACACAAACCACATTAATTTAGGAGCGAGCTGGGGAGACGGTCGTAATGAACTACTGAACCTGTATAGACATGTTATTGCATCGAAAGTAACTTGGAATGGTGGAAGGAATATATATTTATTATTTTGCTCACTTCGGTTTGTATTCCATACATTACAGGTGTATTCAAGTGAGATGGACTCTGACAAGGAGACCAGGGACAACAAGAGCCGCCATGTCATGAAGAAGCTCAAGAGCGGGATAATCCCTTTCCGCACTCGACTTGGGGAGCTCAGGTGCCCTTTCTATAAGAAAGGAGTCAACCCGAGGATTGCCATCTTGATCCCGCCTGCGGTTGGCATCGGTAAAGCCCGGCTAGTAAACACAAGTCGGCGACCAAGGCTAAGCACGCTGCTTATGGCAAGTTCCTGAGGGAGTATGTCAAGAACGGCCTAGTGCCCCTTACTTAGGAATCAACAACTCCTAGCCGACCAACCCCGTCACTGTGTTGGCCCGGCCACTAATAATATTTAGTTCTCTTACCGTATCTAGACCCTTAAACTATGTGGTTTTCGTACCCTTCAAAATATATTCAAGTTCATTTGTTTATGTTGTTAAAGTTCCGGTGGCATACTCGTTATTTTGCATGGATAGAGGGGTGCCCCCGACAGATATAAGGGTTATCCTGTCCGCTAGATCACAGAGGATCAACGGTTGGTGGAAAAAACTGAGTACAACTGAATCGCCATGGTTAGACACGACGGAAAAAAACATGACACACGGTACGCGTGTGCGGTGCACGGGGCGGTAGCGGACACGTGTGGCCGTGCACGGTGCATTAGCCTACGCGGTGCACGGTAGTGCAATCAAATGCCGCTTCCCTTCTCCTTTAGTAGAGGCCTCCCCACTCCCACTCTCACTCATCACGCACTCGCTCACTCAACCGTTTCCACTGTCCCATCACCTTCTGCAAACGCCCAACAAAACCCCAACCACGCCGGCGATGGAGAAGATCGGCACGGTGGCCATCGGCGCCTCCAAGGCAGCCGGCGAGGAGCCCGCCGTCCCCGTCCCTGCATCCGACGTAGCCTCCGGTGAGGAGGCCCCCGCCGGTCTCGGACAGATCCCGCTCGGCTGGGACCCCTACAAGGAGGTTGTCTACATAAGGCCGAAGAACCCCTTCGACACCAGCATCGCCGACCCGTGGTCTGAGGTAACCAGGGTTTTCTCCCCTTCCCTTGTTCTTCCCCCGTTCCCATCGTTGGATGCTAGATCGTATGTTATTAGGGCTCGGCTGTTCGTATTTTTTACAGTAGCTAATCCTATTGTGTTAGATCTCGATTTTCGATGAATCCCCCTGTTCGTAGTTGGGATCAGTATTCGATTTGGTTTGAGATTTGGGGAATAATCGAGAGATCTCATTCGGTTAATTTATGCAAAAAATCAATCCCGATAATCAAATTATCTCAATCATGTCCTTATTTCACTCTTCTGTTTTTTTCCAACAGGAGGATAGCAGCGACCTCCGCAGCGACGACGAGTTGCAGGACACCAAGACTCGTCATGTGCTGAGGAGGCTAAAGTCCAGTCAGTACAATAACTTCTTCGCCGACAACGTGTATAGGTGCCCCTTCTGCCCCACCAGGAGGCTCCGCGGCACGGACTTCAACTCCCTCATGAAGCATGCCGAGGACGTGAGGACCTGCGGCGAGTCCGTGAACGTCCACGGCTTCGGGGCCAAGCACCAGGCACTCGGTCTTCACCTCTGCAACCTCTAGAAGGTGGCTATCGAGGAGGGTCGCATGCCTCGGTCAGACCCAAGGTGCCCAAGGTCAAGGGGCTGGGCAGCAAGAAGTGGAGGAGGCGCCAGAGGGAGGAGGCGGATGCCCTCCTGGCAGAGGCCACGAGGGGCACTGATCAGCTGCTGCTGCTGCTGTTGTAAAGCAGCTTCTTTTGTCTTGTCTGTGTTGAAGCAGTCCGTTGCTGCTGCTGCTGAGCAGCCTAATTGTCGAACCTCGTTAAGTACCGTGCTATATAACCTATATTAGCTGCTTTATCTACATATGCTCTGTTTACTGAATTTATTTATGGTGCTGGTTTGTTTTGCTGCTCTAGATTTGCTACCAGATTGGGGTAAAACGATCGCAAAAGGAACAATGAATGAAGAGAGAAGCTGCTCTAGATTTCCTACCTTTTTGGGCAAAAAAACACAACTGTTAGAGAGAGAGAGGGGAAAAGGCGCTCTTTAAAAAGGCCACTTTAGGCGTCATGGCGCATGTAATAGCCAAGCCTTTGACCAGACGACACCCCCCTCCGAGCGCATGTCAGGGCTTCGGAATATTGGGACGGCAAGAGTGAGGACAAACGAGACACAATGTTGCTATAGCTAAATCTGACAAAAAGCTAAATTTGGCTTTACCATGCAATTTGGCTAGAGATCCACAATGTAGCTATTCTAAATCCCTAAACTATGTGGTGTGTTGAAACCTAATGCTTTTCCACCGACACATGTGTTGCAAAGTTGCTTGATCGTGGATGCTTACACAAGTGGCCTACAGAGAAACTTATAGAACCATGGGCAAACGAGTTTCATTTTGGCAAACTCGGGACAAGCTTTGTGCAATCGGCAGGCCTTATCGGGTGGGTGGCAGCCTCGGGGTGCAGGGATGCTAGGTCCATGTCTATGCTTACACTTCTTAAACTTGTTAGGAATTAATAATAATTGTACACTTCCTTCTGTCCTGTCACGTTACGTCCTGTCAGCACCGTGCACCCGCTGCGGATCGGCAACGGGACGGTGGTCTACGTGACCGGTCTCTGCCACGCCAAAGCCACGTCGCACACCCATCCCATCGCCTACCGGGACGGACGCCAAATTTAATCGCGAGGATTGGAAACCATCGGTGCTCGCCCGGTCAAACTTTCTTCCGCATGGGTATGACCGGAATATTGGTAAACGGAATTTAAGCATCGCCTCAGCACATCACTGTGCAAAAATCCCCAACTCATTCCTTCCGTCGGCGCCGCCACCGCAAGAACCATCGATGCTGCCGCAGGCACCGCCTCCGCCTGGCCATACCACCGCAACAGATCACTCCACCTCCAAGCCCAGTCCCAGCCACCGCTACCGAAACTAGGCCACCGCAGACGAACATTAGCTGCTGCCATGGACGTAGAGTACGGCGTGTTCGGCGACGGGAGCGACTACACCGACGAGTACACCATCACCGCCCATGGCACCACCAAGCTGACGGTCGTCCACACAAATGCGTCAGCGGAGGTGGCCAAGGTCATCGCAATGTACGAGCGGTGGCTACAAGATCCGATGGACAGGTACAAGATCATCGGCCTTGACCTCGAGTATACCAGAGATAGGAAGAGGACGACGCTTTTGCAGCTGTCCATGCACAACCACTGCCTACTATATCACGTATGTAGGGCCAAATCTGTATGTCCGGAGCTTCGCGAGTTCCTACATAGGAGGGAGATCTACTTCGCCAGTGTCGACATCAAGAACGACACTCCGAAGCTAGAACGGGATCGCCTCGTTCATTTCGTCAATCACATCGATCTCCAACGTTTGTGGAGGTACCCGGATGGCGGTACGGGGAAAGCCGGCATGGCTAGACTCGCTTCCGACATCATCGACCGCGAGTACGCCGGCATGAAAATCGAGTTCCCGAAGCACCTGCATGAGCGATGGGAGTGGAGGCACCTGAATTACGATGGGATCAAGTACGCAGCCAAGGACGCGTATGTCTGCTACGAGATGCTCAACAAGATCTGGCGGGTGGGTGAGTGTGCTGTTTACCACTACTAGTTTCGCATTTCGTTCCTAGTTTTATCTTGCCTGTATTTTATCTCGCCTGTATTTTCTAAGCATTCTGTGTGTAAGAACCAATCTCGTATGATCCCTGTGTTATTATCTACTTAACCTGTATGAATTACATTCCCCCTTTTGTATGCTCAACATTCATTCTTACAAATTATGTCTGTGCCATTTGCATGCGGCAGAATCCAGGACTGACATGCATAAGGTGTGATACAGTCATAAGTCATAACCAAACCCAGATTATAGAGGAGGATACAGTCATAAACCAGATTATAGTTTGACAAAGGTAATACACAGCAGTTCGTAATTTCTCACATAGTGTACTTATGAAATAACATGTTTTCATAAACACAACAATCATGCACTAATAGTCTACATCCCAGCCTGTTGGAGAAGGCAACCGATCCCAGGATGCCTTCGGTCGCTTACCCCGGTTTGTAGATTCATCTACGACCCGGCATCTGGGACAAACAACCTGCCTTGGTGGTAGTTCAATGATGCGATGCCTAGAACGAGGTTTTACAATCTGGCGGTACAGCTCGTGGCTACCATACCCGTCAATTGCAGCGTACTTCAGATTAGGTTGAGAAAGTGGCTTATCCTCCCAGTAATCGTGCCCTAAACGCCTCCATGAACATCTCGGCAATCTGTCCTTCATGTCAGCGTACCACGGGTCTATGAGTTCGGAGGCAAGAGCGGTCATCCCGGTCTTGCTGCCCTTCGTCCCTGGGATCCAATAAATTTCCTGGATGTCCACTCTGCACTCCTTTGGGATTCTAATGTTGACAGTCGGGTTTTCAAGCAGTTTACTGTCATTCGTGATGTCAACACTGGTAAATGTTATGTGTTGGTTCACAAGAAAGTCATGAAACAGATCCCTAATGCTTTCGCCCCACCTGCATGAAAATGAATTCAGAAAAATAATATAGCAATAACTTCTGCAAACAGACGGTTCAGGAACAAAAAGACAGCAAAGTCTACCAGATCCCGTCAGCCCCCTTCTCGCAAAAAGGATGGTATACGAGGACGTACCCCTTCATGGAGAGTTGCACCACGGCGATCCTACGGCAACCGCGGTTGTACTCGAGGTCGAGCCCTATGAACCTGTTTTCTTCGAACTACAGCCAACTCGTGAAATTATTCAGAGTGTTCCTCACCGTCCGAGGGTCGGTGGTGTAGACGACATCGATCTTCTTCCCTCCATGTACTTCGATGTCGAAGTGCGCAGTTTCTTGCCTGCCGTCGTTTCGGATGTCCGAAGCGTCCATGACTACAGGCAAGAAGGAAAGGATACGGAGTAAGAGGGTGATGCAGTGGTGGAGGAAATGGATGGGGCCGTGGACGATGAGGCCATGGAGGAGGAAATGAGACGGAGAAGTGAAATATTGGAACCGCCCTTACCAATATCTGGAATGGTGCACGACCATTCGTAGTAGGGTGAAGGTGGCGAAAAACGGCGGTTTTACACGTCGACGCTAGCACTTCCTAAAATTTGTCCTGCGCCACTTGCATGCGGTGGAATCAATTCAAACGTAGGCACGTTTACGCGTGCCGACCTTCACTCACTGACAGGCGGGCCGCACATTTCCCTTTTATGATTTATTTTTTCACTTCCTTAGACGGTTCCGGTGCCCGTCCTCAATAATTACGCCCCCCGTTCTTTTCTTCCACGCGGACGAGAACCGGCGGCGGCGGTTCCTTGCAGATTCGCTCCCCACTCGAACAACTGCCCCCATCCCTGATTCCACCCCCTCTCGAATCCATCCTCCTCCTCATCACCGCGCCTCCATTAATCCACCGGATTCCAGACTCCATTTGCCGCTATGGGTAGAGCTTGGGGTAGCATCAGGCTGAAGCGAAAGGCATGCAACGACGACACGGATGGCCAGGGCGACCGCTACCGCGAGGATTGGGGATGGCCGAACCTCAGCGCCGCGAACGTGCACACGATCGCCTCGGAGTTGGACATCATCTCAGCCGACCGCCTCGCTCGCTGCATCCCTGGCTACCGCGTGACGATGCGGAACATGGACGAACAACCGTTCGGCACGCCAGGCCTTCTTTACCCCGATAACAGCAAATGGCCAGACGACCGCGATGGCCACATAAGTTCCAGTATCTAGCTTATTCGTTCAGTCATATCGTTGATTCATATGTGCTGGACTCTCATTGGAATCCTATGTTCCTTTCGTCGAACGTGTTGTGTGCACGCGCGGTTTGAACAAATCGAACCATTTAAGACTATTCTGTACAGCGGAAGCTCTGCTCGTACCTGATATTCTGGTATTTTCGTAGTGACACAGTCTTACTTTCGGTGATAGACGAGTTGTCAATTTCGATTTTGCAATGGAATGCCTGCTAGGTGATATTCTGTTTCCTAAAATAAAAACAAACAAATTAGACGATTTAAGGCTGTTATGCCCCGAGCTGTTTAATTATGATCATCGTCAGGAGTTTTTTCTGGGGGGCTCTGCTCCTACTCCATATATTGAGTATCTTCGTAGTGGCATAGGCACAATTTAGGCGATATCTGAGGAGACACTCGTATTTAGGCGATATTTTGTGTACTTTAATATAAAGGTCCAGCTATCAAATTGTATCTGCAATGGAATCCATGCTAGGTGATTGTACCAACTGACAACAAACTCTGCAGAATATTCATGCAAAACTGATGTTGCTGGATAAGTGGACGGAATCAGTAGTGGTGAATATCAAGGAAGAAGAAGAGACGGAAATGAGAGATGACCAGAACTAGGTGGGTGGCAACGGCGAGTGGCTGGTCCTTTTATCCCAGGATGGGAGTACTTGGAATCTAAAAAATTGCTACAGATCGGAGAGGCTAGCAGTGCCATCTTTGAAGGGTGTCGGCATTACTGCATTCAACAGCGGGTGGCCGCCGCCCATTTTCGAATTCGCTTACAGGTTCAACATGGCAGAACTTGAGCTCGTGAAGGTACAGCTCCCACATAGACCGCGGGAGGGGGCGTCGAAGAACTGGGAGTATGACCTCTTGGCGGTGTTCGACAAGGAAATCGCATTCATTAGATGCGTAGAAGACAATGAATGGACAGTCTTGCGTGACGACTTCCTGCGGCCGGAGAAATATGTCGACGCCGTCTTCACCTACGGCTGCTCTTCGTACAGACCGCAACGCATTTATGCGGTCACTGAACCTAGCGGCGACGTGCGTGTTTGGGAGCCGTCCATTTGGGGTGAGTCATGGTGTCATATAGCATGTAAAATTCCATTCAAAATTTTGCTTACTGACCGTTAGTAACACACAGGTACCCACGTAGCCCCGCGCATAATTCCAGCTCCGGTCATCGAAGGTGCAGTAGTAGATGCTAAACTTGGGACACGGCGCTGGTTCTTGGCACCTCTCAGAGACAACACGGAACATTATGATGAACTCTTGTGGATTCATATCAGGGGAGCACTAAACAAAGTTGGTGATACAATAGAATATAGGGGGACACAACTTTCTTCATACCCATCGCTGCGGTGTCACGTTTTCTCGAGGTCCGCATGCCCATCCGAAGACCCAGTAGAGCAAGTCTGGAGTAGAGTCAACAATCTGGAGGGACAATCTGTGTTTCTTGGGATCAACTACCCTTTCTTTGTCGGAGCCCCTGGAGCTGTTGAACCTATAATTGCTCAGGCAGCCCTGGCCCCTGATGCTGCTGCTGGTGGTGGTGGTAGTGATGGTGGTGGAGCTGACGAAGAACTCGCTGCTGCTGCTCCTGGTGAAGCTGACGAAATACTTGGTGATGTTGTTGCTGGTGAAGCTGACGAAATACTTGCTAATGCTGCTGCTAGTGAAGCTGACGAAATACCTGCTGAGGCTGCTGCCGGAGCCGAATCCACGTCGGGGGGAGGGGGCCTACAATTGGCTCATCAATGGGGTCGTACTATTTGGAGGAGAATGAAAGACGGCAAACGCAGCATTCTGGTTCGTTCCGACGATACCACCAGCTCCAGGGACCTAGTGCTCATACTGGCAGATCCGATGAAACATTGTTCTTTATCTTTATCATTAGTTACGCTTATGTGTGTAAAGACTAAGCTGTGCTTATTTGTGTAAGACTAAGTTAGGCCTAACTGCGTAATATTCAGTGAAGCCCAGCTTTTCTTTCCACGCCCATAACAACATAATTGCACCATAGAACATACAAATGTAATGTGCATACCACAAATTTTTGCTCAGGATAACAATGAAGGAAATATGCCCTGAGAGGCAATAATAAAGTTGTTATTATATATTCCTTATATATATATGATAGATGTTTATTTTACATGCTAGAATTGTATTGATCGGAAACATCAATACATGTGTGTTTAATAAAAAAAAGGGTTCTTAGTTATGCCTCTCTTATATACTAGCTTGTTGATTAACAAGATGATCAAGGTTTCCTGATCATGGACATTGGATGTTGTTAATAACAAGGTCACACCATTGGTGGAATGATGTGATGAACATTCATTCGAAGTATAGCATTACGATCAAGTCATTATGTTTATATTGCTATAACATCATACGAAGTAATCTTTATCCTTAGACCATGAGACCATGTTAATTGCTAACACCGGAAGAGTATCTTGATAACATCAAACGTCACACCGTAACAGGGTGACTATAAAGATGGGTTCAGTACTACGAAGGTGTTATGTTGAGGCTCATGGATCAAGAGTGGAATTTTTCAATCCAGATGACGGATAGATATACTCTGGGCCCTCTCGGTGATATCACATTGAGATAGCTTGCAAGTAAGTGATATGATCACTAGAATGTTATATCACGGGAACGAGAAAAGAGTGCATGTCGGTAACGAGATCAAACCAGGTATGGAGATACCGATGATCGAATCTCGGACATGGAATATATCAAGAGACAAAGGGATTTAGTTACAAGCATTAAAGGTTCTCACGGTCACAGAAGTCATCGTTGAATGTGTAGGAGTCAGTACGGATCTCCAGGTCCCGCTGCTGATTATTGATCGGAGAAGGGTCTCGATCGTGTCTGCATTATTCGCGAACTGTAGGGTGGCACACTTAAGAGTTACCGGACACCATTTTGGAGCACATATGTTTCAGATGAAAGAATTGCAAAGCACAGGAATTGTTTCAATAGAAACCGGAAATTGTTTCCGGTGAAATTGCAGAAGGTGGTTGTGCATGTGATATTGAAATATTGCAAGGGGCTATATGTGAATGTTTGTTAATTAAAGTAATTAACAAAATTCTGAATAAATTTAATAAAAAGAGTTTTATTAAATGAGAGAGCATTAAATTTGGAGAAATTTAATGCATTTAAAGTGGAGACTTTAAAAGGGAATGTGAAGAGGCATTTTAATGTGGAGGGGTTACCACCACATGAATGGGGGAGGTGAGGGGTCACCCCCCCCATGCGCCGGCCATGGAGAGAGGGGGCACCCCCCTCCTACTATAAAAGGCCACCCATTCCCTCCTTCATCCTCACACCTCCTTGTGAAGGATCTCTCTCCCCCTCTAGAATTATTCCCCCATGGTCTCGGATTAGCGAGATACATGTTCCCGGTGGCATTTCGTCTGGAAGGAGTTGCTGCTTCCGCTGGATCGCTGGAGCGAGGAGGTGGAGGTTATCCGGTGGCTTGAACGTGTGTGCGAGTGCGGATGCGCTGCTGAGTTGCGGCGCTCGGACTTCCTCACGATCTTGAGATCGGCAAGTGTACGATTACATCAACCACGAGTTCCTACTCGTTAACAAAGCTTGTTGTCTACGAGGGTAAGGTCTCGTTGGATGTATGTCCACCCGTTGCTTTGTACCTAGTAGATAGATCTTGGCGTGTAGTTCACACTGTAGGAAATTTTTTGTTTTCTATGCTGTGGACTCAACAGTGGTATCATAGCCTGATCTATGCGTAGGCGCTTAGCACAAGTAGTACACATATGTTGATATGTGGGCGATGATGATCATGTTACTGCATCTTCTATGTATTTTGGATATTGGTGGCATAGTGGGATGAAGCGGCCCGGACCAACCTTACATGTCATCGTACATGAGACCGGTTCCACGACTGACATGTAACTTGTTTTGCATAAGTGGCTGGCGGGTTTCTGTCTCTCCTACTATAGTCAATATCTGATTTACAACGAGTTGCTAATAACTTAGTTGTCCTCGTTGTGGTTCATGTTCGTAGGTGAGAACGGTTCTATCTCCGAAAGCCCTAAGCCACGTAAAACTTGCAATTGATAAATTAGAGGCGTCTAGTTTAGATCGTTGCTAGGCTAGTGTATTGATATGGTATTGTTGTAAGTAGATGTATGGTAGATACTCTTACAACACAGTCAACGTGTAAGTTCCATAGACCTTGGCCTTACACACAAAGGAATGATAGAGATCATACCACGATGCAAGTGATAGAGATCAAATGCATGGACCATATCATCTCACTTTACACATTAGATGTTAGCATCTTATACTGCTAGTTTGGCGTGTTTGGTAGCATTATAAGATGATCCCTCATTTAGATATCAAGATAAAAATGTGTTCTTCCTTGAGTATGCACCGTTCTATGTATTGTGTTTCGAGACATCACGTGATGATCAGGTGTACTCGAATCTACACTTTCATGGAAACAGGTGTAAGATAGTTTTACACACGCGAATACTAAGGTTCTTACTTGGCGAGCCTAGCATGTACAGACATGGCCTCGGAACACGGACCGAAAGGTTAAGCATGAGTCATATGGTTGATATGATGCCACATAGATGCTCGCCTTTGAAGCTATATCAACTCACGTGATGATCGGACTTGGTCTAGTGGATTTGGTTCATGTAATCACCAAAAGGACACGAGGGATGTCGTTTTTGAGTGGGAGTTCATTAGTAATTTGGATTAGTTGAACTCAATCTATCATAAACTTAGTCTAAACAAACTTTACAAATTCTGTTGTAGATGGCACCACCTGCTTTTAATTTCAATGTGTTCATGGAGAAAGAGAAACTTGCTACGAATGGTAGCAACTTCACCAACTGGGCTATGAATTTGAGGATTCTCCTCACTGCTGCACAAAAGCAATATGTGCTACATGCGCCGCTAGGCCCCCCACCAGCTCCTGATGCCCCTGACGAGGAAAAGAATGTCTATGTGACTCGTCAGGAGGACCACAACTTAGTTAATTGCGGCATACTGTATGGGCTAGAGCCAGAACTTCGAAAGCGTTTTGAAAATGGCAATGCCTTTGATACCATGGGAGAATTGAAAATGATTTTCGATACCCATGCTGCCGTAGAGAGTTATAATGCTACAGAAAAGTTCTTTAGCTACATGATGGAGGAAAACAGCTCCGTTAGTGAGCACGTACTCAAAATGTCTGGGTACGCCGATAAGCTTGTGTCCTTGGGAATAACGGTTCCCATTTACTTAGGCATACATCGTGTTCTCCAATCTCTGCCACCTAGCTACAAGAGCTTCGTGATGAACTATAATATGCAGGGCATGAAGAAGTCTCTTCCCGAGCTTCTGTCAATGCTTAAGACTACAGAAGTGGAGATTAGGAAAGAACATCAAGTGTTGATGATCAATAGGACCACCGGTTTCAAGAAGGACAAGAAAGGCAAGCACAAGGGAAAGAAGGGTGGCAAGTCTGTTGCCACGCCTGAAAAGAAACCCCGGGCTGGCCCTAAGTCTGACACCGAGCGCTACTATTGCAAGGGGACTGGCCATTGGAAGCGCAACTGCCCCAAGTATTTGGCGGACAAGAAGTCCAGCAAGGCAAACAAAGGTATATGTGATATACATGTTATTGATGTGTACTTGACTAGTACTCGCAGTAGCACCTGGGTATTTGATACCGGATCGGTTGCTAATATATGTAACTCGGTTCAGGGGCTATGGAACAAGCGACAACTAGCAAGGGATGAGGTCACGATGCGGGTCGGCAATGGATCAAGAGTTGATGTGATCGTCGTCAGGACGCTACATCTCCATTTGCCATCGGGATTAGTTATAAACCTAAATAATTGTTATTTGGTGCCTGCACTGAGCATGAACATTGTATCTAGATCGTGTTTGACACAAAGTGGTCATTCCTTTTAATCTGAAAACAATGGTTGTTCGATTTATAAGAATGATATCTTTTATGGTCATGCACCTATGTTGAATGGTTTATTTCTGTTGGATCTCGATAGTAATATTACGCACATTCATAATGTTAATGCTAAAAAGATTAAACTTGATGATGATATGTCTACATATATGTGGCACTGCCCTCTAGGTCATATTGGCGTTAAACGCATGAAGAAACTCCATTCTGATGGACTTTTGGAATCACTTGATTTTGAATCATTTGATACATGTGAGCCATGCCTTATGGGCAAGATGACTAGAACGCTGTTTTCCGGTTCAATGGAACGGGCGACAGATCTATTGGAAATCATACATACTGATGTGTGTGGACCAATGAGTGTGTCGGCGCGAGGTGGATATCATTATTTTGTTACTTTCACGGATGATTTGAGTAGATACGAGTATATCTATTTGATGAAACATAAGTCTAAAACTTTTGAAAAGTTCAAGGAATTTCAGAATGAAGTGGAAAATCATCGTAATAGAAAGATCAAATTTCTACGGTCTGACCGTGGAGGAGAGTATCTAAGTTACGAGTTTAGCACACACATAAAAGAGTGTGGAATAGTTTCACAACTCACGCCTGCCGGAACACCACAACGTAATGGTGTGTCGAAACATCGTAATCGTACCTTATTGGATATGGTTCGATGATGTCTCTGACTTACTTACCTCTGTCATTTTGGGGTTATGCACTGGAAATAGCTGCATTCACTTTAAATCGGGCACCATCTAAATCCGTTGAAACGACACCGTATGAATTATGGTTTGGAAACAAACCTAAGCTGTCATTTCTTAAGGTTTGGGGATGCGATGTTTATGTGAAGAAATTTCAACCGGATAAACTCGAACCCAAAGCGGAAAAATGCGTCTTCATAGGATACCCTAAGGAAACAATTGGGTATACCTTCTATCACAGATCTGAGGGCAAGGTTTTTGTTGCCAAGAATGGATCCTTTCTTGAGAAGGAGTTTCTCGCGAAAGGTGTGAGTAGTCGGAAGGTAGAACTCGAAGAGGTTATTGAACCTTCTCTTCATGGAATGGCGAGTGGCGCAGCACCGGAAGTTGTTTCAGAGTTGAATTCACCTGATGAAGAGAGAGCTAATGATAATGATCATGAAACTCCGAAAGAGGACACTACCGAACCTCGCAGGTCAAGCAGGACACGTGCAACTCCTGAACTGTACGGCAATCCTGTTGTGAATTTCATGGTTGATGAAATGGATGACCCTGCGACGTATGAAGAAGCGATGGTGAGCCCGGATTCCAACAAATGGCTAGAAGCCATGAAATCCGAGATGGAATCCATGTACGAGAACCAAGTTTGGAACTTGGTGGACTTACCTCACGACCGAAAGGCCGTTGAGAATAAATGGATTTTCAAAAGAAAAACTGATGCTGATGGTAATGTGACCATCTATAAGGCTCGACTTGTCGCAAAGGGGTTTCAACAAATTCAAGGAGTTGACTACGATGAGACATTCTCTCCTGTAGCGATGCTTAAATCGGTTAGGATTATGTTAGCAATTGCTGCATATTTCGATTATGAAATATGGCAGATGGATGTCAAAACTGCATTCCTCAATGGTAAGATTGAAGAAGAGTTGTATATGATACAACCTAAGGGTTTTGTCGATCCTAAGGATGCTAATAAGGTATGCAAACTTCAGTGATCCATCTATGGACTGAAGCAAGCATCCCGGAGTTGGAATCTCCGCTTTGATGAGGTGATCAAAGAGTTTGGATTTGTCCAAACTTATGGAGAGGCTTGTATTTACAAGAAAGTGAGTGGGAGCAATGTGGCATTTCTGATATTATATGTGGATGACATATTATTGATTGGAAATGATATAGATCTTTTAAACAGTGTTAAAAGTTATCTAAACAGCAAATTTTTGATGAAAGACCTTGGTGAAGCGTCATATGTATTAGGCATTAAAATCTATAGAGATAGATCAAGTCGCCTAATTGGGCTATCGCAGAGTACATACCTTGATAAGATATTAAAGAAGTTTAATATGGACGAAAGTAAGAAGGGGTTCTTACCTATGTTGCAAGGCAATACATTGAGTAAGACTCAAAGTCCGGCTACGACAGAAGAAAGAGAGATGATGGATAAGATCCCCTATGCCTCGGCCATAGGCTCTATTATGTATGCCATGCTATGTACAAGACCAGATGTGGCACATGCTATTAGTTTGACTAGTAGGTACCAATCTGATCCAGGTTCGGAACACTGGATAGCGGTAAAGTACATCCTCAAGTACTTGAGAAGAACTAAGGATATGTTTCTTATATACGGAGGTGAAGAAGAGCTAGTCGCTAAGTGTTATGTCGATGCTAGCTTTGACACCGATCTGGATGACTCTAAGTCCCAATCCGGATATGTATTTCTCTTGAACAGAGCAGTAGTAGTTAGTTGGAGGAGTTCCAAACAACTTGTGGTGGCTGGATCAACAACGGAGGCGGAATATGTTGCTGCTTCAGAAGCAGCGCAGGAAGCAGTTTGGATGAAAGAGTTCATTACGGAACTGGGTGTGGTTCCTAGTGCGTTGGACCCGATGGTGACCTATTGTGACAACAATGGAGCCATAGCCAACGCAAAGGAACCGAGGTCTCACAAGAATTCCAAACATATTAAGCGCCGGTTTCACTCCATCCGCGAGCATGTCAAGGATGGAGATATAAAGATTTATAAAGTACACACGGACCTAAATGTAGCAGATCTGTTGACTAAAGTTCTCCCTAGGGCAAAACATGATCAACACCAGAACTCCATGGGTGTTAGATTTATCACTATGTGAACTAGATTATTGTCTCTAGTGCAAGTGGGAGACTGAAGTAAATATGCCCTGAGAGGCAATAATAAAGTTGTTATTATATATTCCTTATATATATATGATATATGTTTATTTTACATGTAGAATTATATTGATCGGAAACATCAATACATGTGTGTTTAATAAACAAAAAGGGTTCCTGGTTATGCCTCTCTTATAGACTAGCTTATTGATTAACAAGATGATCAAGGTTTCCTGATCATGGACATTGGATGTTGTTAATAACAAGGTCACACCATTGGTGGAATGATGTGATGAACATTCATTCGAAGTATAGCATTACGATCAAGTCATTATGTTTATATTGCTATAACATCATACGAAGTAATCTTTATCCTTAGACCATGAGACCATGTTAATTGCTAACACCGGAAGAGTATCTTGATAACATCAAACGTCACACCGTAACAGGGTGACTATAAAGATGGGTTCAGTACTGCGAAGGTGTTATGTTGAGGCTCATGGATCAAGAGTGGAATTTTTCAATCCAGATGATGGATAGATATACTCTAGGCCCTCTCGGTGATATCACATTGAGATAGCTTGCAAGCAAGTGATATGATCACTAGAATGTTATATCACGGGAACGAGAAAAGAGTGCATGTCGGTAACGAGATCAAACTAGGTATGGAGATACCGATGATCGAATCTCGGACATGGAATATATCGAGAGACAAAGGGATTTAGTTGCAAGTGTTAAAGGTTCCCACGATCACAGAAGTCATCGTTGAATGTGTAGGAGTCAGTACGGATATCCAGGTCCCGCTGCTGATTATTGATCGGAGAAGGGTCTCGATCATGTCTGCATTATTCGCGAACCATAGGGTGGCACACTTAAGAGTTACCGGACACCATTTTGGAGCACATATGTTTCAGACGAAAGAATTGCAAAGCGCAGGA
This sequence comes from Avena eriantha, assembly GCA_910589775.1. NCBI lineage: Eukaryota > Viridiplantae > Streptophyta > Magnoliopsida > Poales > Poaceae > Avena > Avena eriantha. The sequence goes on along the minus strand of OU342740.1, from coordinate 304,693,469 downwards.
ATTGTTTCAATAGAAACCGGAAATTGTTTCCGGTGAAATTGCAGAAGGTGGTTCTGCATGTGATATTGAAATATTGCAAGTGGCTATATGTGAATGTTTGTTAATTAAAGTAATTAACAAAATTCTGAATAAATTTAATAAAAAGAGTTTTATTAAATGAGAGAGCATTAAATTTGGAGAAATTTAATGCATTTAAAGTGGAGACTTTAAAAGGGAATGTGAAGAGGCATTTTAATGTGGAGGGGTTACCACCACATGAATGGGGGAGGTGAGGGGTCACTCCCCCATGCGCCGGCCATGGAGAGAGGGGGCACCCCCCTCCTCCTATAAAAGGCCACCCATTCCCTCCTTCATCCTCACACCTCCTTGTGAAGGATCTCTCTCCCCCTCGAGAATTATTCCCCCATGGTTTCGGATTAGCGAGATACATGTTCCCGGTGGCATTTCGTCTGGAAGGAGTTGTTGCTTCCGCTGGATCACTGGAGCGAGGAGGTGGAGGTTGTCCGGTGGCTTGAACGTGTGTGCGAGTGCGGATGCGCTGCTGAGTTGCGGCACTCGGACTTCCTCACGATCTTGAGGTCGGGAAGTGTACGACTACATCAACCACGAGTTCCTACTCGTTAACAAAGCTCGTTGTCTACGAGGGTAAGTTCTCGTTGGATGTATGTCCACCCGTTGCTTTGTACCTAGTAGATAGATCTTGGCGTGTAGTTCACACCGTAGGAATTTTTTTGTTTTCTATGCTGCGGACCCAACAAACAACCACTTCAAGCAAATGATACATCGTGTACGCATTTGAACGCATCACTAGAATGTGCCACCTATTGATGATTGCTGACATGGATCTAGCTTTTCTGCGCTTATTTGCATTGAATCGCTCATTGATTTGTTCACATATTTTTTGGCAATGGCTGATGAACTCCACTCTCTTGGTAACTTGCTTCGTCAGCGAGCACTTGTTGATGCAATGCAAAGTACAGAACATGGTCGTCATCGTCATTCCATTTAGGTTCTCTATGTTTTGTCATCACGAAGCTACTAATTTCAAATGAAAATCTAGTAAACAATATATGTGTACATTGTTAGAGTATGCTACGGCCACGGTACATACATGTTTTTCTACAATCACAAGAAGAAAACTTGATGCATTTTCACCTTGTTGGCGTTGTGCCGAACTGGGTGGATGTGGCTTTGGGGTTCGGAGAGGAAGGCGCCGTGGCTGGTGCATGTGCGACCACGGCGATGGTGAGCTCGGATTCTAGAGGAGACCAACAGGACCGAGCATGGTCGGCATGGGTACAAATCTCACCCGGGAATGAATTCTCGTTCCCGCGCCGTGCCAATGGTGCGGTCATGGTGAGGGCGAGCTCCGATTCAGGATGGGGAGGAGAACGGGCCGAGCAGGTTTGTCCAAGTCCTAGCTCCACGCCATGGCCGCGACCACAGATTGCCGCCCCGGAGGAAGAATCATATGCGTAAAGGATGCATGCGCCAACGCTGCAAGCCTACATGGCAGCGACGACGGCAGCGACATAACGGCGAAAGCTGACAGGGAGGACCCAACTTGACGACCGTTAGCCTGATTTTTTGTATTGAAACGTAAAGTTGAATTCATGCCGAAAAGGACCCTCTGAGTATTTGGCACGCCAACTATAGTCATCGCGGATGATATCAGGGAACTTGGGTACCGCGTTGCCTGGCCACCCCTACTTTCGGTCCGCAAAATGATATTCTCCCCGGTGGCGGCCACAATGCTCATGGCTCCTGTGATTACAAAGGTTGTGATCTTGGAGATTAGAGTTCCTATTGAACTATGTGGGTCGGTAAGAATCAAATAGTGTGATTTGATAAGCAAGTCGTTATTGTTTTGACAATGCTGAACCGACTACATGCAAAGAAGCGATGATGGGCCCTGACTCCATAAAATGACTAGAAGTCATAGAATCCGTGATAGTATCCATACATGAGAAATCAAGTTTCTGAACTTGGAAGACCCTCCGGAAAGGCGTGAAGCCTATCGGTCGTGTTTGGGTCTATAAAGAAATAAGACATGGATGTTTAACATCTATGAAATAATCGACATGTCGGAAAGAAGTTTACGACAATGTTCAAGGAGTTGACTATGACAAGATTTGATCTTTCACAGTGATATTTAGTCTTGACGGATTAATGTAGCAGCCACTACATATAATTTGATGTATGGTAGTTGAACAAACAAAACAATGTTCTTCTAATAGAATGGTTACCTAGGACGTGTACAAGTCACGATCCGAAGGGTTTTGTTAATTCAGAGGGTGCTAAAAGGGCATGCAAACTTCAATAGTTGAAGTAAGCATAGCGGAGTTGGAATCTTCACCATGATGAAACTATTAAAAGAGTTTAAATTCATCGGAGATGATGAAGATGCTTGCATTTGCAAGAAATTAAGTGGGAGAGCTGAGACATATTTCAAATACATTATGTAGAGAACATATTGTTGATTGGAAATGATGTATCTTGTATTAACACAAGTTAAGAATTTCATTAAAATAAGATTTTGATGAAAGACTTGGGCAAAACCGGAATATTAGGCATCAATATCTATATGGATAGATTGAGGCGCTAATATGGTTGTACCAGACATACATATATGAGATATTGAAAGGGTTCAATATGGAAACAACAAGAAAGGTTCTTGCTGCATGGAAAGGATTGTATCAAGATTCAAGTGTTTCAACACTTGGTGAGTAAAATCACATGAAGATTTTGATCGATTATACCATGATATGTATATATCCAAAATGTCATATGCTCTAAATGTTATGAGCACATACCAGAATGATTCATAAGATGATCATTGGACGATAGTAAAGATATTCTTATGAGCTTTGGAAGAACTAAGAATATATCATGTATAAGTGACAAATAGTTAAAAGGTAGTTCATTGTAAAGTGTTACATTGATACTATTTTTGTCACAAGATACAAATTAAATTTATCTCAATTTAGACTATGGGTGGCATAATGTAATGGAAAGGATGTTCCATGATGGATTTGGATGAGTTCCAAAGTTGAGACATTGTGACGGATACTACAACAAAAGTCTAAGTATATAACTGCCATAGTAGCAGCAAAGGAGGGCATTGTGTTAAGTAGTTTGTTACCAAACTAGGTGTGGTTCAAAGTGGGCTAATACTATGAAGATATATTGTGTGACAATAATATCAACATATTTTAACCCGAACAAACTAAAGGTCTCACCAAAGGAACAAATTTATACAATGCCATCTCATTTGAGAATGAGTGATACGTAGAGACGCAAAGACATGCAAATACACACGGACCTGAAACTGTCAGATCCAGAGATTATGTTAACCACTAGCAATCGCATATATGCAACACCAGAAAGCCTTAGGTGTTCAATACGCAAAGTTTTTCAAACTAGATTATTGACTCTAGTGCAAGTGGGAGACTGAAGGAAATATGCCCGAGAGGCAATAATAAAGTGGTTATTATCTTATTCCATGTTTATGATATGTTTATTTTGCATGCTATAATTGTATTGATCGGAAACGTCAATACATGTGTGTTTAATAAACAAAAAGGGTTCCTAGTTATGCCTCTCTTATAGACTATCTTGTTGATTAACAAGATGATCAAGGTTTCCTGATCATGGACATTGGATGTTGTTAATAACAAGGTCACATCATTTGTGAAATGATGTGATGAACATTCATCCGAAGTATAGCATTATGATCAAGTCATTATGTTTATATTGCTATAACATCATGCGAAGTAATCTTTATCCTTAGACCATGAGATCATGTTAATTGCTAACACCTGAAGAGTATCTTGATAACATCAAACGTCACACCGTAACAGGGTGACTATAAAGATGGGTTCAGTGCTACGAAGGTGTTATGTTGAGGCTCATGGATCAAGAGTGGAATTTGTCAATCCCGATAACGGATAGATATACTCTGGGCCCTCTCGGTGATATCACATTAAGATAGCTTGCAAGCAAGTGATGTGATCACTAGAATATTATATCACGGGAACAAGAAAAGAGTGCATGTCGGTAACGAGATCAAACTAGGTATTTAGATACCGATGATCGAATCTCGGACATGTATTATATCATGAGACAAAGGGATTAAATTACAAACGTTAAAGGTTCTCACGATCACAGAAGTCATCGATGAATATGCAGGAGTCAGTATGGATCTCCAGGTCCTGCTTCTGATTATTGATCTGAGAGGAGTCTCAATCATGTTTGCATTATTCGCGAACCGTAGGGTGACACACTTAAGAGTTCCTGGACACCATATTGGAGCACATATGTTTCAGACGAAAGAATTGCAAAGCGCGGGAATTGTTTTGATAGAAACCAGAATTGTTTCGGGTGAAATTGCAGAAAGTGGTTCTGCATGTGATATTAAAATATTGCAAGGGGTTATATGTGAATGTTTGTTAATTCAAGTAATTAACAAAATTCTGAATAAATTTAATAAAAGAGTTTTATTAAATGATAGAGCATTAAACTTAGAGAATTTTAATGCATTTAAAGTGGGGACTTTAAAGGGGAATGTGAAGAGGCATTTTAATGTGGAGGGTTTACCACCACATGAATGGGGGAGGTGAGGGGTCACCCCCCATGAGGCGCCGACCATGGGGAGAGGCACCCCCCTCCTATAAAAGGCCCCCCTCTTCCTCCTTCTTCCTCACACCTCCTCGTGAATGATCTCTCTCCCTCTCTAGAATTATTCCCCCATGGTCTCGGATTAGTGAGATACATGTTCCCGGTGGCATTTCGTCTAGAAGGAGTTGCTGCTTACGCTGGATCGCTGGAGCGAGGAGGTGGAGGTTTTCCGGTGGCTTGAACGTGTGTGTGAGTACGGATGCGCTGCTGATTTGCGGCGCTCGGACTTCCACACAATCTTGAGATCGGCAAGTGTACGACTACATCAACCATGAGTTCCTACTCGTTAACAAAACTCGTTGTCTTCGAGGGTAAGTTCTCGATGGATGTATGTCCACCTATTGCTCTGTACCTAGTAGATAGATCTTGGCGTGTAGTTCTCATCGTAGGAATTTTTTTGTTTTCTATGCTGCGGACCCAACAAATCTGCCTATGAACAGAAGCTCGCGCAGGCTGGCCCTTGACACCTTCTCATGGGGACCAAATTATCTGGCCCTAAGGGAGGTCCGGATTATCCGGCTGGGGAAAAATTCCGCCCCAGCCATGGAATATCCGGGGGAAATTCCGCCCCCAGACAGAAGCTCGCGCAGACGCTCCCTTGGGCGATTCCCCTAGGGCCGGATTATCCGGCCCAACATGAGGGCCGGATTATCTGGTCTAGGGAGAAAATCCACCCTGGAGCCGGACTGTCCCCAGACAGAAGCTCGCGCACAGCCAGCCCTGGCCAAGATGGTCCGGCCGGATTATCCGGCCCATGATGGGGGAGGATAATCCGGTCCCCCAAACACTCAAAACTTTCCTGCAACACTTAGTGCACATTAGAAATTTCATGGTATTGTTATCTAACACACAAAACATAGGGAATCATAAAATCTTCTTTCACTAGTGGCCGATCTCGAACTGTACTGAAGGAGCTCTTCCTTCAACAAGCTTGGAAAACATATTTGAACACTGCAGCACGTTGATGTTATTGTGTGATCCTTCCATACCAAAGAAAGCATGCTAAATCCATAGATCCTGATCTGCCACAGCCTCAAGCACCACACTGCATGATCTTTTGTGACCTTTGTACATGCCTTGGTGTGCGAATGGGCAGTTCTTCCTTGCCCAGTACATATAGTCAATACTTCTAAGCATTCCTGAAAACCCCTTATTGCATTCTGTTTCAAGATCCGAGTTGTGTCTGTATTGGGTGTTCTCTGTTATTTCTTCCCATACACTTCCACAATTGCCCTACAAAACCTGTATATGCAGTCAATGGCTGCGTACTTGGCCATGTGGAGGTAGTCGTCCTGTGTATCTAGGAATTCCATATGCAAGCATCCGGAGAGCAACTGTGCATTTTTGGATTATCGTGGAGAAACCAAGCGTGACGACGGCGTCTCTCTTCAGTTTGAAGTAGTAGTCGAACTCTCTCAATTCCTCGACGATCTTTAGGAAAAGCTTCCAACTCATTCTGAAATGGCCCCAAAATGTGACGTCGCCGTGCAATGAGTCATCGGCGAAGTAGTCGGCGTAGAGCATGCAGTAGCCTTCCATCCTATGCCTCGGCTTGCTCTTGCGCCACCCAGGCTTTGAACCCCTAGCAACCGGCTTCTCATCGGCACTGGCGATCATGCCAAGGAGGAATGTGTCGATCATGATATGATCGTCGTCGCCGATGTTGTCTCGGATGCCAGCAGGAACGACGACTTCATCGTCCATTAGAGTTGCTAGCATCTCTTCCTCGTCTGAATCCATGTCTTTGGCAAACCACCGAACACCAAGTGGGCAGGGCGGCTGTTTGGTGGGCTTGGAGCTACCGGCGGGCGTGGGAGGGCGTGGGAAGTATTTCCGGTGGCTGCGGGGTGGCTCTAGCGGATTGAACATCAGATGGCGGCGAGGGGTGGTAGAGGTAGCGAGCTGCTAGAGTGGTGGTCATTGTTGGGGGGGAGGAATGCAGAATGTGGGCGACTTTGCGGGTGCGTGTCGCCGACAGGGCTGGCCCGTGTCGTTTTTAACTTCATCCGGCGCCCCGCTTGCCTCCCCCCGTGGATTGGGTTTGGCCTGGGCGTCGGATAACAAAACGGACCGTGCCGGCGCGAAATAAAATGGGGGGGGGGTGCTTTTGGGCGCCGACATCCCCATAGCCCTTGAGGGGCCTTTAGGGACCCCCGAGTGGAGATGCTCTAATCACTTTGACTCGACGAGGTTTCAAGATATGGTGGAAGGAAAGGAAACGCTTTTTTTTTTTCAAATTCCAAAAACTTTTGGATCGTGGGTCTCCCAGCCTAGTTATATTATGATGTGATCTGTGGACCTGAGGAAAAGGCCAAAGATGTAGAATATATTGGGAACAAGGCTGTTGGTAGTGATTTTTCCCTTTGGTGTACTCTTTCTCTTCTTCTGGTGCCAAACGGGCGCTAGCAGACTGCTGTAGAGTTCGGTTCTGCGTTTGTAGTTGCACAAGTTATGAGATACTGATATTGCACCACCTAGTGCATGGACAAGTTCAGAGATACCAATCCACTTATGCTACTTGACTCTGGATAGTAATGTAGCAAGAGATCACCATAAACATCGTTGATCGGTTTTTCTAAGGTCATGTTCGTTTTTATCCTAATGCTAAGAACAGAGCCTCACTTACCTCGAGGCACAGCTACTAGTGAAGTGGTGCCATCAGATCGCTACCTGAAGATGGTTGCGTGAGGCTCTTTCCCATTAGAGATTTTTTTTGAAGTTGATGAATTGCTTATCCCAATGCCGCTCATCCCTAAGGCTGTAAATTAGTACATCCATACCAATAGCAATAGTAGAATGTTCTGTATCACCCAAAGAAGCTACGCTTCGGCGGCAACTGAAGTTGCAAATAATAATATATATCCTTGTTTGCTTCACTACAAGGGATGTGTTGCCACTCAGATTATATGGTATATATAATGAGTAACGCATGATGTCTCACATAAGTAGGTAACCTTGCTCATTGCATCAACCATAAATTGTTGCAAGCACAATGGTGGTAAAAGAGTAGTTTCAGTGGATCACGGCGCACGAAGAGCATCTCTAACTCATCCCCAAAACGGCTATAGAGGAGTAAATTTACTCCTCTAACGTCCGAAGCCGCACCGAACCGAACCCCTATCGCTGTTTAGGAGAATAAATATAGGAGTCACCGTTTTCGATCCTATATTTAGGCGGACACGACATCGACTCCTTTATTTTTTATCCCCCACCCGCCCGTCCGCTGTCGGCCGGCTGCCCTCCACGCCGTCCTTCGTCGAATCTGTCCTCCGCCGACGACCAGCTACCCTCTGTGCTTCTTCGGGTAGCCTACATCGTTGGAATCGGCCACCACAAGCCATTTCCCCCGGCCGCAGATCTGTCACCGAGTTTCGCCGGATTCGACGCACTGTGGCCGGGATTCGCCGGGATACAGCCAGATTCTCGAGGCCAAGCACCTTCCAACATGACTACCCGCTGTTGCAACTCCCTGGCCGAGCTCCAATGCGGCTGAGTAAAATCTATGAATAAATGGGGCTTGCTAGTACGAATAATGGTGTATGAACATTGAGCTTCTCTCTTATTTATCTTGTTAAGTATAAGCTCACATGAGATTTTAGCAAATAAGGATAATGTTATCACTATGTATGACTAATTTATCGATATATATATAAACTATGAATCTTTATGTGATATGTTTCCATGTATTCATGTGCTCCAATTTGCAAACTTTATTTAAAAAAAGTCACTCCTCTAAATTTTTGGGGATCGGTTCCGTGGCACAAAATTTAGAGGAGTATATTTGCTCCTCTAAAGAATAGGGAGCCTTTTTCTCCTATAAATTTTTGGGCATGGATTAAAGATGATCTAAAGTCTTAAAATCCCATAACAATCTACCAAGCACATGGTTCCTTCAAAAAAACTCTTAAATTTAACAATAACATCAGCTTCGAGTATCTCTCACTTACTAGTCACTAAGCACTTCAAGTATCTATCACTCACTAATCACGTGTATTACTAGTTCATTATGAGTTAAAAGGTAGTCAAATGCTTGAGTGTTTTTTCCATGACTACTTGCCTGTTTATTTCCTTTCATATATATCCATGTCGGATCAGCGAATTAGCATGATGTTTTGAATTGATTGCAAATGATCACGATGGTTGGAGTTCTGAACCATTTGCTATTTTGGCTTAATAAAACAAGAAATCTATCACTATGTGATGAACAAGGCACAAACGCGGTACCTCAATAACCCTAGGCGCCGTCTATTCTAGGAGCTTGTCGATCTGTTCCCCTCCTCTGGCTGGCCTTGCCAGCGTCCGATGGGTGGGGAACTAGATCTAATGGTGAAGTTTTTTAATAAAAATTAGTTTTCAGTATTTGGTGGTCGTCTTGTTGACCTTTTGTGTTGATGGAGATGAATTTTTTTTCAATAAGTGTTCTTCGGCTCTTCATTCGACGACATGAGTTCCTTCTCGATGTCAATAATGGTGTTGAAAGATCATTTTTTTTAGGTATGGTCTTTCAGATCTTACTTCACCGGATTGATCTTGGATGATTTTTTTATAGTTGTTGTGATGAGGTCTATGCAAAGTCTATCCCAACTGTTACATCTTCGACAATGGTGAATCGTACTATCGGCTCCCCAGAGAATTGTTCGGTTTGTCTTCCCTAGGATACTAGTGTTAGTTCTTTTGCCGATATTGGTTGATTACTCTAATGTATACGCGCGTGCACGTAGCCTTGGCACTATGGCTCAAAAAAATATGAGAGAATGCTTGATACTTTCGATCCGGATTACGAATATAGTATAGCTCTTTTTCCTAGTAGACCTAGGTTTATCGAATCCTCGGGAAGCAAATGTGTAGCGAAGTTACTTTAACAGACCTTCAGGAGCTTTAAAATTCCTTTTGTGTTTTTACCGGACTAAGAGTTTGTGTTTTTATTGTTATCGATGATGGAGAGAGAGGGCCTAGGGCATTCGGTTTCACCTGTAGTTGTGCAAATCATCTGATAGGAATAAATAATAATAATAATAAAGTATGCATGTGATTATTAGAGCAAGATAAATTATACGTGAGCACTGCATCCATAATTTCTGTTGCCTCCGCAACCGCTTATAGCAATAACCTACTAGTCTCATCCATAGAAGAAAGAGAACTAATGATATACATAGTAACGTCGCCGTTAATCCCAAATAAATCCCTCACATACAACCGTACTACCGTTTCTGTCACTAGGGTTCCCAACCTACAGATTAGTCATTACTCATACTCTATATATCTGGCTCAATCCTCGGGGTCTTGGGTACGTGATAAGTTCTTAGATTGAGGCAAGAAAGGATACAATAATCATCATGTCATACAAACTAATACCTGATCCTATCTATGATAAATAACATGCATAAAAGCTACATGGCTAGGCCGAAGCCCTTAACCCAAGGAGAATTACTCACACATAGAGATGCGATCGACAATCACAAATATTGTAATAAAAATCATGAGATTGATAGCAAATAGTCTTACAATGTCGTCAGTCAAAGATGAGATCTACTATTACAAGTGGTAGAATATGGCTATCGTGGTGAAGAAGGGTTTGAAGATTAGATCTAAGTCTATTCCTCCGGCGGCTGATGATCTGGGAGGTGCTGGCGAGAGGGGCTTGCTGATGATCTGGGGCAGGGCCCTTTTCTCGTCGCCCGAGGGCTCTTTATATAGGGGTCCCTTCACGAAAGTTATTCTGTTTGACCTAGAGGTATCGATGACAACTATACGACCGGAATTATACGGCCGAAATTTTATTCTGGTCATATAGTTGGTCGTTAAAGCGTCTGCCTCCGCCTCACGACTCCTGGTTTCTTCTGGTCGTTGTAAATCTCGTATCTTTGACTTTACTGTAGTGATTCCCATCATCAAACGTTATTATCTGCGCAGGAAAAAATAAAAAGAAAGGATTGCATACCCCTTTGATCATTAGTGGCAGGGTTTAGAGAGATATTTCATAAAAAATATAAATAATATCCAGTTTAAATATGGACGTAAATGGCTATATTTCAGAATCATCAATGCTCGTTGGTATTTACATTTCTATGTTTTGGTCTCTTTTTTGTGTGTCTGCCTTCGAAAAATACAAAATTATGTCATGGGAGAAGAAACCGTTTGAAGATCTCGATGTTTTGCTAGTTCCTTATTATTTTGTAATTGCTAAATACAACTCATGTATCTAAATATATATGGTATGATTGCCAAAAAAGTTAGAAATACCAACACCCCTCTTTTAACAAGTTTTATCTCTGAAACAAGCGAACGTTATATGCACATCATGGTCATCAACGGTCAAAGGCAGCTCAAATATAAATAATAGTAGTGTGCTAGTAATGCAGTTGCTTAACCCGAGACTGATTCTTTGTGAAAACAAAGTTCAATGCACTCAAGAGTGATATGCTTTTGGTTGCTCGCGTCGCTCTAGGGGCAGCTATGGCAATCTAACCTAGCCATCACCGCCCCCAGACCATCCGCCTCCACCCCCACCGCCGCCGGAGCAAGACCCCGGGCAAAGCCTGCGTGGCTGACGGTCTCGGCGGGCCTTCATTTCCTTGCGCGGAGGTTGGTGACGCGGGCCTTTCACCCCACATGTCGGGATTTCCGGCTTAGTACAGATCAGTGGCCCTAGACATAGAGATGCACACAGCGGAGACGGACGTTGGGCCAGCGGCCCAGGCTTCTTTGGTGACCGTGGCGACCATTGTGGCTGCGAGGACGCCACAACGCTAGTTAGAGGGAGTTGGCATGGCTAAGATCCTCATCTCCATGTGCTGTGGGTGGTGGTAGCGGTGCCTACTGAGATCTCTGGCCTACTGTTGGGAGCCGACGGGCGGCGACGTGGGGGCCGTCGTTCTACCTAATAAAGGAGGGGTCCTAGGGTTCTTCTTACGCCAAGATGTTGGTTTGTTGGGTGCCTGTCCTCATGGATCTGGCTAGTGAAGAGTTCTAGTAGGATTCGGTCAGCAATCTCCCTTCGGCTCCTCATGCCTAGAGTTTGCTGGACCAGATGGAATTTGGTCGTGCACACCTTGTTTTTATAACCGTTTGATTTCAGGAGGGAGCGCCGTGAATCTTTGTTGTCTATTACCATCTGAGATATGAGAACTAACAATGGTGGTTCGAGTCTTCGTGGTGATAAGAAACTTGCTTGGTGATTCGTGACTCGTAGAAATGGCATTGACAAGTGGGGGCTACAACACATGAGAAGTACCAAGTTTTTTAGGGTGAAAATCCAAGGTCTGGGCTTAATTGGTTGTGTTTGACAATAACCTTGTTAAAGACATTATTTTGAGAGATAGGACTTTCTCCGGGGTAAACACCTATTATCTATGATCGGATGATAACGATGGTTGTGCACTGTTTTTTCTTGGAGGCCTCATTTTTCGAGAATTTACACTTTGGGTGTTGGCATGGCGGTGTTTGTATTGCTGCTACAAGCAATATATCGTTGTAGGGAGACTTTTCTTTTTTCTTCTTCTTTTTGTTTTGAGGGTTGAGTGCATCCGTAGTGCTTTTAGGGTACTGTGTTGTTGCACAGGATGCGTGTAATTGGTATCTTCGCGATATTAATATTTTCTATTTATAAAAAAAGAGTGGCATGCGGTCATATTCATGTAAAAAAGATGACATGCGGTAAAATGAAGGTTCTGAAACAAAAGAGTTCTTCAAGATCAGATTCGGAGTCTTCTAACTCGAAAGAAAATCTTCATCTACTCTCTCTGTTCTAAACTAATTGACGCAACTTTGTCTAGATACGTATGTATCTACACACTAAACCACGTATCTGGACAATGTTGTGTCAATTAATTTGAAACGGATAGATTATTTCTGGTTGGATGGTGATTACATTAGGTTCTTGAAACAAAGCCAATTTGTATTGGCCTTTCTTCTAAATCTCGTATCTTTATTCTTATAAAGATCTGAATTGGTGGTGGCCCGGTCAACCTCACTGTCATCGTTGGATTTGCCTTCTTAAGTTACTAGGAAATTTTTGCAGCTATCATTAATTCTATTCAGGATGTTTGGTTAATTGAATTGATTTATACCCTAAAATAAATAATTTCTCGAAGTTACGGACTATGATGTCTCAAGTGTTTGAATAGTTGATGCAACTTATTATGACATAAAATAACTTTCTTGGACGTGTACTTTGCTAGTAATGAACTGATTTTCAGTTCTCGACTAAATGTTTTAGAGTTGATCCTACAATACCTCTCCTGTTCATGTCTAACGTTGCGGCTTTTGTCTGTTAGAGATTGGCTCACATCATGTCTCACTTGTAAGGACTCGATTCAAAGGGATTTCAAAGAATTTGTGAAGGATTTTGTTCCTTAGAAAATATTCATACTTCGATCGTTTGATTCAAAGGTTAATTCTTTGGAATTCTTTCAAAGGATTCCTTTGCTTTTCATTTCGTAGAAAAATTTACATCCACTTCAACCTCATATTAGAATTTCTTTGCTTTCCTGTGATTCAGACACATACTTGATCCAAATTCATGTAGTTCTCTATTCCTATAGGATTCAAGAGGTTATGTCACTCCAATGCTATCATTTTCCTATTCCAGTGTTTCGATAATCCTGCAAATCAAACAAACCCTAATTTGTTAAATTATTTTCTAAAATCCCTGTTCATCAGTTGGAGGCAGACCAAGTATGAAGAATGGTGGTGTGCTAGGTTATGTACTAGCTTAGTTCATTTATGTGATTAAGGAGCTCGATACAGTCAAGAGTTACATGCAGTACAAGGGCACACAACTTTGGAAGAAAAGAACTTCAAACTCAGACTAAAAGTTTCCGTATGATCAGACATGGTTCATAGCATAAAACTATGATCTAACATGGAACATGGTAACTACTACCTCCGTTTTAAAGTTTAAGCCTTATATTTTTTTTAAAGTCAAACTACCGAAAGTTTGGCCAAACTTTAAAAAAAACTATCAGGAACTATGATATTATATAGATACCATGTGAAAATATGTTTCATGATGTATCAAACGTATGGATTTCGTATTATAAATATTAATATTTTTTCTAAAAACTTGATCAAAATTTTCATAGTTTTGACTCTTTAAAAAAATATAAATCTTAACCTTTAGGACGGAGGTAGTACATGTTTTTATATGAGGCACGATAAATTTTTATACGAGAACTTGGTGGAGCTTGATTATGACAAAAGAAACTGTCGATGATTGGTTTGCGAATCATGCATGAATTTTGTATAAGAGGCATCGGAAGCCAGTAGTATACATAGGCTCTGGCTGTGGGTCCTTAATTTTGCTTCAAGTTTGCTGGATTGTGTTGGTGGCCATAATTCTGCTGTGCGTGCAGCCGCAGGTGGTGGGTGAGTTGGAGTAAACTGACCGAAAAACATTTTGCTCTTTTGTCTGCGAGCACCATTTTTCATCAAGCTGAATAGTGATCCGCTCCGGTAAATCATGGTTACCTCGTTTCTGGACAGAATTTTTGACGATGGCATCAAGAGAAGAAACCAAACGAGGAGGTTCAGAGTGTTACAAAACTGTGAAGAAGAAAGGAAAGCTGAAACTGTACAAAACAAACTGTATAAAAGGCTACAACATGTGGTACCTTTCAGTCCCATGGCTGCAAGAGGATACAAAACGAGGACAGACTTTAATTTGGGAAATGATACTACTCCCCCGAGATAACACATCACGATCTCCCGGGTCGCTCGGACCCACGCGTCCCCTAGACATGGAGAGAAACTGGCCCGTCCGGTGGGTCACGCCATGCTCCTCTCCGGCGAGCCGTCCCCCGCCCCTGCTCCTCCCCGGTGCGTCGTCTCCCGCTCCTCTCCGGCAAACCATTCGCCGCCCTGCTCCTCCCGGGTGCACCCCTCTCCCCCCCCCTCCCGCGCTCCTCTCCAACTTTTCCCCATCGACTTGCATCGCCGCCGTCATTCCCTAACGGGCTGCTGCCACCGCCTCCTCATGGCAACCGCTGTCGTCCCCTGATGGGTCGCTGCCGCCTACTATGCTCCAAGATGTTGCGCCTCCCCTCATCCTCGAGGCCCGTGCCACGACGGCCGGTGGTGGTCGCCATCACCGGAGCCAGAGATGGAGCTCTCTCCTCGTCCTATGCCACGCCCGCTGCTCCGCCATGGCCATGGCATAGCCCCGCGGTGACCAACGAGCTGCTGCCGGCGAGGTCTCCACACGGCGAAGCCGCCATGGGAGTCCGGCGGAGCTGAGAGCAGTAACGGGAGGTGCTACCATGGGAGGTCGGCGCGGGGGAGACTAGGCCTGCGGAGGTGCTCGCCTTTGTCGTCGCACGCCCCAACTGAGTTGTAGGTTGCCGACTCTGGCGATGCTACATATGAAGAGCGGCGATGTTACCGTAGGTCTACGGTGATGCTAGTGTAGGTCGATGGCGTTGCTACCATCAGCCGGTTGCATTGCTACGAGTGCGAAGGACGGGGGTGACTATGCTGCCACGTGTGCTACTTGTATTTTTTTTGCTACTTTAGTGTATGTGTTTTGCTACATACACATATCTTTTTTGCTACTTTTCTGTTCACGAAATGCCGCGAAAAAATATCAACAATGCTACAACGGCATAATCTTTTTGCTACAATTGTCTTGTGGTAAAGCTACAATAGTAAAATGTGTTTGCTATAAGGTTTCCGGCGAGGTCTCTGACGAATTTGGTTTGCTACGGTAGCAAATATTTTTTACAAACACTCCGGCGAAGTTATTTTTTTTTCTACAGATGCTGAACTTTTTTGCTACATCGGTTTTCTAGTTTTGCTATAATAGCGCAAAGTTTTTGCTACAATGTTTCCGGCGAAGTCAATTTTGCTATATTAGAACAAAGTTTTTGCTACAGAGTGTCCGACGACTTCTCCGGCGAAACTCTGGCAAGGTCTCCGGCGAGGTCTGTCTTTTTATTTTGTGTTGTGAGCAAACCGCTTTTTGCTACATATAGCAAAAGCGCGATTATTTGTAGCAAAAGCGGAATTTGGGTCTGTTTTAGGGGACACGTGGCGGACAGAGGACCCGCGGGATTGGGAGGAGTTATCCCCTGGAGGACGCGTAGCTCTCCCCCTTTAATTTGGCGGTGAAAATTGACTTAATTCAAAACTTTGGACCCTTGATGCAGGTTTGATCAGCTTCAAAATTAACTGTCGATGTTTTTCCGTCTTAGTTGCCAGACGGACAGTTCTCTTCTAGTCTTGTTTGGCGTTTCATTTTAAGAGATTAATCCTACCTACTCCCTCCGTCCTAAAAAAAATAACCTGGGTCTGTCTATATTTAAATGTATTTAGTTTTAGTATGTAGATACATTTAAATCTAGACAAACTCAAGTCACTTATTTTGGAACGGAGGAAGTACATTTTTGATACTCGTACCTTCTCGTGGCAGCTGGATGGAGTTTGTGTGTGCACTTTGTGGCATCCATAGTGTGAGAGGATTAATTGCGATGGGCCTATTCCATTGCTTCTCATTATATAGACAATTACAGGATCCTAACCATAAAAGGGAGATAATAAATAAATACAAGATATTCTCTATTATTAGTGGTCTAGGATATTGTACTAACACTCACCCGCAGTCACAACGGGGAGGAGCGAACGTTGAGACTGGACCAAAAGTCCAAAAAACAACGGTGATGGAAGACCCTTCGTGAGAACGTCGACGAACTGTCGAGAAGAATGGACATATAGCACACGCACGCGATCACGAACGAAGTAAAGATCGATATAGTAAAAATATGCATACGACCTCAGATGCAAGTACGGTGAATTAGATCTGGACAGACGGGGCTGCATCAGCCCACCCCAACCACTGGGCTATGCCTCTGTGATCAGCTCCAAAATTAATTGGCAATGCTTTTCCGTCCTAATTAGTTGCCGGACGGACAGTTCTCTTCTAGTCTTGTTTGGCGTTTCGTTTTGAGAGTTTAATCCTACCTACATTTTTTATACTCCTACCTTCTTGTGGCAACTGGATGAAGTTTGTGTGTGCAGCATCCATAGGCAAGCTCTGGATTATACATTGTTCACTGAACTGTCATGACGCCTGTCTGAGAGACTGCAAAACTTGTTGCATGAACTCAAACTCAACTTCCCAGCAAAAACAAAGAAAATTCAACTAGCCTAATTACACAGAAAAATCCGTTTAACACCTTGGCTAGCTAGACCGTGGCAAGATCAGAAATTCATATCTCGATCAAGTGGTTATTAGATTCGGTGTAACCACAGCACCAGGAGCGGAAGTAAGGGAGGCAGGGAGCCCCAACCCCGGAACAGACTCCCTGCCTGCACCAGCTCGACTGAATAAACTACAACTCCAGCAGGAGCATTTCGGATCCTCTGTTGTTCCAACTTAGCGCCAGACGTGTACTTGCACAAGCTGGGAGAACCTATGTCGCACCATCTAGCGCGTGAATAAGTTCAGGGAGACCTACGTTACCCAACTATGCATCTTACTAATGTAAGAGATTATTAAATAAAGTTGACTCGAGCCTCGCCTGAATCCCACTGGCTGCCAAGCTACCTGTTGAGAAGTTGATGGATTGGTTCTCCCAATGCCGCTCATCCCTAACCCTAAGGCACGGTCTTACCAGAATAGCAATCACACCAGACTGTTTACCACTCAAAAATGTGGGGCTTGGTGGATAGCTTTGTTTGCTTCACTACGTGGAATGTGTTGCCATTCAGATCTATCGTATATATAGGAAGGGAAAAATGTATGATGTCTCCCAGTATAAGAAGGTCGCCCTATTTACTAGACCAACCATTTTAATGTTCCAAGCACAATGGTGGTAAAAGGGAATAGTTACTACTTACTACCAACTGGCTCCAAAAATACGATGAAGTCTTAAATTGCCTAACAATTTTGCACGTCTCCTTAGGCTGGTCCTAGTAGGAGTATCATATCTAGTATCATGCATGTCATATTGATAAAAATCTGACGTGGCACAACAATTAATGAAGAAATAGATGGTTAGAGTATGATATACCGTATCATAGCACGTAAAATTAGAAAATCCTCGTGCAAGTAAATCTTGTACACAATTTTGCATTAACATTCTACAAATCATTAAATGTAGTACTAGTATGATACTACATATGATACCATGCACTATGGAGACAGAATCATACACTAGTATCATATGCATAATACTAGTAGTATGATACTACCTCTGTTTGGGATTATAGGTCCCGGAAGCTTTTTTATATTGTTTGAGATTATAAGGGTTATCTCATTTATTAGTCTCACTCATCCAATGTATGTTCTTCTTTTCCTCTCACTTTTCTAATGCATGTAAGACTATTGGTGCATGTAAAAAATAATGAGAGAGTTATGGAGTGTCTTGGTATTACCAACTTGCCTTTAGGACTAATAATCCCGAACAGAGGTAGTACTACAACTATGACCACTTAGAAATACAAGGTTCTTCTTAAAATTTAACGACAATCTTAGATTCAGATGTTTCTCACTCACTAAGCACTTCAAGTATCTATCATTCTGCTCAAATGTACTCTCTCCGTTTTAAAATATAAATGTTTTAGATTTGTGAAAGATGTGTATCTAGACCACTTTTAGCGTATAGATTTATGTAAGTTTGATGAACTTACATATTAAAAAGGGTCTAGATACATTTCATTTATAAAACTAAAATATCATATATTTTAAAACGGAGGGAGTACTCGTAATAATAACCTTGCTAGATATCACAGTTTCATGGCGGCTCATTGTGGTGTTTTTGAATTGCTTGTAAATGACGGTGAGTCGGTGATGGCTGGCGTGCTAAACCATTTGGCGTTCTGGCCTGCTCAAGTTGCAAATACAAACACGCCTCTTTCACTAAGTTTTCTCTCCGAAACAAAATAAAAGTCATATGCACGTCATGGCCACCAGGGGTTGAAGGCAGCGCAAAAATAAAGAAGGGATAGATCCACTTCTTGTAAGTTGCAACATAGAGTAGATATATGTATTTATTATCAAGACATTTATTTGGATCAGAATGTGTTAGTGGATATCTGCGAGGGATCACATGAAATTTATCGACCTCGTGACATGTCCCGTTCGTAAATCAACAACTGCTATTTTGCGTTGCCAGTCCCCCCACTACAACCCTAACGCAAAACTATTCATCGGGAGGTTAGGCACGAAGGATAGTCATCTGTTGCTAAGTGATGCATTTCGACTTACTTGTGCTTAGTGTAGAGGAAATTTGTTTAACTTGTTGCCTTTCATGGTATTGAATTGATGCACTAGCCATCTAAATCAAAAGTCCGAACTGATGAAAAGAGCTAGGTGTGTATTATATTCTTAACATTCTCCCTCATGTCTAGGCTATTTTAGTCCTTAGCGTGAGTTTGGTACAGGCCGCAGAATCTTTTTAATATTACGTGAGCAGGGTCTTGAACTTGAGACCTCTTGGCTCTGATACCATATTGAATTAATGCACTAGTCATCTAAACCAAAAATCCGAACTGATGAAAATGACTAGACGTGTATTATATTCTTAACACGGTAAATGTAACTTTGATAGTTAGACCTATATGAAACATGGTTTTTTTCTTTTGAAATACATGAATCTGTTGTGTAATAGCTTATTAATAGGTGTTAATGCATGAATGCGCCACACAATGCTTCAGAAAAAGGTTGTAACAACCAGGAAAAGTAAGGGAGCTAACATGGTTACTTTATGTCTTTATGTTTGCATATGCCTATATTTTTTGATAGTAAAAGTTAATCTACAGGTACATACCCCTTTACAAAATATAAGACGTTGTAGCTTTTGTAAACGAATGTATCTAGATGTCTTTTAATTGAGGTCTGTTTTACGGTACCTTTTACCGGTCCCATAAGTGTCAAAAGTATGATTTGCATATTAAGCGGTATAGATTGGGCCCAATAGGCCCAAATTTGAGTTCGCGTAAATATAATCTGAGGAAAAAAACGTTGAAATCAATCCGGTCAGCTCTTCGCATACATCGACTCCGCCCCGACCTCCTCGCACACACCGCCGCCGCGACCTCCACGCCGGCAGCGCAACCCGCGGCCAGCTCTTCCAGGCCGCCGACGTCGCCATCGTATACACAGCTGCCGCGACCTCCACGCCGGCAGCGTGACCCACAGCCAGCTCTTCCAGACCGCCGTCGTCGCCATCACCTCCACGCCGCCGCGACCTCCTGCCAGTCGCCCTCGCCGCGACCTCCACGCCGGCTGCGCCGGACAGACGCGGCCCTCGCGACCTCCATAGAACCCGCGGCCAGCGCTTCCTCCCCGTCGTGGTCGCCATCACCTCCACGCTGCCCGACGTCTCCACCTCAGACTGGGAGATCCCATCGACCTGAGCAGCTCCGCCCAATCCCTGACAGAAGGTTCGTGTTGTCCTCGATCCTCCCTGCTATCTCTCCATCTATCACATAGGAATTTAAAATCATGTTCAGTTCTAGAGTTTCAATTACCATGTGCCGAGAGTTTTGCTTGTTGTGCTCCGCTGGGACATCATGGCTTAATTGATAGGGATGCAAATCTTTATAATTACTTTAGGACTGTGCTATGTAAAGACATATTCTATCTGCTTTGTGCTGCTGATTTTACATGATTTGTGACTAACTTTTAACAAAGAAGAAAACAAAACTCCAATGTGGTTGATATAGTAAACCTGTATATGTCTACAGAAGTTCCAAAAATTGCATTAAAAATTAGTAAACGAAGTTTGATTGACAGATAGGGGTTTGACTAGCCTCTTAAACTGGAGATACTTGTAGAATTGCATACATTGTTAAGTAAATAAAGTTGGATTAATAGCACATGATTTGGTGCCACCTCAAGCGGTTGTTGTCGGTATCATGTTGAAATGCAAAACTGATTGTAATTGGTGACAATGAATAAGCTGTAAATGTCCCAAATTATTCAGTGCTTGCTCTGCACATCGCCAACACGTTAGTTATATCTCAACATTGTTCCATATATGTTTGACTGAACAATTCTGAATGTTATCGACAAAGTAGTAATAGGTTCTTGAATAATTTACGACCATTTGCTAGTACTCGTAATAAATGATCGTAAATGAGCATAAGGTTACAGTGATGATGGTGAAGTATATTTAGAAGTTGTTTTGTAGACATGATTTACTTGGGTGGTAACATCAATTTTTTTCTTCGTTGATTGCAGTTCGCATACATGTTACATGAGGAGCATGATGAGTACCTCCGTGTGGTCAATAAGACCTTCAGAAGTGAGGAGAAAGGATATGAGTCTTATAACGAGTATGCTAAGATCAAATGGTTCGGTATTAGAAAGGAGGAGGTGAAAGCGGCTGTACACATGCTTTAAAGAAGGACACCATACGTTGGCGAACTTCGAAAGAACTGACCCGAAAAGAACCCCAAAGGCTCTTACTCGTTGCGGATGCAAAGCTCGTATAGAGATCGAGCTTATTCTGGCTACTGGCGAATGGTTCGTGAAGGATTTTGTGGACAACCATAACCATCAACTCGCTAAGGAAGGCGATGCTGCTTACTTGTATTCGCATCGCCGGATGACAGATGGTCAAAAGGCTGATGTAGTTGGGTATGGGATTGGTGGCCTCTGCACGCATCAGATAATGAATGTTATGGAACATGCGGCAGGTGGTCCTGCCAAGGTTGGGGTCATACCCCGAGATTTATATAACTTTGTGGCGGAGTACAAGAAGAAAAATATAGAAGGTAGAGATGTTGAATACGTGCTGAACTATATGGCGGCACAGAAAGACAAGGATGCAGACTTTTACTACAGGTATGACACCGATAGTGAAGGCCATATGACAAACATATTCTGGGCAGATGCACAGTCGCGGTTGGACTATGATGCTTTTGGCGGAGTCCTCATACTACAGGTATGACACCGACAGTGCATCCTGAACTGGAACGGGAGATGGTTCAACGAACTATTTGACAAGGTAATTGTAGGTTTTGTTACAAATTTATGTATGATTTATGGGCAATAACATTAACTTTCTACATGGCAGTTCTCCGTCGACCAATTTCGACCAAAGTTGGCGGTCACATTGATAAAGTCGCCTCACAATAAGGAGAAGAAAGGACCAAAAAAGGATGAAGACATCAGCTCGGAGATCTAGTCGTTTATTTTAATAAACTATATTTGCTAAAGTTTGATGGATATTGGATTATTGTAATAAGCAGCACAATTTATACTTTACCTATGGATGATGCATATGGATTTTCCCGTTATACGTGTTGTCATGAATATGTTACTTACCGTTCTGCCTGAGTTTGTTACTGGGTGTTTGCTTCTCTTTTTGCTTGAAATATTGTCGCCTCTTAGTTTTTGAGCAATTCCCAGTGCCTTAAGATTCTGGGTGAGCCTGAAACAATGGAAAAACAGACTGGACACACTTCTTTCTAATTCAATAACTGTTGCTAATCATGCTAGCAGAACCAAGAGGCTGGAACGGTGTCTTGCATGTACATACTTGGGAGTTGAGCAACAGAACATTAACTTCCAGAGCAATTTACTTTGCAAGATGGAATACATAGCAGTGACTTACTGTCTTAGGAGATGTTCTATTTAGACAGTTCAATTTTGATTTTGTGGTTGTCAATAAACGAGAAAAATAGGCTGACGTGTGTTAACTCGGATGCCTGCCGCTCACCAAACGAAAAGCTAACCTATGTACATAATTACTGATACGATCAGGAGATGGATGTGGTTAATCTGGACTATTGAATCCATTCACCAGCAAAGGACTCAACTAAAGGTTGCCAGTACTAATATGCCTTTGTTCTACTGTCTCGTATATTAAAACAAACCTGAAAATATTATGTCTGTTTGAAAATTCTGAAATTAGCGGACACACACTTAATCTTCTTTATTACTTTCCCCAGTTTGATAAATACGTTTTTTTGTTCATCATTTTTAACGGTAGGAGAATACTGCTAGGTAATATGTCATCTAGGCATCTAGCATGAGGATATTAATTCAGCCTGCCGTAGACATCAATTCAACAGGGAAAGAATGGCTATAATGCAATAATTTTAAGTAAATCTAATGCTTCATTTGTTTCTACCGTATTAGAGGGTATCTGTTCAAAATGGCAAATGGACAAGTTTTCAAGATAGAGTTACTCGTGCAAGATGAAGAAACTGACACCAGGGATGGTCATAGCTAGAACGTCGCAGGAGAGGGGCCGGGCCGGCGGCGCGGCAGCGGCATGGTGGTGGCGCGGCAACGGCGCGTTGGTGGCGCGGTGGCGGCTGCATGACCGAGGCACGGTGGCGGCGCGGTGGCGGTGAGCCGGAGTTGACCGGAAATAGGCGGCGGCGACGGCACCTCTCTGCACATGACACATGATTCACTCGGTCAAGGAGATTAGGTTTAGAAAAAAAATCCCAATGCCAGGCACAATCTTGTCTCTGCTGGGCTCGTGGGCCTGGGCCGTTTAAGGCCCTTTTTGGTTGGGTGGTAAAACGAGACAGAAGTATGATTAGTACTTGTCATCTATTTGGCACAAGTATGATTTACTGTAGTCCATTGGATGGACAAAAATAAAGGGCTGTAATTTATTTTTGGATACCACAAAACACCTCATTTATAGGTAGGGAGTAGTCTTCTTTGTCTTTTACTAGGAAACACGTCCGTGCGTTTCACCGGGAGAGAAAAATCTATGTTGACGAGTTAACATAGGAGCATGTCCACCGCTGCATGGTCAGGTCTGCAGCCCACTGAGCTACATGGCCACCGCACTCGCTCGCCCTCTCTCTCCAACAGGTGTATTTTTGATTAATAGATAGAGATCGGAATAAGATTATGTGCTTCATAAATTTAACATAGTATTAGAATAGACGCTGCCAGCCTCCACTCCTGCATCAGCAATTGTCAGATCAGTTCGGTAATTGACGTGAAAAAAGATGTCGTAATGCAGCGTGGTTAGAACTTGCAAATTGGAAAGATTAAAGTTGGAAAATAAAAGTATTATCCATAGGCCTTGCAGAGGAGATTGGGTACGACGCAAACTAATACGGCTGCTACCAGAAGCGGCCACGAAAGACATTAGCATTCTGAACCTCTAGATTGGATTTGTCCTGGTCTTCACAATTAACCTCTCTTGATACCAGCATTAACCTTTTCAGTTATCAAGATCGTGCTGGTATCTCTATTTATTTTTTCTTGCTTATCTAGCCATCAGAGGGCCTGGTCCTTATCCATCTATTGCATGTGCGGCGTTGAGGATGTAGTTGTTCTTGAAAACCGTCTGTACATAGGTCCTCCTGCCGCTTCCTGTCGTCTCTTCCTTCCCTGAAAAGATAGTGCAGGATCTAGGAGGGAGTCGATGGACCATAGCGCCTCAGTTTCTTGTGAGAGAGAGCGAGAGCTGATCATAACAGTGTAGTCAGCCGGAGCGAGAGCACACAGTATAACTCTGACCCCTCCCTATAGAACTGGGAACTCTAGGAACGTAAGGATGGCGAGCAGCTGGCCCGGGAAGGCTGCAAGGATGGATGACCAAGGCCGATCAAGTGTCCAAAGGCGTTATGGCTACGGCAGAGAGCCCGGTCGTCTTCGATTGAAAGAAGATCTCTAACATACATATAGAACATTGGGCTCGCTATCGATCAGGTTTCTGGCGGATCAAATCGACTCGAGATGCAACAGCTTCGCTGCCTCCTGCATGATCTGGAAGTGCTCGCCGTCGGAGCTGTTGTAGAATAAGTTTGGATCGATTGGAACACTCGATTTCAAAAGATTGGATCAATTTATTTATTGATGATTGATTGGACAGTATATAGCTCCCATATATAAAGGCTTGTCACATGCAAGACTCTGGTTTGACTTGATTTTCCTTACCTTCACGTCTCATGGTCGTTACGGGATAGTTTAGCTCTCGATCTGTTATGCACGTACACGGTATGAACCGCACTTAAATTTTGCTAGATAGTACAGATACAGACGCCTAACTTGTACATAGATCGGTGCATATACGGACGCACACGGTGGGAAGTTTGAAAGCGCATTTGATGTTGGACCAAAGCGTATTACGATGGACGAAGAGAGAAGCGTTCCTTACTTTATTATTAGGTATAGACTTATACCAAACAACC
Organism: Avena eriantha; assembly: GCA_910589775.1. NCBI lineage: Eukaryota > Viridiplantae > Streptophyta > Magnoliopsida > Poales > Poaceae > Avena > Avena eriantha. The sequence continues at coordinate 304,668,686 of OU342740.1, read as the reverse complement.
AGTCGAGCGATTCCGAACTGCATGTCTAGTCGAGTAAGCACGAACTGAATATGGGGATATATACCTGATTATGTGTTGTATCTTGACAGAACTGAATATGATAAATCGGGGATATATACCTGATTATGTGTTGTATCTTGACAGGGTTTTCTTTCAGGACCGTAAGAATTTGTCCTACATAACTGACATGTTTTCTCAACCTCTTTGTGCCCTTTGATCTCATGCTTCTCTTTTCTTCGGGCCAACGAAACCCCACATTATGAGAGAAGATAGAGAGAGGGCTCCAGGAGGCAGCGAAAAAACCCATCTAGGGTTCCTTCCCTCCGTCGGCGACGCTACTGGTCCGTCCTATTTCCGGTGTCCTTAGGACCTTGGAGGTATGGCGGACCACGGCTCCTCGCCGGCGGGAGGTCTCATTGTTTTAATTATAATGTTTTCACTGTCTTCTTGAGGATGTTGAGGCGGCAGCTACATCATAAAGTCATAATAAGGTCCTCTCCGCCTTATTCTCGTTCTGGTAGTGCATCTAGGATTGGCGGAGGACGTGTGGAGTCAAGTGTCTGATGGATCCCTTGGGATCCTATCTTTTTTGTATTCGTTGGTGTGTTTTGAGGTCAGTCTCGTCCGATCTACGTTGGTCATCTTCGCGATGGTTGCTGCTTTAGTGCGTTGATGCTTTGAGGTCTTAGCACGATGACTTTCTGTTTGTCTACTACAATAAGGTCTACTACGACAAGCTTTGCCCGGCTCCGATGACGGAGGGGTGAGGACGGCGGCGCGCCTTCGGCCCGTGCTAATGTTTGTAGTCGTTGCTAGGTGGTCCAATGACTTTTTTATTTTTTATTACTTTTGGACTCTTTGCACCGTTATTGATAATTATTAATAGATCGGTGGAATTTCAAAAAAAAAAGAAATCCAACATTGTATTAAACGAATATGTGATACAGCTGTCCCGTCTATATTAATGGGGCCAAAAATGAAAAATAACAGAGTTGCCCAAAAACCACGTGTCCACAACTCACGCAGGAAAAGCTGCTCCTCTTAGAGCAACTCTAGCATACTGTAAATCCACCGGAACTGTGAAATGCCGGCGGATTTATAGTTTCAGCCCATCACGAACGAGCTAGCAGGACCTGTATAGTGGTCCGGTCCGTGAAATATTTTACCGGGGCCTGTTACCGCCCCATCTCGCGCAGTATATGTACCGGCCACGACGGCGGGTGCAGGTCACAATCCACCGCAAACCCTAGCCGCCACCGTGACAGTAGCCCATCTCAGGCGAGCGATTCCTCGAGCTCAAGCTCTAGATCTGCCATGGCGTGCGTGCATGGAGCCCACGGCCACTTCGGGCTAGGCGGCGGGCGCGTTGGAGGCGGTGGGGAAGGCCGCGACCGCGAGGACGAGTGTACGCCGCGCCGGTGCTACTTCGACGAGGTCGACAAGAAGCGTCGTCAGTCGGTAGGCGCGATAAAGAGGGCGGCGCTCAGGTGGTGAAACCGCGGCAAGTCGCAGTAGCCATCGCTGCGCGCGTACGCGCCGTGGTGGTTCCGCCCCTCCCGCGGCGCTCCGGAGCCCCTCCCTAGCTACGCGTACGCCGGCGAAGGCTCCTCTCGCCTCGTTCCTCCCTCTCTTTCGTCTTCCGACGTGTGCAGCTCGCCCTCCACTCCGCGCGCCCATGTCGTCGTGCAGGCCGACTTCGCACACGACTCCGACGAGGAGCTCCTCACGGTGAAGATGCTCCTGCGCGAGTCCGAGCTCGACCGCGAGCACGAGATCGTCCGCGAGCAGGAGGAGATTCACCATGCCGTGGAGCTCGTGAACCGCCGCATCGCGAGGGAGGAAGCGGCGCGCACCGGCGCCGTGGTGCTGGGCGACCTCATCGATCTAACCGCCGCCGGAGCTACTCTGCGTCCCAGAGCTCGCCGTCGAGCTCCATTTTGACCATGCCGCAGTAGCTAGGCGTACTAATTAGCCACTAATTATTGTATGTATGCGAGCAGCTTTTGATCCACTGTGTCTATGTATGTGATGATCGATCCTGGAATTCCCCACGAGCAGTTGAAGTTTTAAATTTCGAAATTTTCAGGATCTGCGCCGCGATGCTCCGAACCGAAAAAACACGAGTACAGTCGCCTCCAGTACCTTTGTTACTTGCATGCTGGAAACAGAGTCTCGCCTAGGTCCCACCAGCTACCAAGCTAAAACATATGATCCTTGATCTGGAGAGTGTTTTTTGAGGAGCTCAATATTTATTTTTCCCAATACCGCTAATCCCTAAGAGCGCAACCAAGCTAGTACTAACTGATTTGGTGAATACTGATGGAAGCATAACACAACTGAGTAAAAGAAAATGATCTAAACTTTGTGAGCTTCATTATGTGGGATGTGTCGCCACTCTGATCTATCGTATATATGTGAAGGAAAGTGTATGATGCCTCATATGAGTAGGACCAGAATTGCAATGAATCAACCATTTAAAGTCCAAGTACAATGGTGGGGAAAGGAAGTAGGTTCATTGTATATATACTACCAAGTGGCTTGGCACGCACTGTAAATTTTCAATCTCATAGCAAGTCACGAACACTTTTTTTTTGGAAAAGGTGGATGAGAACCCAGACTCTACAAAATGATGCATACAACCTTTATTAAATTTATTCAACAAAGGTCTAACAAAAGTATACATCAAAAAATCATGAAGCCACCATGCTATATCTTCAAACCCGACAAAGGACGAGATTATGGCATACTTATACCCAAGACTCACAACAACGCCCCACCGGGTAGACCCGAGGGCATCACCGACTCACTCTATGGAAAACTGAGAGTAAACATCCGGTCCAACAAAACCGCGCTCCAGAAGCCACAACCGGCGTGGTACTATTAACCCATCCTCAGGGTAGATATCCGCACAAACCTTGCTAGGCCTGCCCTCGAGGCCTCGACGCCACCAAGTGGCCAAACAATGCCACCACCTAGTGTGTCTGTCGTCGAGGCCTCATTTCGCCACGCCTGCCATCTTTGACACAGATTAAAACACACATCTCCACCTCAGGACCCTTCTAGCCTACACCTGCTCCAAAAAGATGCCCCAGGAGGGAGAGCCGGTGTCGCGCGCTAGGGTCCGGGAGACCAATATATGGGGTTTCCTGCGGAGCAGCCTAGGCGAGAAGATGAGAGCAGCGGAAACGATGCCTTCGACAAGGAAACGACGCAAAAACACCGCCATCGTCTGCCATGACCGAAGTCGATGCGGTTATCACTGGTAGCCGCATCTCCTCGAACCTTTTGCTAGCTTGATCGCCACCAACCGTGAGGTCACTGCCGCCACCATCTTCGATTCGCAGATCTCAAGAGTGCTACGGTTATCCCACATCCATCTCCATCGATGCCAGAGATAGCTTCGGTCTCCACACGCCTCATGCGACGAACCTAGGCTTGGGATCCCGTGGTCCGCTGCCCAAGGTAGTGCAACATGGAGCCACCTCTTTTTTTTGAAATGGGGAGCATAGCCGCGGCCTCTACACCAACGATGCACACAACCAATTTACTGCGCCACATGGAGCCACCTCTTGGACAATCATCCACGACAGAGGGGACCCCACCGTTGTGTCTGGAGCCACTTCTCTGAGGTCCTTGCGTCATAGATCGGCTAGCATCCCCTAAGAGACCGCCATCCCGCAAAGCCATTGGGAGAAGAATGTAAAACCGCAGTTTTGGTTAAATAGTAATTAGGGTTGTTTGTTCATTCATGAGCATCATGTATCTTGCTAAGATAAAATTCAAACAATAAATAATGAAAAAGCCCTAAAACCCTAATTGCCCTTCCTCTTTGAAAATCTTTCAAATGGTTTTAAATATTTTGATAAGATCACAAATAGTGGAGCCCAAATTTTTTATAAAGGGCCCATGAGTAGTTTCTTTACTTTTACAACCCTCTGGTATTTTGGAAAGTTTCAAACTAGAAAAGAATGTGAAAATACAAATGGAAAACAGAAAACAGAAAAATAAAGATGGTTTCAGGGAAAAAACAGAGCCAGCAGTCGCAGCCTGGCCTGCCCTCTCTCTATCTGCTGCCGCCAACAGCCCACACGCACCCACCCTAGCTAACCCCTTCGCCTCGTCATCTTCGCTGATGACGGGAAGCAGCTCGATGGCTACCGTGCCGCTGTCCGTTCCTTCGCCGCACGTGGAGATCCCCACTGCCATCTTGGAGAGGATAAGAACCTCCCCGAGCACGCCTCTCTTCCCCTGGCTCCCCTTTCCCTGGCTCTCTTCTTATTTCTCCCGTGTCTGACCAAACCCTAGCCGCCCAAGTTGCCAGCGAGCCCCGCCGCTCCACGCTGTTCTGAGCCCCGTCGAGCACGCCTCAAGAACCGCATGGTCTCCCTCGTCATCCACATCGACATGTGTTAGCCGGGAAGGCTTCCATCCGGAGAATCAAGCCGTCAAATCCAACTCCAGCTGCCGTGGTCGACGATGATTCCGGCGTTGTCTGGCCTCGTCCACCGTCCCCAAACTTTGCGTCGTGTTCATGGTGAGCCGGTGGTCCTCCAAGACCCCTCCACTCTCTCCCTTCCGCTCTGGTTCACCGTGTCACCAAGCGTCGCCATGTGGGCTCTGTTCTGGTCATCGCCAGCGAGGTTCCCGGCAACCACAGAGCCTCGTGCCGCCCTAGACGCGCAGAGGCGCTTCTTTTATGCGCAAGGGCGTGTCCGCGAGCGCACCATAGAGCCGCCGCCTGATGGTCAATGGCGTCTGTCGTGGTATTGACCACGGCAGATGCTACAGGGTAGCTTACGTAGAGGAAAGGGCAAGGCGACGTAGGAGAATCCGGGAGCAAGATTGGCACACGATGTACCCAGGTTCGTGTCCCCTCGATGGAGGATCGCTACGTCTTGCTATCAATCTAGTATATGATCGTAGATTGGTTACATGGGAGCCGCTGTAGGCGGAGGGAGAGACTAGATCTAATGAGACGTGGGAGATCCATCCCCCGTGGGGGTGCCCCTGGTGGCTTTATATATATAGCCAGTTAGGGTTTACAAGTGCACTAATGGGCTTTGTATTGGAGTCGCCGTCTTGGACCTTCAGTCGGCGTGGCGTCTAGATCCAGTATGTGTCAGTCGCCGTATCTGCCGAGTCGATCCGCCATGGGTTAGGCTTCAGTCGACTCGCTCCAGCTGGTGACTCCGCTTCGTGGGCATACCCCGATTAGTATTCCTCCATCAGTAGTCCCCGAGCGCGTCAGGGACTCGGCGATGACTTTAAGCCACCGAATTGGCGCACGTGATTCCAGGGTGGAGTCGATGTTGAGTCGTTGGCGAGCTCATTGCTGTCATAGAGGACGTGGAGGCCACCAAATCATTGATGTTGAAGTTGCCAAGTCAGTGCAGGGGAATACGCGAGGGCGAGTCCGCGAGGGCGATTCCACGAGCGTGTTGAGTGCGCGAGGGCGAGTCCATGGTGGCGAGTCCCCGAGCATGCAGAGTACACGAGGGCGAGTCCGTGATGGCAAGTCCCCGAGCGTGGAGAGTATGCGAGGGCGAGTCCGTGGTGGGGAGTCCCCGAGCGTGGCGAGTACACGAGGGCGAGTCTGTGGTGGCGAGTCCCCGAGCGTGGCGGGTACGCGAGGGCGAGTCCATGGTGGTGAGTCCCCGAACGTGTTGAGTACGCGAGGGCGAGTTCACGGTGGTGAGTCCCCGAGCGTGGCGAGTACGCAAGGGCGAGTCCGCGGTGGCGAGTCCCCGAGCGTGTTGAGTATGCGAGGGCGAGTCCGTGGTGGCGAGTCCCCAAGTGTGTTGAGTACGCAAGGGTGAATCCGCGATGGCGAGTCCCCGAGCATGGCGAGTACCCGAGAATGTTGAGTACGTGAGGGCGAGTCCGCGGTGGCGAGTCCTCGAGCGTGTTGAGTACGCGAGGGCGAGTCTGCGGTGGCGAGTCCCCGAGCGTGGCGAGCCGTGGTCGTGGAACCACGCGCACACGTAGTATGCCTAGGAGTAGTCCACGAGGTTCGAGTTGGCTTGTAGAGGCGACTTGAGGCTCTTTGGAGATGCATATTATGGAAATAGTAGTGGTTGTTGCCGAGTATGGCGAGTCCGCGTGGGGAGAGTTCCCGAGTCTGGCGAGTCCATGATGATTGCGAGTCCGTGAGGAGAGAGTCCTCGAGTGTGGCGAGTCCACGATGATTGCGAGTCCGCGAGGGGAGAGTCCCCGAGTGTGGCGAGTCCACGATGATTGTGAATCTGCGATGGCGTTGATTGTTCTGTTTTTGTTAGCGAGTCTCTCATCTTGGCCCGGGGGGCCAGTCGCATGGCGACTCCAAAGATGGCTCTCGGCTTAGCGTTCTTTCTGGACGATCCGAGGCTCGGTTTGCGAGTCCTCGTCCGTAGTACTTGGCCGTACGAGTCGCACTGTCTAAGGTTGAGGAGGAAATGATGTTGTTTGTGTAGCACTGCCATTTGTCTTGGCCCGGAAGGCCAGTCGAGTAAGGGGACTCCAATGATGGCTCTCGGGTAGCGTTTTTCATGGACGATCCGAGGCTCGGTTTGCGAGTCCTCGTCCGCACTACTTGGCCATTACGAGTCGCTCTTTCAAAGGTTGACAAAGGCGAATTGATTTTCCCCGGGGAGGAGAGACGCCCAGTGGTGAGTCCATGCAGCATGGCATGCGACCCTCTCTGGCAACTCGTATGATGAGGGGCCCTTAGAAGGCGTTCCGTACACATTCGACGTAGCGGAAGTATAGGCGCGCTTTGGCGAAGTCGACGCGGCGAACACAGAGTCGATGCGGCGGACGGAGGTCGCGTTATGGCGAAGTTGACGCGACAGACACATGGTCAACGCAGCGGATGGAGGTCACGCTATGGCGAAGTCGACGCGGCGGACACGGGGTCGACGCGGCGGACGGAGGCGCGCTATGGCGAAGTCGACGCGGCAGACACAGGGTCGACGCGGCGGACGGAGGTCGCGCTATGGCGATGTCGACGCGGCGGACATGGGGTCAATGCAGCGGACGAGGGTCGCGCTATGGCAAAGGCAACGCGGCGGACACGGTGTCGACGCGGCGGATGGAGGTCGCGCTATGGAGAATTCGACGCGGCAGACATGGGTTCGACGCGGCAGATGGAGATTGCGCTATGGCGAAATCGACGTGGCAGACACGGGGTCGACGTGGCGGACACAGGGTCAACGCGGCAGACGGAGGTCGCGCTATGGTGATGTCGACGTGGCGGACATGGGGTCGAAATGACGGACGGAGGTCACGCTATGGCGATGTCGACACGGCGGACATGGGGTCGATGTGGCGGATGGAGGTCGCACTAGAGCGAGTGCGCGATGGCGAGCCCCCGAGCATGGCGAGGCCGCGAGTAGGGAGTCGCGAGTCCGGAGTATGGCGTCTAGACGAAAGGAGTGGAGGCAGCGACGAGTAGTGGTAGCGAGCTCGATCAGACCATCGGTCGGACGGAGTCGCATGATGGAGTCGCTTTGGTGGAGACGTTCGGCAGCCGGTAGCATGGCGATTCGCCAAATGTTGCGAGTTCACGGCGGGCGAACCGTGATCGTGGCGAGTCCGCGCAGAGCCGTCTGAGCGGTACGGAGCTTTGGGCCGAGCGACTAAAGTAGCTCCTTTGCGATTGATTGAAGTCGTCGATCGCCGACAGTGCTGACGTTTGAACACGCGATCAGATGTGATCCGGCCATTGTTCATGATGTTTGCTTCGGACGGCTGGTCACCAATGGGCCGATCGCCCCGAGTCCATATGGTCTCGGCGTCGCGGAAGTGGATTCACGACGCCGATAGTAGATCAATCTACACATAAAATAGAGCAGACTGCAGGTCTAAGGAGATTCCTCGTAGAGTTAAATTTATAACAAATAACTAGATGGATATCAGCTGGTATTATTTGCGTATAGGCGCTAGATCTTTCGAAATGAATAGCTTGGACGATATTCAATTTGCTCGAGTTGTCTCAGGCGTTTGTTGTACGCATTGACCTGGTCGATCGCCGATTCATGGGTCAGTGATCACGTGTTGGCGTCGATGTATCTTCCAATTTCTATGCCCCGGTTCTCCAAGCAGTGCATGCATGTCCAAACAACGCATTCGTAATTAGATTCAATTAAAATAATTGTTAAAAAAGATGTAGGACGAGAGGGGGAAAGAGATTCGAAGAGATAAAAAAGATCCCATGAGCACGTGGAGTCACACATCCATATATTTCTATTGGGGATTTGGGTACTGCAGTCACATGTGCAGATCTCAGAACATGATATCACATCACATATTGATCCCAGTACGGCTCCTTTCCATCTTCCCTTGTGCGCCGCATGCATGCGCCGATCAAGAATTTCTCGCCGGTCGGGGACCGACTATTTCCAGTCGACAAAAAATTCCAGCCATCCGGGTACTGGACTGGTGTAGATGAATCTGTTGATAATGAGGGATCCTGCACGGATTATCGAATCCAAGTACCGCTTGCCCCACGGTGGGCGTCAACTATCGTGGTATTGTCCACGACATATGCTACAAGGTAGCTTACGTAGAGGAAAGGGGAAGGCAACGTAGGAGAATCCGAGAGCGAGATTGGCACACGATGTACCCAGGTTCACGTCCCCTCGATGGAGGATCGCTATGTCCTGCTGTCAATCCAGTATATGATCATAGATTGGTTACATGGGAGCCGCCGTAGGCGGAGGGAGAGACTAGATCTAATAAGACGTGGGAGATCCATCCCCCGTGGGGGTGCCCCTGGTGGCTTTATATATACAGCCAGTTAGGGTTTACAAGTGCACTAATGGGCTTTGTATTGGAGTCGCCGTCTTGGGCCTTCAGTCGGCGTGGCGTCTAGGTCCAGTATGTGTCAGTCGCCGTATCCACCGAGTCGATCCGCCATGGGTTAGGCTTCAGTCGGCTTGCTCCAGCTGGTGACTCCGCTTTGTGGACATACCCCGATTGGTTTCCCCCATCAGTAGTCCCCGAGCACGTCAGGGACTCGTCGATGACTTAAAGCCACCGAATTGGCGCACGTGATTCCAGGGTGGAGTCAATGTTGAGTCGTTGGCGAGCTCATTGCTGTCGTAGAGGACGTAGAGGCCACCAAATCATTGATGGTGAAGTTGCCAAGTCAGTGCCGGGGAATACACGAGGGCGAGTCCGTGAGGGCGATTCCCCGAGCGTGTGGAGTGCACGAGGGCGAGTCCGTGGTGGCGAGTCCCCGAGCGTGCAGAGTACACGAGGGCGAGTCCGTGATGGCGAGTCCTCAAGCGTGCAGAGTACACGAGGGCGAGTCCGTGATGGCGAGTCCCCGAGCGTGGAGAGTATGCGAGGGCGAGTCCGTGGTGGTGAGTCCCCGAGCGTGGCGAGTACGCGAGGGCGAGTCTGTGGTGGCGAGTCCCCGAGCGTGGCGGGTACGCGAGGGCGAGTCCATGGTGGTGAGTCCCCGAACGTGTTGAGTACGCGAGGGCGAGTCCACGGTGGTGAGTCCCCGAGCGTGGCGAGTACGCAAGGGCGAGTCCGCTGTGGCGAGTCCCCGAGCGTGTTGAGTATGCGAGGGCGAGTCCGTGGTGGTGAGTCCCCAAGTGTGTTGAGTACGCAAGGGTGAATCCGCGATGGCGAGTCCCCGAGCATGGCGAGTACCCGAGCATGTTGAGTACGTGAGGGCGAGTCCGCGGTGGCGAGTCCTCGAGCGTGTTGAGTACGCGAGGGCGAGTCTGCGGTGGCGAGTCCCCGAGCGTGGCGAGCCGTGGTCGTGGAACCACGCGCACACGTAGTATGCCTAGGAGTAGTCCACGAGGTTCGAGTTGGCTTGTAGAGGCGACTTGAGGCTCTTTGGAGATGCATATTATGGAAATAGTAGTGGTTGTTGCCGAGTATGGCGAGTCCGCGTGGGGAGAGTTCCCGAGTCTGGCGAGTCCATGATGATTGCGAGTCCGTGAGGAGAGAGTCCTCGAGTGTGGCGAGTCCACGATGATTGCGAGTCCGCGAGGGGAGAGTCCCCGAGTGTGGCGAGTCCACGATGATTGTGAATCTGCGATGGCGTTGATTGTTCTGTTTTTGTTAGCGAGTCTCTCATCTTGGCCCGGGGGGCCAGTCGCATGGCGACTCCAAAGATGGCTCTCGGCTTAGCGTTCTTTCTGGACGATCCGAGGCTCGGTTTGCGAGTCCTCGTCCGTAGTACTTGACCGTACGAGTCGCACTGTCTAAGGTTGAGGAGGAAATGATGTTGTTTGTGTAGCACTGCCATTTGTCTTGGCCCGGAAGGCCAGTCGAGTAAGGGGACTCCAATGATGGCTCTTGGGTAGCGTTTTTCATGGACGATCCGAGGCTCGGTTTGCGAGTCCTCGTCCGCACTACTTGGCCATTACGAGTCGCTCTTTCAAAGGTTGACAAAGGCGAATTGATTTTCCCCGGGGAGGAGAGACGCCCAGTGGTGAGTCCATGCAGCATGGCATGCGACCCTCTCTGGCAACTCGTATGATGAGGGGCCCTTAGAAGGCGTTCCGTACACATTCGACGTAGCGGAAGTATAGGCGCGCTTTGGCGAAGTCGACGCGGCGAACACAGAGTCGATGCGGCGGACGGAGGTCGCGTTATGGCGAAGTTGACGCGACAGACACATGGTCAACGCAGCGGATGGAGGTCACGCTATGGCGAAGTCGACGCGGCGGACGGAGGCGCGCTATGGCGAAGTCGACGCAGCAGACACAGGGTCGACGCGGCGGACAGAGGTCGCGCTATGGCGATGTCGACGCGGCGGACACGGGGTCGATGCAGCGGACGAGGGTCGCGCTATGGCAAAGTCAACGCGGCGGACACGGGGTCGACGCGGCGGATGGAGGTCGCGCTATGGAGAATTCGACGCGGAGGACACGGGGTCGACGCAGCGGACGGAGATTGCGCTATGGCGAAGTCGACGTGGCGGACACGGGGTCGACATGGCAGAAACAGGGTCAACGCGGCGGACGGAGGTCGCGCTATGGCGATGTCGACGTGGCGGACATGGGGTCGACATGGCGGACGGAGGTCGCGCTATGGCGATGTCGACGCGGCGGACATGGGGTCGACATGGCGGATGGAGGTCGCACTAGAGCGAGTGCGTGATGGCGAGCCCCTGAGCATGGCGAGGCCGCGAGTGGGGAGTCGCGAGTCCCGAGTATGGCATCTAGCCGAAAGGAGTGGACGTAGCGACGAGTAGTGGTAGCGAGCTCGATCAGACCATTGGTCGGACGGAGTCGCTTTTGTGGAGACGTTCGGCAGCCGGTAGCATGGGGATTCGCCAAATGTGGCGAGTTCACGGCGGGCGAACCGTGATCGTGGCGAGTCCGCGCAGAGCCGTCCGAGCGGTATGGAGCTTTGGGCCGAGCGACTAAAGTAGCTCCTTTGCGATTGATTGAAGTCGTCGATCGCCGGCAGTGCTGATGTTTGAACACGCGATCAGATGTGATCTGGCCATTGTTGATGATGTTTGCTTCGGATGGCTGGTCACCAATGGGCCGATCGCCCTGAGTCCATATGGTCTCGGCATCGCGGAAGTGGACTCACGACGCCGATAGTAGATCAATCTACACATAAAATAGAGCAGACTGCGGGTCCGAGGAGATTCCTCGTAGAGTTAAATTTATAACAAATAACTAGATGGATATCAGCTGGTATTATTTTCGTATAGGCGCTAGATCTTTCGATTTGAATAGCTTGGACGATATTCAATTTGCTCGAGGTGTCTCAGGCGTTTGTTGTACGCATTGACCTGGTCGATCGCCGATTCATGGGTCAGTGATCACGTGTTGGCGTCGATGTATCTTCCAATTTCTATGTCCCGGTTCTCCAAGCAGTGCATGCATGTCCAAACAACACGTCCATAATTAGATTCAAATAAAATAATTGTTAAAAAATATGTAGGACGAGAGGGGGAAAGAGATTCGAAGAGATAAAAAAATCCCATGAGCACGTGGAGTCGCACATGCATATATTTCTATTGGGGATTTGGGTACTGCAGTCACATGTGCAGATCTCAGAACATGATATCACATCACATATTGATCCCAGTATGGCTCCTTTCCATCTTCCCTTGTGCGACACATGCATGCGCCGATCAAGAATTTCTCGCTGGTCGGGGACCGACTATTGATGGCAAAGCTTCCCAGTCCAGTCGACAAAAAATTCCAGCCATCCGAGTACTGGACTGGTGCAGATGAATCCGTTGATAATGAGGGATCTTTCCCGGATTATCGAATCCAAGTGCCGCTTCCCCCACGGTGGGCGCCAACTATCGTGGTATTGTCCACGGCATATGCTACAGGGTAGCTTACGTAGAGGAAAGGGCAAGGCAACGTAGGAGAATCCGAGAGCGATATTGGCACACGATGTACCCAGGTTCGCGTCCCCTCGATGGAGGATCGCTACGTCCTGCTGTCAATCCAGTATATGATCATAGATTGGTTACATGGGAGCCGCCGTAGGCGGAGGGAGAGACTAGATCTAATGAGACGTGGGAGATCCATCTCCCGTGGGGTGCCCCTGGTGGCGTTATATAAACAGCCAGTTAGGGTTTACAAGTGCACTAATGGGCTTTGTATTGGAGTCGCCGTCTTGGGCCTTCAGTCGGCGTGGCATCTGGGTCCAGTATGCGTCAGTCACCGTATACGCCAAGTCGATCCGCCATGGGTTAGGCTTTAGTCGGCTCGCTCCAGCTGGCGACTCCGCTTCGTGGGCATACCCCTATTAGTATTCCCCCCTCAGCATCGGCTCCCCTCCGCCGCGTGGAAGCTCAGGTCAACCTGTGGTGGGCCCCTCCTCACTAGGGTGGCATGCTGACGTGGCTCTGGTGATACCTTCGATCCAGATTACAGATATAGTATAGCTCTTTTTCCCTAGTAGACCTAGGTTATCGAATCCTCGGGAAGTAGAAAGCATAGTGAAGTTATTTTAACGGACTTTCGGGAGTTTTACAATTCTGTTTGTGTTTTACCGGACCAAGAGTTTGCTGTCTTTTGTTGTTGTCAATGATGGAGAGAGAGGGCCTAGGGATTTCGGTTTCACCTGTAGTTGTGCAAAACATCTGATGGGAATAAAAGATAATAATAAAGTATGCATGTAATTGTTAGAGCAAGATAATTATATGTGAGCAATGCATCCATAATTGCTAGTGCGTCCGCAACTGCTTATAGTAATAACCTACTAGTCTCATACATAGAAGAAAGACAACTAATGATATGCATAGTGATGTCACCATTAATCCCAAGTAAATCCCTCACGTACATCTATACTACCCCTTATGTCACTTGGGTTCCCAACCTGCAGATTAGTCATTACTCATACTCCCTATACTTGGCTCATTCCTCGAGGTCTTGGGTACCTGACAAGTCCTTGGATTGAGGCAAGAGAGGATACAATAATCATCATGTCATACAAACTAATGCATGGTCCCATATATGATAAATAACATGCACAAAAGCTACATGGCTAGGCCGAAGCTCTTAGCCCAAAGAGAATTACTCACACATAGAGACGAAATCAACAATCATAAACATTGCAATGGAAATCATGAGATCGATAGCAAATAGTCTTACAATGTCGTCAATCAAAGATGAGATCTACTATTACAAGTGGTGGAATATGACTATGGTGGTGGAGAAGGGTTTGGAGATTAGATCTAAGTGTATTCCTTCAGTGGCTCTTCGGTGTTGTGGATGCAGGTTTCTAGGGTTCTGGGGGCGCCATTTCTCGTCGCCCAAAGCCTCTTTATATAGGGGTCCCTTCACGAAAGTTGTTATGTTTAACCTAGTGGTGCCGATGGAAACTATACGGCCGGAATTTTATTTCTGTCGTATAGTTGGTCGTTAAAGCTTCTGTCATCACTTCACGACCCCTGGTTTCTTTGGGTTGTTGGAAATCTCATATCTTTGACTTTAATGTTGTGATTTCCGTCATCAAACGTCATTATCTGCGTAGGGAAAAATAGAAATAAAGGATTGCATACCCTTTGATCATTAGGCATTAGTGGTAGGGTTTAGAGAGATATTTCATCAAAAATATGAATAATATCCAGTTTAAATGTGGATGTATATGGCTATATTTCATAGCCATCAACCTCCCCAAGCTTAAACTTGATCGTCCTCGAGCAAGAAAACCAAAATCAAAAAGGAACTCAGTATTTAAACGAAAATAACGAGATGATGGACTTACTCATATTGGTAGTCGCATGTTTCCTCCACTTTATTAATCTGAAAAACTTCAGCATAGTTAGAGTAATGGCAAGCATATCATACAGGTTTTTATGTATCCTTATAGCGCAGAAAAATTATTGTTAACATGGATGATTCAAATGAGTAAACCTTATTCCATGTCATGTAATCAACTCATAGGCTTTCCTTTGAACAATAAAGTATAATCATGTAAAATTGAGAGCGTGAGAGTTTGTCATGAAAAATATATACACTAGAGTATGTTAATTCTCCCACATCAATAAGTCAAGAATTTTCAAGCACTACTTTTCTGTTCATTGTCCTTCAAGAATTTCAGTTCTTAAGTAATTGAGAGCATGCCAAAAAAAATAGTTTATCGGGCTGTGATGGACACTTATGGCATCACCAAGGTTTTTGTTCCTTTTGCATAATGATTACTCATATCAGCCAGAGGAGTGATTCCATCATGAACACAGCTACCCAAGAATGTCAAGAATCTTACCTATTATAGCATTGCTGCTACATATGTTTAATCAACTCATAGCCAAAATCTAGGAGTTTCCTCCATGAAGATCGATCGTAGGCTAGCGGAGTTGTTGGCATCCCATGAAGTTTGACACGCAAAAAGCTATATCATTCTTATGATTCACAAGGCATGTTGGGTCCACAGCATAGAAAACAAAAAATTCCTACGATGAGAACTACATGCCAAGATCTATCTACTAGGTACAGAGCAATGAGTGAACATACATCCAACGAGAACTTACCCTCGAAGACAACGAGTTTTGTTAACGAGTAGGAACTCGTGGTTGATGTAGTCGTACACTTGCCGATCTCAAGATCGTGAGGAAGTCCGAGCGCCGCAACTCAGCAGCGCATCCGTAATCGCACACACGTTCAAGCCACCGGACAACCTCCACCTCCTTGCTCTAGCGATCCAGAGGAAGCAGCAACTCCTTCCAAACGAAATGCCACCGAGAACATGTATCTCGCTAATCCGAGACCATGGGGGAATAATTCTAGAGGGGGAGAGAGATCCTTCACAAGGAGGTGTGAGAAAGAAGGACGGAGAGGGTGGCCTTTTATAGGAGGAGGGGGGTGCCCCTTCCCCATGGCTGGCGCATGGGGGTGCCCCTTCACCTCCTCCATTCATGTGGCGGTAACCCCTCCACATTAAAATGCCTCTTCACATTCCCTTTTAAAGTCCCCACTTTAAATGCATTAAAATTCTCTAAGTTTAATGCTCTCTCATTTAATAAAACTCTTTTATTAAATTTATTCAGAATTTTGTTAATTAATTTAATTAACAAACATTCACATATAACCCCTTGAAATATTTCAATATCACATGCATAACCACTTTCTGCAATTTCACGCAAAACAATTTCCGGTTTCTATCGAAAAATTCCTGCGCTTTGCAATTCTTTCGTCTGAAACATATGTGCTCCAAAATGGTGTCCGGTAACTCTTAAGTGTGTCACCCTACGGTTCGCGAATAATATAGACATGATTGAGACTCCTCTCAGATCAATAATCAGAAGCGGGACCTAGAGATCCATACTGACTCCTGCATATTCAACGATGACTTCTGTGATCGTGAGAACCTTTAACGCTTGTAATTTAATCCCTTTGTCTCATGATATAATACATGTCCGAGATTCGATCATCGGTATCCAAATACTTAGTTTGATCTCGTTACCGACATGCACTCTTTTCTCGTTCCTGTGATATAACATTCTAGTGATCACATCACTTGCTTGCAAGCTATCTCAATGTGATATCACCGAGAGGGCCTAGAGTATATCTATCCGCCATCGGGATTGACAAATTCTACTCTTGATCCATGAGCCTCAACATAACACCTTCGTAGCACTGAACCCATCTTTATAGTCACCCTATTACGGTGTGACGTTTGATGTTATCAAGATACTCTTCAGGTGTTAGCAATTAACATGATCTCATGGTCTAAGGATAAAGATTACTTCGTATGATGTTATAGCAATATAAACATAATGACTTGATCGTAATGCTATACTTTGGATGAATGTTCATCACATCATTTCACAAATTCCGTGACCTTGTTATTAACAACATCCAATGTCCATGATCAGGAAACCTAGATCATCTTGTTAATCAACAAGCTAGTCTATAAGAGAGGCATAACTAGGAACCCTTTTTGTTTATTAAACACACATGTATTGATGTTTCCGATCAATACAATTCTAGCATGCAAAATAAACATCTATCATATATAAGGAATACATAACAACAACTTTATTATTGCCTCTCAAGGCATATTTCCTTCAAGGCAAACTTTGGCATGCTCATAGAAACCGCTAAACATTAATTCAATCGAACAAATCCTTATAAAGACAGCTATCAAGCCAATCATTATCTTCTGTGGTGTTGAGTGTCTCTAGCAATAAGCATTCAAGACTAAACACTATAACACCCAAGCCTTCAATTGTGAGATTTTTTCTTATTACAATTGTTTAGCAAATTTTTAGGCAAGACTTGGTTAACTACAAGAGCTAGAACAAAACGTACCCAACTAAATACCAATGCAAATGAAATTTTACTACAATATAAAGACTCACTCCACCAATATAATATCTTAATATTTACTACTAACTAGCATGGGTTTCTCAAACTTCAAAAGTGGGGAGTCTTAAGGCATACCTCTCATGATTGGTTCCACTTCTCTCTTCCCTTTTGATTTGCTTCTTGGAAACTAGAAGTAGATCACTCTCCTGCAAATATGTGAAAGCCATAGGGAGAATAGAAAGGAAGGAAGAGGGAAAATAAAGATAAATGGAAAAATCTTTTTGTTGTTTTTAAGAGAGGGAATTAAAGAATAGAAAATTGGCGGCAAAGCTGGTCTAGAAAGTCTCAAAAACAAATAGAAATAACTAAAGATAAAGGTTGGGGAAACCAACACAAGTGCTTATAAACTCGAATTAAAATCATAACCTCGAAATAAATAAAAACAAATGAACGCCAAATAAAGATAATGAGGAAACTTCCTCAAGCTCAGGCTTTTGTAAGCCTTTCAAATCATTTTGGTGGCAGGAAAAAGTCGTAAATCCTGTTTGCAAATTGAGTTGATAAATTACTAGTTGTTTCTCGGAGGTTCAAGGAGAGGTTATGCATCATCTCCATAGTTCCTCCAAGTCTTGGAAGTCTTAGTATGTAGCGAACCGGGTTGGTGGCTTCTCCTCTTGATAAGGAACTTCTTGATCCTCTTCTTGGTCCTCATCCTCATCCGAAATGTCCTCCTCGGGTTGGTGTTGCTCAACCTGCAAGTCATATAGCAAACGTCCTTCCTTGATAAAGAAAAGATCATTAGGCAAAGGAGCGGGGTAGAGACGCACAACTCCAGCAATATGCAAGTAATAAACACCACCTCTCCTAGTGAGCATTCCACAAGCTTTTAAAGTAGAGAAACCAACACGTCGCTCACCTAGCACTGGTTGCAACTCACCTAGGTCGATGCCTAGGGCAATGGCAAGCACGGTGATGAAGCCACCACATGTGATTGGTCCTTGGCTTTGGGAGGATTGGTACTCCAGGTAGCACACAAGAATTTCACCCAAGTTGAGTGACAAGTAGATGTTGTTGAAATCAGCTTTTGCGAGGACTAAGATGTCCTCCTCATTTAGTCTCGTGAACTCATTTTGTGCCTACAAGGTGTTAGCAATAACATAGAACAAATAGTGAATTGCAGGATGTTGAATATTCTTCCCCTTGCTTACTCTAGAAGTGAAACTCATTCCATTATCATAAAGTTCTGGGGAAGGGTCTATGCCAGTAAAGGATGCGCGTAAGAAATTAGCATTATTGTTTGGAAAATTAAAACATGCGCACCATTGATCTAGTGATAAAGCATATTTGTTGTTCATAAGTCGGGAAGAAATCATGTCCACTCCATGCCATGCTTTAATGGTGCTTTGTAAAGAACTTAGAAATTCAAGAGTTAACCAGCGATAAGTAGGCACATCATTGAATACAAAGTATTGCAGGCTAACTCTATTGTAAAGTAAATTGAAGTCATTAGAAATACCGAGTTGATTCAATATAATGGAGCAATCCCACTTTGTTGTCTTCACTTCTCGGTTCTTGATCTTGTTGAAACAATCATGTTGGAGCTCATCCCTAAACCGTATCCCCGTGCGTTCTTGAGCGGCAACCCGAAAAGAACTAGTGGCGGCATGAGCACGAGTTTGGCTCCTTGTGTTCATCATCTAAAATAATAAGGAAAGGCAAAAAATTAAACCTTTTGATCTAACAATAATAAGCATAACATATTCCTCATCTTAGCAGACTAAAAGTCCCCTCAAAATAATAATCTAGGTAAGAGAATCATGGCAATTAGTTCATAGTAGGTCTCACCCTAGATTAATAATGATAACAGATCAAAAATGAATTTGCAAAAAGTAATTGGAGGATAGGAGGAGAAACATACCGTAGATCACTTGTGTGCGAGGAAATCGAACGAAATTAAGTAGAGATGAAGATCTCTTGAGGTTTTGAGAGAGTTTGGAGGTAGAAGAGAGCAAAATGATTGAAGTTTTGGTGTTGGGGTACCTTCCCATGGCGATTTTGTGGTCAGGCGCAACTATACGGCTAAACTATATGGCCGAAACAATTTGTTCCTGCCGTATAGTTGGTCTGATGTCAAAAATTTAGGGTTTTCACCTGGTGGCGCAACTATATGGCCAGGATTTTTATCCCTGCCGTATAGTTGGTCGTCAAACCTTCTGTATCCTGGAAAATAAATTTTACAAAGGCAACGATAACTATATGGCTGGAACTATACGGCCGGAATTTTTATTCCCGCCGTATAGTTGGTCGTTAAACCTTCAGTACATAAGAAAGAAAATTTGTCGATGGCAAAGATATCTATACAGCCAAACTATAGGGTTGGAATTTTTATTCCCGCCGTATAGTTGGTCATTAAACCTTCTGTAGTCATAAAAAATTTATTTCTTTGAGAATTCTTTCTTATCCTGAAACTTATGAAAACACCTTATTTTTTACAATAAAAAATGTCGACCAACATTAGCATGTATAAAGCAAAAAATTTAGTACTACCGAACTTCTTCTCCTCAACTGGAGCTTTATAACACTCTTTATTAAACATAAAACTTAAGCTAAACTTAAAAACTTTACTCAAACCTTTATTTCACATGGGTTGCCTCCCATGAAGTGCTCTTTTATGGTCAATAGCTTGACCTTGATATTGCTCACTTAGGCCAGATGAGTGGAACACCCACTCCAAAATAGTTGGCCTTCAAAGTGATGGCCTCCTTTTAATCATGTTGGCTTTCTTCTTCTTGGGAAAATGGATAACAATAGGATCCCATGAAGGCAATTGAAGCTTCACATTCCCTTCATGTAGATTAATCAAAGCCTTAATAGTTCTTAAGAATGGACGACCTAATATAATAGGAGCAGTAGCATCTTCAAGCATGTCAACAATAACAAAATCAATAAGAGTAGGGCAGCCTTTAATGTATACTAAAGTATTTTCTTTAATCCCTACAACTTGTTTGTAGGTAGAATCTGCTAGATGTAATTTTAACTCGGTGATTTCAAAGGATCCAAGATTTAACTTATTAAAAAGACTTTTTGGAATTGTTGAAACGCTTTCACCTAGATCACAAAGTGCAGCTATCCTATTGGTCTCAATTTTAATCTTAATAGTAGGCTCAAATATATCATCAAGCTTCATAGGTAATTTTTCAGCAATTTTCTTATATTCTTCCTGAAGATCACGTACCTTTATTGCTACCTTATTAACAAAGTGTTGATACATAGCTTCCTCATTTCCTTCACTTACCAGAATCTTGATATTGATCCTTTTTACAAGATCTTCAACAATGTAATTTGGAGAAGGAGCATTACTATAATCAAGTTCTTCGGGCTCCTCCCTTTGGATTCTCATCATCTTGAGGTCTTCAACAGGATTGGGCTTAGCTTTACCTGTAAATTTAGCAAGAATGAGAGTTTCACTCTCGGTTATTGATACGTTGCAAACGTATCTATAATTTTTGATGTTCCATGCTTGGTTTTATCTACTTTCTTATGTTATGTCCACACTTTGGAGTACTTTTCATATGATTTCTTGGACTAACCTATTAACAAGAGCCACAGTGCCAGCTGCCTGCTTTCTGCTGTTTTTGGTTCCAGAAAAGTCATAAAATGAATATTCTCGGAATTGGACGGGACAAAAGCTAAAGTCAGTTTTTCACCGAGGGACACCAGGAGCCAGAATACGAGACAGAGAGGGGCTGGGGCCCAGCCACACCACCTGGCCGCGCTGGCTAGGCCTAGCCACGCTAGGGGGTGGTCTGGCCGCCCCAAACACCCCCTCGGTTTCCCTCTTCGCCTAAAAGTTGCCTTCTGACCTAAAAACTCAGGGAGGTTCGACGTTTTTCCAGAAGGAGTTCCGCTCCGCCACCACCACCAAATACCACGAAACAGCACCAGAAACTCCATTCTGGCACGCTGTCGGGACGGGGAATTGGAGGAGATCATCGCCATCATCATCACCATCGCTCCTCCATCGACCATCCATGTTTCCCCCATCTATGAGTGAGTAATCCCCCGCTGTAGGCTATGGGGATGGTAGGGATTGGATGAGATCGTTCATGTAATGGCATCGGATTATTAGGGCATGGTGCCTAGTATCTTCTATTAGTGCTTTTTGACTTTGTTGCAACTTGTTATGTTTAATGCTTGTCACTAGGGCCCGAGTGCCATGATTTCAGATCTGAACATGTTATTGATTCATTATGATAGTATTGTTTTTGGTCTTACCTGCAAGTTGTTTAAACACGTTGTTGTCCGAAACCAATGGCCCCGAAGTGACAGAAATCGAGATAACCGGAGGGAATGGCTTTGATGTGAGGTTTACATGTGTTCACGGAGTGTTAATGCTTTGCTCCGGTGCTCTATTAAATGGAGCACCTTAATTGCCAGTAGTTCCCTTGAGGCCCCGCTGCAAATGGGCTGGCAGGACAAAAGATGTTGTGCAAGTTCTCATTGCGAGCACGTATGACTATATTTGGGACACATGCTTATGATTATCTAGTACTTGGATGCTTTATCTTATTTATCTGCAATTGCCCTATGTTCTGATTGCCATGTGAATTGTCTTGTCCATGCAACGCCCGTCCATCCATCCCTATGCCTACCGCACTCGAATCCTACTGTTTACTGCAATTGTTACTACTATCTTTACTTTACTACTGTTGTTACTTCACTACTCCTACTACAAAACTATTGCAACTGATAAACTACTGTGAGCAAGATTGTTTCCAGGTGTAGCTGAATTGACAACTCAGTTGTTAAGGCTTATAAATATTCTTTGGCTCCCCTTGTGTCAAATCAATAAATTGGGTTTCACTTCCCTCAAAAATACTGCGATACACCCCCTATACTTGTGGGTCATCAGTTATCTTACCTAGCTAGGCCTCAACAATCCTTGTTCTTTATTGGAGGGCCTCAAATCATTCCTCAAACTTACAGCTTGGTTAGATAATTTACCAAGCATAGTATCATGGTTCTCCGTTATTTTAATAAGGATATTGTTTTGCTCATTTTGTGAGTCCATAAAGGACTTAAGTGTTTCTTGGAGTCTACCATTACTTGAATCCATATTATTATTAGAGTTAACTGCTGGACTAGAATAATTTTTCTGAAAATTAGGATTATAATTCTTCTTCCAAGCAGGGTTATAATCATTACGAGTCTATTTCTTCAATATTTGATTCTGGGATAGCTCATCCATCTTAGCATTGAGTTCTTCATTTTCTTGTGGTGAGACGGAGTTCACCTTCTTCATGTTTGATCTATCCACATGCCATTGGGAATGGTTGTCTTGCATATTGTCTAGCAGCTGCTTTGCTTCGGTAATATGTTTGCCCATAAATGTTCCTCCAGCTCTAATATCAAGCATAGACTTAGACACAGGGTTAAGCACATTATAAATAAATGGAGAATTAACCAATCTTCCATCCCATGACTTGGACAGTTTCTCATGCATTCTTTCATCCTCTCCCATACAAGCGCTAGTGGCTCATGCTCTTCCTGTCTAAAACCAGTAATATTAGATCTTAGTTGCATAGTATTTGCAGGTGGGAAAACATTTAGTCATAAATAAAGAAGTACACTCCACCCATGATGCAATAGTATTTCTAGGCAAATATAACAACCATTCTTTTGCTCTTCCTCTAAGAGAGAAAGGAAATAAGCTCAATTTGACCGCATCTGGGTCAACATCTTTAACGCGCATCATATCACATATTTCAATGAAAGTGTTCAAGTGCATACCTGCGTCCTCAACACTAGAGCCTCCAAATTGATTTTGTTGAACCAAACTTAAATAGTGGGGCTTAATTTCATAATCATTAGCAGTAATTGCTGGCTGAGTAATAGGAGTACGCAAATAATCATTGTTGGGAGTTGCAAACTCCCCAAGCTTCTTTTCAGCCTTATTTCCTATGTTTTTGGGTTTTCTTAAACAAAGACCTATGATAGTAAAAACAAGAATTTAAAGACTAACTATTTTTTGGTTTTTCAAATAAAGACTAAAAGCAAACTAACAAAATTAAAAAAAAATATTAAAACTAGCAAGGTTCTTACTAAACTTGCCGGGGTAGCTATTGCTTCCCCGGCAACGGCGCCAGAAAAAGGGTTGATACCTTCGATCCGGATTACGGATATAGTATAGCTCTTTTTCCCTAGTAGACCTTGGTTATCGAATCCTCGGGAAGCAGAAAGCGTAGTGAAGTTACTTTAATGGACCTTGGGGAGTTTTACAATTCTTTTTGTCTTTTATCGGACCAAGAGTTTATTGTATTTTGTTGTTGTCGATGATGGAGAGAGTGCCTAGGGTTTTCGGTTTCACCTGTAGCTGTGCAAAACATCTGATGGGAATAAAAGATAATAATAAAGTATGCATGTAATTGCTAGAGCAAGATAAATATATGTGAGAAGTGCATCCATAATTGCTACTGCCTCCGCAACCGCTTATAGAAATAACCTACTAGTCTCATCCATAGAAGAAAGAGAACTAATGATATGCATAGTGATGTCACCATTAATCCCAAGTAAATTCCTCACATACAGCCGTACTACCCCTTCTGTCACTGGGGTTCCCAACCTACAGATTAGTCATTACTCATACTCCCTATACCTGGCTCAATCCTCGGGGTCTCGGGTACCTGACAAGTCCTTGGATTGAGGCAAGAGAGGATACAATAATCATCATGTCATATAGACTAATACATGATCCCATCTATGATAAATAACATGCACAAAAGCTACATGGCTAGGACGAAGCCCTTAGCCTAAAGAGAATTACTCACACATTGAAATGAAATCAACAATCATAAACATTGCAATGGAAATCATGAGATTGATAGCAAATAGTCTTATAATGTGTAACACCTCAAAAATATTAAACAAGATTATCAAGTTCTAATCACCCAAGTTTATGTTAAAATAAACTTTTATTATTAAACTCTTTATGAATGCATATGTGATTTCCATTAATGCATGAATGCTTGCATTTGCCATGTTTGATTGCTACAAATGATAAGGATTAGTTTAAAGATGATTACCACATCATCTAGATATTTTACAAGCAAAATCAAATAAAAAACCATTTGTGAAGCATATGATCATATGGTCACTTTGGCCAAAGTTAACCACTAGCCTACTTTGGGCATCTCTAGTAAAAGTTTCCAACAGAAACAATTCTAATTCTTTTGACTCCTTGCTAGACCAAGTAAAAATGAACCCAAGCAAACTTTACAAACCTACATAAACCATTTTCAAATTCATTTGAGAGGTAATTCAAAATTGAATCAAGTGTAGGTACATAGATCATCATTTTTCAAAAACTACTCAAACCTCCACCACATGACAATTCCTAGCAACCAGAGACTACCAAGCATGTGACCAACTCACCCACCAAAAATCATTGAAAAATTCAAAGGTTGAGTTCATGCGGCCATTTAGTCGAACACTTAGCAGACATAGTACAAATTCAACAACTATCTACTATTTTGAATCAGTCTTGTGCTCATTCTTGTACTGCAATCAACCCAATAACTCACCCACGACCGTCCCCAGTACTTGGCCGTGCAATGGAGCAACACCACTTGCTAGAATGACCAGTGCCATGACCGTACCGAGCATGTCCATGCCGGTCGACCATGGACAAGACACC
This sequence comes from Avena eriantha, assembly GCA_910589775.1. Taxonomy (NCBI): domain Eukaryota; kingdom Viridiplantae; phylum Streptophyta; class Magnoliopsida; order Poales; family Poaceae; genus Avena; species Avena eriantha. Next base: position 304,644,266 of record OU342740.1, on the reverse strand, counting down.
ACACGCCGCGCCGCCCTCTCCCACGATGCCTAGAGAGTAGCCGTGACCTCACCGCCCCTCTCTGTCCATCCCTTGACCAACGGCGAGACGTGGAGAAGCTAGAACAACCGCGCCCATTTATGTCTCTGCCATGCCGAGAGCACGATGAAGCGTCAAAGCCGCCTCGCACAGCCACGCCGCGCCTTGCTCTCTCCATGCGTACCTGCATACGCCGCGTCACTAGCCACCTCCCAGACATGATCATTCGCCGCCGCACGCCCTGTGACCACCGTACTCGATGACGAACACCTCCGTACCTGAGTAGAGCGTCGATGTCGCCCGGCCGACTGAGACCACCCCTTGTCGCACCAGTACGCACGTGAAGATCACCGCAATCCACTGCGTCGATCCATGCCATCCGCCATGCCTATCGCGACCTATAGCAGCGTCGCCGATGAGCCCGACCATGCCGCCCTACCTCCAATGCCGGTGTATAAATAGGAGCCACCCGGATCTCAAACGGCACACCAGTTCACTCCTCTCTCTCTCAGACATACCCCAGACCCTTTCTCGGAGCAAGGCAAGGACCACCCCGCCGGAATTTGACCGGAGCAAGCCGCTGCAGTGAAGGAAGGGCGCCGTTGATTGGAGCCACCCCAGGAGCCGCCGCGACCACCAATCGATACACTGTCGTCGACCAGCCTATTTGCCCCCATTACCGAACCAAGCAGGAGCCCTGGTAAGCCCCCAGCGACCCCTACCGTACCGCTAGGTTTAGAATCTCGCCGGAGCACTGTGACATAGACGATGAACCTCAGCCATAGATCTTGTTCTAATTGTAGCGCTGAGAATCGGTCATGCCGCTTCGGTTAGATAGAGCCACTGACGCATGGGACCAGCTTGTCAGCAGCCTACTGCGCACATGCTGTGCAGTTGGGCCGGCTCATTTCTTTTCCCGCGCAGAGCCCAGCAATTCAAATAGAATTTTGCCATTTAGTTAAACACCCTATTCTGTTAGTAGATTTAAAACTGAATTAAAGTAGACGTACTAACCCAAAATGCATGATTCAAATTTTGTTAGAAAGGTATTAAAAATATCTAATCACTCACGTTGGATTCAAACCAATTGAAATTATAAATCACATATACTAAAAATAACAAGACAGAGACATTTACCACTTCAAACATTTTTATAAAATCAACCATAAATGCTTTTGAGTTGATTCCAACTCTCAAAAATCAAATTTTCCATGCTCTACATGAATATGTAAAAATATTTGGTTTTACAGATATTAAACCTGGATTAGTATTAAAAGAATTATATATAGGCATTTCTAGTCACTTAAATATTATTAAATAGTAATATTAAATCTTGTAATATATGGTCACCATTTTAAATCACATTCCCAAGTATTGAAAATGTGTTGATGACATGTGTCCACATGATCCCATATTTTAATTAGAGAATATTAAATCTTAAGTATTTTCAATGAGTAGTGACGAGGGTTTAACTTGTCAATGCCTATTGTTATGGACTTGGGTTTTGGAGAAATAGAGAGCGCTGGGGGCATCAATCGGCAAGGAAACAAGCACACCGGGACACAAGGTTTACCCAGGTTCAGGCCTCGTAGAGGTCCCTACTCCTGCTTGTCTGCTCTTGGAATTATCAAGAGAGTCAAAAGTTACAGGGGTGCGCAGATGCAATCTGGCGATGGTTGTTGAAACTAGGGTTGTGATTGTCCTCCTCGCCGCAACCTCCTAGCCTTTATATAGATAGGCTAGGTCTCAGGTAGCAGGTCGTGTTGGTTACAGATTAGGGTTCGTCCCTTTGAACTTTCTATCTTAAGCTTCTTCTTGCGCTGCAAGTAATCAAAGTCACTCTGAGTCACCTGAATCCTCAATTGGGCCTTCACAATGCCAGGGTTTCTGCCATATCTGGACCGTATATGCCAAACTCGAGTACCTGTAGGGTATGCCCATGTGAGTAGCCCCCGAGTGTCTAGTGGAATCGCAGATTCGAGTGGAGGCTTTATTAAGCATTTCAAGTGCATGGCTGAGCATATTTTCAAGTGTTCTGTTTTGTGTCATAGGGATTGTACCAAGCATGTGACCAACTCACCCACCAAAAATCATTGAATAATTCAAAGGTTAAGTTCATGCGGCCATTTAGTCGAACACTTAGCAGACAGAGTACAAATTCAACAACTATCTACTTTTTTGAATCAATCTTGTGCTCATTCTTGCAATGCAATCAACCCAATAACTCACCCACGACCATCCCCAGTACTTGGCCGTGCAATGGAGCAACACCACTTGCCAGAATGACCAGTGCCATGACCGTACCGAGCATGTCCATGTCGGTCGACCATTGACAAGACACCACACGCCGCGCCGCCCTCTCCCACGATGCCTAGAGAGTAGTCGTGACCTCACCGCCCCTCTCTGTCCATACCTTGACCAACAGCGAGACGTGGAGAAGCTAGAACAGCTGCGCCCATTTATGTCTCTGCCATGCCGAGAGCACGATGAAGCATCGAAGCCGCCTCGCACAGCCATACTGCGCCTTGCTCTCTCCACGCGTACCTACATACGCCGCGCCACTAGCCACCTCCCAGACACGATCATTCGCCGCCGCGCGCCCTGTGACCACCGTACTCGATGACGAACACCTCCGTACCTGAGCAGAGCGCCTACGTCGCCCGGCCGACTGAGACCGCCCCTTGTCGCACCAGTACGCGCGTGACGATCGCCGCAATCCACCGCGTCGATCCATGCCATTCGCCATGCCTATCGCGACCTGTAGCAACATCGCCGATGAGCCCGACCATGCCGCCCTGCCTCCAACGCCGCTGTATAAATAGGAGCCACCCCAGACCTCAAACGTCACACTAGTTCACTCCTCTCTCTCTCAGACATACCCCAGACCCTTTCCCAGAGCAAGGCAAGGACCACCCCGCCGGAATTTGACCGGGGCAAGCCGTTGTAGTGAAGGAAGGGCGCCGTTGATTGGAGCCACCCAAGGGGCCGCCGCGACCACCAATCGATACACTGTCGTCGAACATCCTGTTCGCCCCCATTACTGAACCATGCAGGAGCCCTGGTAAGCCCCCAGCGACCCCCACCGTGCTGCTAGGTTTAGAATCTCGCCGGAGCACTGCGACGTAGACGATGAACCTCAGCCATAGATCTTGTTCTAATCGTAGCGCTGAGAATCACTGATACCGCTTCGGTTAGATAGAGCCGCTAACGCATGGGACCAGCTTGTCAGCAGCCTGCTATGCACATGCTATGCAGTTGGGCCGACTCATTTCTTTTCCCGCGCAGAGCCCAGCAATTCAAATAGAATTTTGCCATTTAGTTAAACACCCTATTCTGTTAGTAGATTCAAAATTGAATTAAAGGAGATGTACTAACCCAAAATGCATGATTCCAATTTTGTTAGAAAGGTATTAAAAATATATAATCACTCACGTTGGATTCAAACCAATTGAAATTATAAATCACATATACTAAAAATAACAAGACAGAGACTTTTACCACTTCAAACATTTTTATAAAATCAACCATAAATGCTTTTGAGTTGATTCCAACTCTCAAAAATCACATTTTCCATGCTCTACATGAATATGTAAAAATATTTGGTTTTAAAGATATTAAACCTAGATTAGTATTAAAATAATTCTATATAGGCATTTCTAGTCACTTAAATATTATTAAATAGTAATATTAAATCTTGTAATATATGGCCACCACTTTAAATCACATTCCCAAGTATTGAAATATGTGTTGATGACATGTGTCCACATGATCCCATATTTTAATTGGAAAATATTAAATATTATGTATTTTCATTGAGTAGTGACGAGGGTTTAACTCGTCAATGCCTATTGTTATGGACTTGGGTTTTGGAGAAGTAGAGAGCGCTGGGGGCATCAATCGGCAAGCAAAAAGCACACAGGGACGGAAGGTTTACCCAGGTTCAGGCCTCGTAGAGGTCCCTACTCCTGCTTGTCTGCTCTTGGAATTATCGAGAGAGTCGAAAGTTACAGGGGTGCGCAGATGCAATCTGGCGATGGTTGTTGAAAATAGGGTTGTGATTGTCCTCCTCGCCGCAACCTCCTAGCCTTTATATAGATAGGCCAGATCTCAGGTAGCAGGTCGTGTCGGTTACAGATTAGGGTTCGTCCCTTTAAACTTTCTATCTTAAGCTTATTCTTGCGCTGCAAGCAATCGAAGTCTCTGTGAGTCACCTGAATCCTCAATTGGGCCTTCACAATGCCAGGGTTTCTGCCGTATCTGGACCGTATATGCCAAACTCGAGTACCTATAGGGTATGCCCATGTCAGTAGCCCCCGAGTGTCCAGTGGAATCGCAGATTCGAGTGGAGGCTTTATTAAGCCTTTCAAGTGCATGGCTGAGCATATTTTCAAGTGTTCTGTTTTGTGTCATAGGGATTGTTGATATACGTGCCTGATTTAACTGATGTATCGGTATCAGTTAACTGCCTTAGGGCAAAACAACACAATCTACTCAAACTCGAGTCCCTAGACTCGACTTTGGAAAAGTGCTTGTGTAATTTGACTCAGGCAGCGGAGGTCTTACAGGAGTCGAATTCTAGTATGTAAATGTGAGCACTTGGTGCGTCCGTCAAGGCATATTCATCGTACCTTCAGGCACGGATATATTCCTGGTAGTGCACAGCAGATGCGTTGTCAGGCCTTATTCAAGTCTTATCTTCACGCTGTAAGCACGTCATCCAAATTTTTGTCATCGCGGAGATGATTCGGGTGGCCCAGGAGACACAGTCTTTTTGCAGGGAAAATATGAGGCGGAGTCACCATAGCATTCGAGTGTGGATGTTATCAACACACAGTACGATGTACAAGAATAAATAATCATAGGGTGCACGACCAGAATACGAGACGGAGAGGGGCTGGGGCCCGGCCACACCACCTGGCCCACGGCTAGGCCTGGCCAGCGCCAGGGGTGGTCTGGCCGCCCCAGGCACCCCCTCGGCCTCTCCTTCCGCCTATAAGTTGCCTCCGATATAGAAACCGTAAGTACTCGATCAAAATTCCATGAAAGAGTCTGTAGCCACCGTCATCTCCATCCCTAGACCGGGAGGGATCTGAAGGTCTTCCCGGCACCCTGTCGGAGAGTGGAATTCACCCTAGAGGCCTTCTTCATCATCATGCAAACCTCCGGTGTGATGCGTGAGTAGTTCATCTCTGGACTATGGGTCCATGTAGTCGCTAGATGGCTGATTCTCCTTCTTTGTGCTATCATGTTTAGATCTTGTGAGCTCCGTTCATGATCAAGATCATCTATTTGTAATTTCTGCATGTTGTGTTTGCGGGGATCCGATGGATATTGAGATGCTATTTTAGATTGATTGTTGATTCTATCATGTCTTTGTTATTTGTGATCTTGCATGCTTTCCGTTGTTAGTAGCTATCTTGGCCAAGTAGATGCTAGCAACTCCAAGAGTTAGTATTTATGCTCGATAGTGGGTTTATGCCTCTAGTAATCTGGGGAAGTGACAGAAATCTCTAAGGTACTAGATGTGCTGTTGCTACTAGGGAGAAAACAACAATCCTTTGTTCATAGAACAATCGTATTATTTACTTTACACGCAGTTCATAAAGCAATAATATGTTGCTTGCAACTTAATACTGGAGGGGGTTCGGATGATAACCTGAAGGTGGATTATTAGTCATAGATGCAGTTGGATGGCGGTCTATGTATAATGTTGTAATGCCCAATCGAATCTCAAAGGAGTCAAGAAGAGTAGTATATTCTTGTATGCTTTCTCGATGTTTGTCAATTTCCTCGCTGTAATTTGTTCACCCAACATGTCATCTATCTTAAGAAGAGCCACCTCTAGTGAACTATGGACCCCGGTCCTTTCTTTTACTATCAATCTACAATCAACTCTTTACTGCTTTGTTTTTTACTTTCTGCAAACTATTACTTTCTTCCACTCGATACGTTTAATCCTTTGTTTTCAGCAAAACCGGTGAGATTGACAACCTCATCGCAAGTTGGGGACAGAGTTCTCTGGTTGTGTTGTACATGTCTCCACGTTGCTGCTGGCACCGGTGGTGCGCCCTGCCAAAGCTCAGCTAGCTACACCTTTGGGGTGTTTCCTTGCTCCTACTAGATTGATAACCTTGGTTTCATAACTGAGGGAAAACTTACTGTTGTGCTCATCATACCTTCCTCTTGGGGTTCCCCAACGAGCTTGTTAATACACGAGTCAACAAGTATATTTTCTGGCGCCATTGCTGGGGAGTCAAGGACATCTTCACAAGGGGAGTCCCTCATAACCAATCTCTTTACTTTGTTATTTTTGTTTTGCTTAGTTTACTTTTGTTTTGTTTGCTTGTTTCTTTATCAAAAGTACAAAAAAAGTTAGTTTTACAAGTTTGCTTTCTTTATTAAAAACACAAAAAAATTAAGTCTTTCTATAGTTGTTACCTCTTCCTTAGCTCACCATGTTGATCCCTAAATTCACCTTGAAAGACCTTTCAATGGGTAGTGGCTCTATAATTGGAAAAGATAATATTGAAGAATTCTTTAATCATGTTAGTAAGCATGAGGATATTGAGGATATATCCCTTGCAGAGCTTGCTCCAAATTATGAAATTGCCGCAGCTTCTTTAGTTCACATGTTGGAGGCTCAGTTTGTTAACCTTAACCCCTTAATGCAAGTAATGTTTCTTAAACTTAAGGAAATTGAGGACCCTGAAAAGAGTGATTTTATTTTGGAAACTTTGCTTAAAGAATTCTATGATGTTGCCAAGGAAGCCAGAAAAGTCTTTGAACGTTGCAATATGCTAGTCTCATGTGTAGATGTTGCTGGTACACGAGAAAAGATGAACAAAACTGAACCTAATGGGGAGGAAACTAAGATACCAATACCCTTTAAACTTGTAGCAATGCATGAAGCCATAGAAAAGAATCTTGATTGGATTGTTCCCGAAAACCCGTTTGATGAAAATAGTGAACCCAAGAGCGTTGAGAGAGGATCCTCTAGAACTTATTTGGATGAGATACCTTGCCTTATTGAAGATATTTCCGGTATTAATCTTAATGCTTCTTCATTTGAGAACACTTGATACTTTTTCTTGCTTCTTATGCCTAACTTAAAGGCGTTAAAAAAGTACTTATTGGGAGATAAACCAAAAGTTTTAGATAAGTCTTGGAAGTTATTACTTCTGTAGTAACCACTCCTTATCCTTTTTATTTTGCTTTTTGTGCCAAGAGTAACCTCTAATGAGAGAGAAGTAATGGTTGGGAAAGTTGCTGTCCCGAAACAGATTTATGTGCTTCACCGTAAAAATTCGTGTAAAATCTCTATACGTCGTTTTGGGGCGTGGATTTTTGTGCTTCTGTCCCAGGTTGTTATCTAACTTTCGTTAGTTCAACACTTTTCGATTTGAGCACAAGAAGTTCTTCGAAAAAATCGTATTTACCTGCTGGTCTGTTTTGACAGATTTCTGCCATTTTCTGCATTTGCTTCTCTTTGGTTCCTTTTTTAGTTCTTTTGGGAAATTGATCTTTTTGAGGGAAGTGCTACAGTAGCTAGTGTTTTAATGGAAGTTTTATTGGTGTTAGAACTGAACCTAAAGACTTATTATCTTAAGTGCACTAATGTTGCTAATAAAGATTGTGTGAAGTTTTGTATGAAGGAAAAATTTCAGGTGTATGGAAGGAATGAGTAATAAGATGAAGGATGGACTAAATATCAAGCTTGGGGATGCCATGCGTGTCACCCCAAGAAATTCCAAGAAGTACAAGCGTCAAAGCTTGGGGATGCCAAGGCATCCCCTTCTTCATCAATAAAAATCCTTGGTTTCTTCCAAACGCTTCATTTTTATTGTTTCATGCACAGTTGTGTTGTTCTTGGAGCGTCTTCTTTTTCGTTTTCGTGTTGGTTTTTAGTTTGCTTTGTTTGCTTATTTTTCTAAATAAATTGGTTGGACCCCCTCTTTCGTACATTGGTTTTCAAATAGTTTGGTTTGGATTGGAAAAGAGTAGGAAAGTTCATGCTTAAGTGGTAAAGAGAGCTTGTTTTTGACTGTGGCCTATGCTTTGTCATGCCATGCTTGATATTGTTTTGGCTTTATTCTTAGTAAGCTTTTATGTAGCATGACTTGTTTTAAACAATTGAGATTTCTTAATGTGCCTTGGAAGGATCATGCGTTGTTTTAGCATATTAAAGCATAATATTGTGGTATTCTCCTTTGATGCTTTATTTGGGTTGACTTGGCACATGCTCACACAATGTTAAGACTATCCCAAGTCACCATAGCCTTTATGATCCTTTAGTTTTCAACTTGTAGTATCACTTTATGCTTTGATCAATGATGTTTTATCGCTCTGCATGATTATGGCCATTATTGCTCTCTTAGTTTGTCGCTCCCAGTCTTTTGCTAGCCTCCACAACCAAGTATGAGTTCCACTCATGCATCCAACTCCTAAAACCAAGTTATTCCAAATAGTCCACCATACCTACCTACTAGCTTATGCTATTCCAAGTATATTCATGTTTTTATCTACCTTCCGAATTAAACTTGTTATGAGACAACTAGTGATTAAAGCTCTCACGAACTTGATGGCACACTTTACTTTTTTGCATTTAATAAATTTGAACCATTGGGTCCTTCTTTATTGCGTATATGCTTGCACTTTATAAGTTGAAGTTAGCAGAACCATGCATCATGGGGAACGCTTTCAACATTGCACCAGTACTTTGTACCCCACTGACATCATGTTCTTTTGATTATGGATCCCGGCGGTGTGAAAAAAGTGGAACTTGTAAGATCATGGAGTTTGTATGTGACGAGGGTTTAACTCATCAATGCCCATTGTTATGGACTTGGGTTTTGGAGAAGGAGGGAGTGCTAGAGACATCTATCGGCTAGCAAACAAGCACACAGGGGACAAAGGATTTACCCAGGTTCAGGCCTCGTAGAGGTCCCTACTCCTGCTTGTCTGCTCGTGGAATTATCAAAGGAGTCGAAAGTTACAATGGTGCGTAGATGCAATCTGGCGAGAGTTGTGGAAACTAGGGTTGCGTGTGTCCTCTTCGCCGCCCCCTCCTAGCCTTTATATAGATAGGCTAGGTCTCGGGTAGCAGGTCGAGTCGGTTACAAGTTAGGGTTTTTCCCTTCAAACTTTCTATCTTTAGCTTCTTCTTGTCTCTCAAGCAATCGAGAGTCTGTAGGTTACTCGAGTCCTTTCATCTGGGCCTTGGCGATACCGTGGACCTGTACGTATTTAGACCGTATATACCAAGCTCGAGTACCTGTAGGGTATACCCATGTTAGTAGCCCCCGAGTATCCAGTGGAATCGCAGATTCGACTGGGTACTTTTTGAAGTTTTCGAGTGTCTGGATGAGTACATTTTTCGACTGCTTTCATTTATATCATAGGGATTTGTTGATATACGTGCCTGATGTAGCCGAAGTATCGGTATCAGTTAACCACCTTAGGGTGAAACAACGCAATCTACTCGAACTCGAGTCCCCGGACTCGAATCCGGAAAAGTGCTGGCGTAATTCGACTCAGGCCGCGGAGGTCTTACAGGAGTCGAATTCCAGTTATATGGGTGTGAGCACTTGACGCGTTCGTCAAGGCATGTTCATCGTGCCTGTAGGCACGGATATGTTTCTGGTAGTGCGCAGTTAAATGCGTTGACAGGCCTTTATTCAGGTCTTACCTTCACGCTGTAAGCGCGGCATCCGAATTTTATCATCGCAGAGATGATTCGGGCAACCCAGGAGACGTAATCTCTTTGTAGGGAAAATTATGAGGCGGTGTCGCCATGATCTGCGAGTGCTGATGTAATCAACGCACAGCTTTCGTGCAAATAATCATAGGGTGCGCGACCAGCGCTCCCTATGGGAGTAGCCCCCGAGTGCCTGGTTGAGTCGAAGACTCAGGCAGGGACTAAAGAAATTTTGCGACTGCTGTCATTTTGTTTGTTGGAGTCGAAAACTTGGGTTGCGACTGCTGTCGTCTTTTGCTTGTTTGTTTCAGTCAAAATTGTTTCCAGCGCTCCCTATGGGAGTAACCCACGTCCATAGTCGAATCGTTTTTCGAGTGGTTGGGTTTGATTGTGATTGCCTGTATCCCTGCAATAAGAAAAGAAAATCATAGGGTGTGCGGCCAGCGCTCCCTATGGGAGTAGCCCCCAAGTGCTTGGTGGAGTCGAAGACTCTAGCAAGGACTAAAGTAGTCGTAGTTTTCCGCTGCGTAGCCTGTTGATGACGTCAGTGCTGACGCTTTCATGACCTCAGTTGCCCGCGTGAGCGGTTTTGACGGGATTTGACGAGCGGTGGGTCCCACTTTCTGACTTTGACTTGACTGGGCGTGCGTAATATTATGATTAACTGTGCCTCCTCGATTTCCGCGAGTAATGGGAGCAATGGAGGGACGGTTCGCGCTTCCTCTACTCCACGTGTCGAGCGCAATGCGTGCCACGCGTCCGGTAGGGTTTTTGTGAGCTGTTGGATTGCATCTCCTAAGGGTTAAGTAGCGATGCTACGGCGGTAATTTTCCATCTGCGCCCTTTTCTTCCTCGCTGCCATCGCCATTGCTGCTGCTCCTCTGCTTTTCTCCTGCGCTCATCTCCTCCTCAGCTCTGGACCATCTCCACTCGTTTCCAAGTTATTTCCTGCGTTCTCATTGCCGCCGCGCAATGGGAAAGAAGAAAGGAGGCGCTGCCACTGAATCTGCCGCCACCGCTGCTGCGGCGAAGAAGAAGGGTGGCCCCGCTACTGCGAGCACCAGTGCCGCCGCCGGCGGAAAAAAGAAGGTCGTGGGCACCCGTGTGACCAATGGCGCGTGGCGCCCCTCTATCATCAAGGCGTCCGATCTCCGTCTTCTTCGCCAAGATGGAGTTATTTCTGCAGCAGTCGCCGACGCACGCGTCACCAGCGGTGAGACCATTCATGTGCCTCCTGCTGGTTTTCGAGTGATGTTTCTTGCTTTCATCATTCGCGGCCTTTCTTTGCCTCTCCACCCCTTTCTTAGGGGTCTCCTCTGTTTCTATGGGCTCCAGCTCCATCAGCTGTCCCCAAACTCGATTCTTCACATCTCTTGTTTTATCACCCTTTGCGAGTGCTGGCTTGGAATCGAGCCGCACTTTGGCCTTTTCAAATGTTTATTCAAGCTAAAGCGTTAGTCCGCATCTGGCTCTTTAGTTTATGACGTAGGTGGTTGTGGAATCCATGTCAACCCATCTGCCACCTACTTCGACATCAAGCTCGCCAAGTCCGTCCAGGGATGGAGGGACAGATGGTTTTATGTTCGCGATCAAAAGGCCAAGGACGAGCATTTTGGACTCGCGCCTTTTGATCGTGCAACTCCCTGCAAGAAGATGCGTTCTTGGAAGAACGTGATCATGCCCTCCAAACTCGTGGAGACAGACGTGCTATATCAACGCGTCTGCGACCTCGAGAGTCGCATAGGCGCAGAAGAGGGAGGCTGCGCCCTTGTCAGGACTTGGCTGCGTCGTCGTGTCTAGCCTCTCCAAGCTAGAGTCCATCCCATGTTTCAATGGGGTGGTGCTGATGATACCACTCGTGTGTCTGCCGATGGCATGTCCGCGAGTGAGGTAGATAAGAGGGTTCAACTGGTTACGAAGTACACCTTCAAGGATGTGCTTCCGAATGAGCCAGTCGTTCCTCCTTTTGATGCTTCGAATCCTCCTCCTGAGGTACAATTGTGCTACGCAGTAGCTTATTTTCGTGATTGCTTTTTCTGTTGCCTACTCGCTCCTTTTGCTCATCTTTGATGTTTGTATGCAGGATTGGGCGGTGTCGCCTTGCATGCCTCCTCTCCCTGAGGGTATTATTCCTCGCGAAGCTTTGGAAGAGGATGAGTCTGAGTCGACTATCCCTTCTAATGTGGAAGAGGAAGCCCCCGACTCTGGGAGCCTGGATACTTGCAAGCGTTCGCGCAGCGAGGATTCCGACGCGTCGACTCCTTCGACTCTAGAAGGCACAACTGTTGGCGCGGAGTCGCCAATTCTAGCTGTTCCTGTTTTGATCTTGACAAGTTTGACTGGTAAGTTCGCGAGTTTATTCATTCTTTTCTGTTTTCGTCTTTGCTGGCTTTGCCCTGGAGTTTGCTTTTTCTCAATGCGAATTTCGTCTTGCAGTCAGGAGGCGTCGTCATCTTCTGGCGACGTCGAGTTTTTGAAGGAATCGGGAGTCGCGACCTCAAGGGCCAAGGTAGAGGTCGAGCGCGCTCCTTCTCCTCCGGCGGTGGCCCACTCCGGGCATAATTCTTCGAGCTCTCCTCACGGAGGGGAGCATCGAATAGTTGCTCGGATGACGGCTCAGCAGACTTCTTCGGAGTCGTTAGAGGACCATGTGAGTATATTTTTTCCTTCTCTTGTAATTTTCCAGTCAACGCCTTCTGTTGTCTTCTCTGATTCCTTGTTTGGTGCAACAGCTCCTTGTAAAGGAGGCTGTGCAAGTGGCGGAGCAGGTGATGGCAATGGGTCGTCAGCATGCGATGCTGGAGACGCGTCACGGTGTGGTCGAAAGTGAGTGCTTCCACGCTTGTACTTTTCATCTTCTCTCTGTTTTTGTATATTCGACCGATTATTGACTGCCACGTAGCTGAGCATAATGCTTTACTACCCAATGTCGCAACATTGGAGAAGACATTGGCTGCAGCTGTGAAGGGGCGCGATGAGGCAATCACGGCTCGTGATGATGCCCAGAAGCGCGAAGAGGATCTGCGCGCCTCCTTTGTGGCCAGGGAAAAGCTGTTTGAGGAGCAACTACTCTTAGTCACCAAGGCCCTAGCAGGTACCTTTACTGGTGGATATTTTATTGTTGCTCTTTTCTGCTTCTAGATTTTTGCCGATGGCACTAGAGATTTGATCCATGTTTTTTGGTGTAGATGCTGGCGACTTGAGTTTTGACCCGCAGGCCGTTCGTCGTGATGACGTTCTGGCCGGCGCAGTGTCCGCGGTCGAAGACCGAAGCGCCGCCGTCCAGGATACATTATCCAAGGCCAAGGTCGCCCTTAGTCGCCTCCGGGAGGAGTTGATGCCAAAGGCGGAGCAGGTCGATACTATGGGCGAGCTAGTGGAGTCACTCGCCGGGGGCGTGCCTTCTTCTTACAAGAACTCCCTCCGGGCGGCTGGTGCAACGATGTCACTCGCCATGGTGCAAGCCCACGGAGTCGAGATAGATCCCTCTGCGGTGTCGAAGACAATGTCTGTTGGCGCAGATGATCAGCAGGTAGTCTTCGCTCCCTTTGCAACTGCCTGTGCCAAATATGGCCATTCCTTTATTAATACCGTTGCCAAGTATTCGGAGGAACTCCAGCGTGCTAAGAAGGCGGCAAAAGCTTCAGCCTCAGGGGCAGGCGGAAAGTTAGTGGCGTCTGATACTGCCACGGACTTGATGAAGCCCCCGAAGGCGTCGAAGTCGAAGAAGCCAGCTGCTCCGTAGTTAGCTTTTGTAATAGATGATGAATTGTCCTTTTGGTCTAAGAACATGTCTGCTGGCGAGTGTGCTTGTGAATATTTATGCTTATCCTGAATGCACCTGTTCCCCTTGTCATTGTGTTAATTTGGTCGCCTTATTTGCTTCTGTCTTGACTTGTGGTAGGGCACATCGAGTGGTCCCGTAGGGGGAAACCAGGACTCACCATCTCTTGATGAGACGGTGGCACTGCCGCGCTCCAGGGTAGAGGAGCTGTCCTTGCTGTCGCGACTTCGTGACTGCGTGAAGTAGCTGGAGCGTGAGTTGCCCCTGATCTGCGGTAACACAGATGTGTGGAAGTCAAAGGCGGAAAAAGCCGCCGCCCGCGAGCAATATCTGCTTGGCGAGGTGACGTAGCTGGGCAACCAGTTTAAGTGTTAGTTTGCTCGTCCTCATTTTTTCCTTTGCAGTTAGTCGCAGAGGTACGTTGTACTCATGCTGTTGGTGCTGCTTCGTGTAGTTGTTAGCGCACGCCATCCGCAGGAGGAGAGGGATAGGATTGCCATCCGCCTTCATGGTCTCACCTAGGAGCAACTTCAAGAGAGTAGATACTTCTGGGTGGGTCATGACCGTGTGACTGCATTGGCGACCCTGCAGGATCGCGCTTCGCGAGTACTGCTCTTCCTGAAGAAGTCGCAGTCATGTTTGAAGAATATCTACCGGGCGATGTTCCCGTTGGATGACACTCCATCAAGCCTGTTGGCTCTCCTGGCCAAATTTCAAGATATGTCCGCGGTTCGCGAGTGCTTGAGGCAGCAGTTGGTGGCTGGTGCCAAGGCTGCCCTCTCGATGGTGCGATTGCACAGGCCTGACGTGGATGTCACTGTCGTAGCTTCCGGTCTGCCAGCTCCGCCAGCCGGATCTGCCAGCTCCGCCAGCCGGATCTGCTTGGAATATGGTGCCGCACTATCAAGCGGTGGACCGTCCAGCAGAGGAGATTGTCGACTTCTTCGAGGAGCAAACCAATGTTCTTTTGTTGCAGCAGTAACCAGATTTGTATCCTGCACATAAGTGTATTTGTGTTGTAAAGTTCATATATATATTTGTATGTAATTTATTGTTGAACGCGTACAAATAGCTTTTGTAAGCATAAGGTGTGTTGCACTATGCGAGTCCTTTTCGTTAGCCTGGCCATCCCTTTTATCAACCTGCCAGGTGCGTTGCAGCTGGGTTGAGTTTGCGTTAAGGGGTTCAATTGATGTGCCAGCTACTCAGGATGTCGCGTTTATTAGTTCGAAGAACAAATGTGTGTAGGGTGGCGTAGCCCCCGGGTACAATAGTAACAGAAGTGAAAAGAAAAAAACACAAAGTTTTGGGGCCCTTAGCTATTATTTATTTGGAGAACAGTACGAGGTACAATGTGTGGCTAAGTAGCCTTGGCTGGGTAGCCTTATTTGCGATGTAAAAGTGAAAACAGCTAGGGGTAGAAGCATCGTAGTTGTGCGACGTTCCAAGGGTTGGAGTATGCGACTCCTGTTTCTAGGTCTTGAAGGCGATAGGCGTCACCTGGGATTACTTCTTTAACAAAGTATGGTCCTTCCCAGGGGGACTTGAGCTTGAGATGCCCCTGCTGCTTCAGTCACAGGACCAGGTCACCTTCGACGAAGGATCTGGGGCGAAGCCTTCTACTGTGGTAGTTGCGCAGGTTCTGCTGGTAGATCGTGGATCTTTCTGCGGCGATTTCTCTCGCCTCGTCGAGGAGGTCTACGGAGTCTTTGAGTGCAAGAGATGACTCTTGTTCGCTGTAAGCGACTATGCGCGGCGCCTTGTACCTTACTTCGGCGGGTAGTACCGCTTCTGCCCCGTGCACCATAAAGAATGGCGTGTAGCCTGTGGCGCTGTTTGGAGTTGTACGTAGGCTCCAGAGTACGGATTTGAGCTCATCTGGCCAGCAACCCGCGGCTTGTTCGAGTGGTCGAAGGAGTCGCTTCTTGATGCCGCTGCAGACGAGCCCGTTTGCTTTTTCCACCTGACCGTTGGTCTGTGGATGCGCGACTGAGGCATAACTGATGTTGATCCCCAGGTTTTCGCAGAATTCTTGGAACTCCTTGGATGTGAAGTTCGTCCCGTTGTCAGTGATGATGCTATGCGGCACGCCGAAGCGATAGACGATGGACTCGAAGAACTTGACTGCGCTGTGCCCTGATTGTTTGGTTATTGGCATGGCCTCGATCCACTTGGTGAATTTGTCGACTGCGACCAAGAGGTAGACGTATCCTCCTTGCGAGGACCTTGGGAGTTTGGCAACCATGTCGAGACCCCACTAGGCGAAGGGCCAGGCCAATGGAATAGGCCGTAGTTCTGCGCTTGGTGCGTGTGGCTTGTCGGTGAATCGTTGGCAAGCGTTGCATTTTTGGACTATGTCCTTGGCATCGCGCATGGCCGTGGGCCAGTAAAATCCAGCTCGTAGAGCTTTGGCAACGAGGGCGCGACTGCCGGCGTGGTGTCCGCAAGTCCCCTCATGTATGTCGAGGAGGACAGCTCTTCCATCAGCCAGGGAGACGCATCGTTGTAACACGCCTGTGATGCTGCGTTTATACAGTTCGCCGTTGATAACGGCGAATGCCTTAGAGCGTCGCGTGATGTGCCGTGCGTCTGTCGGATCGTCCAATAGGCGCTTGCTGAGGAGATATGTAATGTACGGCTGCGTCCAGGATTGTTCGATCATCATGACGCTCATTGGCCTTCGAGTCCTGTGTCTGGCTCCATGTTTTCGAGTGCCATTGGCTCATTGGGTGGCGTAGCCCCTGAGTCTGTTGCTGCGCTTGTTTTCTTCTTTGCGGCCTTTGGCTTGATGGAGCGTTCGCAGATGCGCTCGAGAAATACCCCAGGTGGTATGGGGGCGCAGGTAGAGCCTATGTTGGCGAGTGCGTCCGCCTCCTCATTGCTTTCGTGACCTACATGTTGCAACTCGCAACCATCGAAGTCTCCCTCGAGTGTATCGTAGAGGTCGCGGTATGCGATCATGTTGTCATTGAGTGTGTCGCACTCGTGCATTGTTTTGTTGACGACCAGCTTGGAGTCGCCATATATGATGAGCCTCTTTGCGCCGCAGGCTTTTGCCATCCTCATCCCATGCAACAGGGCCTCGTATTCAGCCTCCTTGTTTGAGGCTGTGAACTGCATTCGCAGGATGTATTTCAGCTTGTCTCCTTGAGGTGACGTCAATATGACACCTGCTCCTGCTCCGTCTTTCCGCTTGGATCCATCGAAGTGCATTGTCCAGAGGTAGGACATATCTGGCTTGTCCGGGAGTTGGTTTTCCATCCAATGCACGAGAAAGTCAGGGAGAACTTGCGACTTGATTGCGTCGCGCTTTTCGTATGTGATGTCTCGTGGAGACAGTTCGATTCCCGAAAGCGCAACTCGTCCCGTGGCGTCGGGGTTATTGAGGATATGTCCCAATGGGGCGTCGCTGACTACCACGATTGGGTGTTCCTAGAAGTAATGGCGCAGTCGCCGGGCGGTCATGAAGACGCCGTACGCTAGCTTCTGGTAGTGCGGGTACCGCTGTTTTGTTGGCGTGAGGACCTCGCTGAGGTAGTATACCGGGCGTTGTACGCCATGGACCTTGTTTTCCGCGGCCCGCTCGACGACGAGCACTGTACTAACCACTTGGTTTGTAGCGGATATGTATAGCAGTAGCGGCTCCCTTTCTCGTGGAGTCACCAGTACTGGCGAGGTGGATAACAGGCGCTTGAGATCTTCGAATGCTTCTTGCGCTTCCTTGGTCCACTCGAACTTGTCAGCTTTGCGGAGGAGCTGATAGAAGGGCAGTGCCTTTTCCCCCATTCGACTGATAAATCGACAGAGGGCCGCGATTCGTCCGGCTAGTTGCTAGACGCCTCTTATGTTCTTTGGCTTCTCTATGGCCAGTATGGCCTTTATCTTTTTCGGGTTTGCCTCAATCCCTCTCGCGGAGATGAGATACCCAAGCAGCTGCCCAGATGGTACGCCAAAGGCGCATTTGTCCGGATTGAGCTTAATCCGGTAACGATCGAGGTTGGCGAATGTTTCACGCAAGTCGTCGATTAGAGAGGCTTCCTCCTTGGCTTTGATTACTATGTCGTCAACATAGACTTGGATGTTGCGACCCAATTGCTCCTTGAGGCAAGCCTGCATGCACCGCTGGTAGGTGGCTGCCGCGTTTTTTAGCCCGAAGGGCATTGTGTTGTAGCAGAACACACCGAAGGGCATTGTAAACACGGCCTTCTCCTGGTCTTCCTCCTTCATTTGAATTTGGTTATAGCCTGAGTAGGCATCGAGGAAGCAGAGGCGCTCGCATCCAGCGGTGGAGTCGATGATTTGATCGATCCGTGGTAGCGGGAAGTGATCTTTTGGGCAGTGCTTGTTTAAAGAAGTGAAGTCCACGCACATCCGTAGGATATCCGTGTCCTTTTTTGGCACCGGCACCGTATTGGCGAGCCAAGTGCTTTCCTTGATCTCGCGTATGAATTTGGCCTCGAGGAGTCTGTTGATCTCCATGCCAACTGCCTGCGCTCGTGGCTCAGACAGTCGCCTGATTGTTTGCTTGACTGGCCTTGCGTCGGGGTTGACGTTGAGTGCGTGCTCGGCGAATTCCCTGGGAACTCCTGGCATGTCCGCAGGACACTAGGCAAAAATTTCCCAGTGCTCACGGAGGAATTCGACGAGCGCGAGTTCCTATGCGGGACTCAAGTTGTTGGCGACGAGGGCCATTTTGGCGGGATCTATCGGATGGACCTGCACCTTCTTTGTGCGCACAGATGAGTCGAAGGAGAGATCAGGTGAGCTTGGCCTACTCAGGGGAGGCAGGCTGTTGTCTGTCGTTTCCTTCAATCGCGCGAGCTCCTCCTGCATGCCGAAGGACTGGGAGATTCTGTTGAATTCCCTATCGCAACTGTCAGATTGCTCAAAGCTTCTGTTGATCGTGATGATGCCGTTGGGACCTGGCATTTTCATCTGCAGGTAGGCGTAGTGGGGTACCGCCATGAACCTAGCGAACGCGACGCGTCCGAGGATGCAGTGGTATTGTGAGGGCCAGTCGACGACCTCAAAATCGATGCGCTCGCGCCGGAAGTTCCTTGGCGTGCCGAATATGACGTCGAGGTTGATTTTGCCCAGGGGGTATACGCCTTTCCCTCGGACGATGCCGTGGAACGTTGTGTCTGATGCCTCCAAGCAAGTTAGAGGGATCCTCATTGCTCGCAAGGTACTCGCGAATATGAGGTTGATGCTGCTTCCGCCATCCATGAAGACGCGACTCATGTCGAAGCCTCCAATTTGCGCCTCGAGTACGAGGGGGCAATGGCCTGGGCGAGGTACTTGAGGAGGGTGGTCTCGTTTATCGAAGGTGATGCACGACTCACTACCACTGAGGTACTCAGTGGTGGATGGTGGTGAGTGCGTGGCCAAGTTGACTTGGCGAGTGATGGCTTTCTGCACCCTGTTGGAGGGGCGCCCCTTTTGGATCATCATGGTACCCATGGCCCATGGGTATGGTTCTCCTCCGTGGTGTTGGTCCGGTGCAGCTCCGTTCGGTGGTGGCCCCAGTGGAGGTGGCGGTGCGCCATGTGCCACGGCGCCTGGAGCGGCCCCGTAGCCTCTTTCGACTGCGTTGCGGTTCATCCAAACCAATCCCTCGTGTAGTTTGAGGAACTCGCGGCAGTCCTTGAGGAGGTGGCTGGACTTTCTCTTGCCGTCATGCGTGTCGATGTAGAAGTGTACCATGCATGGTCCGGACAGTTTTTCCTCGATGGAGGTCGCAGGTGCCTCGTCGCGAGTGCGGCGTTGCCATACTTGCATGGTGTTCCCAGAGTCACGATATCCACCACTGCGGTATCCGCTGTTGCGGTTGTCGTCGTGTCTATTGGCGTAGCCGGCTGCGACCATGTTGACGTCGTCACGGTCGTCGTAGATGCGCATGCGGCGTTTGCCTCGGCGGTCGCGTCTGCATTCGAGTTCTGCCTCCTCGTCGGAGTGAGCGCGGTTCTTCACCGAATCTTCTCCATCAGCCCACCGATTCGCGATCTCCCTCAGGTGGTCGATGGTCTGGGGCTTTGAGCGGCCCAGCTCCTCCCTGAGCTCTAGACGACGGACGCCACCGTTGAATGCATCAATCGCGCGGTCTTCCGAGATGTTTTCCGCGGAGTTCTTGATGATGGACCACCTTCGTATGTATGAGCGCAGCGATTCGCCAGATATTTGCTGGCAGCATCTCAGTTCTTCGATTGATGCGGGCTGTTTGTACGTGCCTTTAAAGTTGCGCACGAAGCTGTAGACCAGCTCATTCCAACTGCGAATGGATCCGCGTGGGAGGCTATTGAGCCATGCTCGGGCGGCGCCCTGCAGCTGTCGCTGCAAGCATTGCATGGCAGTACTTCGACTGCCTCCGTGGAGCCTGACGGAGGAGATGTGATCCTCTAGCCAGATTTTAGAGTCCTGTAGACCGTTGAACTTCGGATTTTCTGACGGAAGTTTAAACCCCTTAGGCATTCGCTTCTGCCTAATGGATCTGCTGAAGCATCTGGCGCCGCAGAGTTCCCCTCTTCCTCTTCCGAGTCAGTCGACCGAGCACGTCGTGCTCTTGACTTGTCGATCTTGCATTGTGTGAGGTCGTTGCGCGCATCGTAGTCGCGATCGTGTCGCCGTGAACGACGGTGTCGAGACAGGTCGTGACTGTCATCGCTGGATGAGGGTGAGGAGTAGCGTTTTGCTAGCGCTTTGCCCTTTTTTGGGTCTGGTACCGGCTCCTTGTCGAGGGAGGCCTCGATTAGCTCCAAACCTGCGATCGTAGATCGGTGCATGGCGGTTCGGGGATCTCCAGCCGGTGGCTGGTTGTTGAGGAGGTACATGGTGGCTGCTGTCACCGCGGCCTGCGGCGTCCTAGGGACCACGTTGCCTCTCGTGTCGACTGTCATAGAGCCGAAGTCGAGGACTTTCGCGGCGTCTATGCGCTCTTGTTCGGTGAGGTGACCAATCGCGACTGCCTCTTCTTGGCGATGTACTCGTTGCCTTGTGAGGAGGATCCTCCGTAGGAGGAGAGCCCAGCGCGACGAAGGCTCGACTCGTCCGCCGCCTTTTTACGCGCCTCAAGTTGCATGATTGCTTGTTTTGGCGCGTGAACTCCTCTTTCAGGAGCCAGTGGTAGCCCATCAGTAGTTCCTGCGGGGACCCGAGGGGTAGCGGTGTACCTCGTAGGGCCTCGCGGTAGCGCTCCCACTCTTGCTCGTTGAGCTTGATTATGACGCGTTCGCCGGTTTGCTCATTGATTATACTGGGAGGTTCGACTGCTCCCCCGTTGGCGCCGTTACCGCCGTTGCCGCCGTTGGCGCGATTGGCGGAGGTGTCGCCTGCGTTAATGATAGCGCACATGAAGTGATTGGGGAAGCTGCTGCTTCCACAACTTTCAGATTCAGAACTGTAGGTTCCATCTTCGGTGGCCAGATCGCTCAGATCGGAGTCACAACTATTGTCGTTGATCGTGTTCCCGACTGCCACCGGAGCATTGAGCTCACTGAGGGTGCCGATTGATGGAGGGAACCATGATGCCGGGGCAATCGCCGGCGTCGTCGATTGATCAGGCATGCAAAGCGTGCCCATCTGACCAACTTGGAAGCGGAAGTTCCCAATTGCCAGGCTGATTCCGTCGCCCACGGATTCGAAAGCCGGGCGGGTGGCCGGCTTGTGGACGGTGAAGTCGAAGGCGCCGAAGAGCTAGCGAATCTCCGCTGTTGCGGAGTTGTAGATCGCAGTTGATGGGGCCGAAGAAGGCGCAACATCAGCACTCCGAGTTCCCACGGACGGCGCCAATTGACGAGGGTTTAACTCATCAATGCCCATTGTTATGGACTTGGGTTTTGGAGAAGGAGGGAGTGCTGGAGACATCTATCGGCTAGCAAACAAGCACACAGGAGACAAAGGATTTACCCAGGTTCAGGCCTCGTAGAGGTCCCTACTCCTGCTTGTCTGCTCGTGGAATTATCAAAGGAGTCGAAAGTTACAATGGTGCGCAGATGCAATCTGGCGAGAGTTGTGGAAACTAGGGTTGCGTGTGTCCTCTTCGCCACCCCTCCTAGCCTTTATATAGATAGGCTAGGTCTCGGGTAGCAGGTCGAGTCGGTTACAAGTTAGGGTTTTTCCCTTCAAACTTTCTATCTTTAGCTTCTTCTTGTCTCTCAAGCAATCGAGAGTCCGCAGGTTACTCGAGTCCTTTCGTCTGGGCCTTGGCGACACCATGGACCTGTACGTATTTAGACCATATATACCAAGCTCGAGTACCTGTAGGGTATACCCATGTCAGTATGTGTGTTAGAGAAACGCCTGGGCCGCTAGCCTAAGCCATGCCTAATCATGGTGGAAACTTGCAGCATCACCATAATGAGCACTCTATGAAGCATCCTCAATAAAAACCTATGCAAATAGCAAATAAAAAGATCACCGAGATGCTCATTGTCTGCTTGCCTTGTCATTTTGATTATGGAATAGCTCCTGTATCATGTGCAAGGGGTACCCCGTTGGCGGTTCTTTATGATACATATGTACTTTCAATGACAAGAGCTTACTTGTGACTAAAGTTGAGTAGCATGAGGTTTGGTCTTCGTAAGTAAGGGGCATGAGATTTCGGCTTATAACTTGTCAAGCATATCCTCTTAGTTGTGTCACTTTAACCTTAATCACCTTCAAGATGCTTATGATAGGGGCAATAATGAAAGAACATTTCATGTTTTCCTATGTTTTGTGTGTTAGATAATAATACTGTGGAGATTATTCATGTGCGCTGAGAGTGCGGGAAGCTTTGAGGGGGGGCGGATAATCCGGCCTACCTCATTGTTCAAAGGGTGCCAAGGCGTGTCGCTCGGAGTCCGATCGGATTTTCTCTCGGAAAATCCGAACTGGGGCGGTTTTTCTTCCCCAGGCCGGATAATTCGACTGTCACAAGGGCCATATAATCCGGCCCCTAGTTTTTGAGCAAAGCATGCCAAGGCGTGTCGCTCGGAGTCCGGTCAGATTTACTCCCGGAAAATCCGAACTGGGGCGGTTTTTCCTCCCCAGGCCGGATAATCCGGCCTTCACATAGGACCGGATAATCCGGCCCCCAGAAGTTGATTAAGGGCAAGCTCGACGCGACGCTCTTATAGGGGGGGGCGGACTATCTGCCGGATATTCCGAGTCTGGGGCGGAGTTTTCCCTAGGCCGGATAATCCAGCCCTCACTTGGGCCGGATAATCCGGCCCCCAAAGTCTCCAACAGCTGGTTTTGGAAGGAGATATAAATACCACTTCTTCCCCAACATTCAGAACTCTTGATTCATTCAAAATTGTCTAGACATTGTGCAAGAGCTCCTATTCTCGATCTCCCACTTCAACCACCCGAAGGCTTTGATCTTTGGGGGAATTGAAGGAGGAGAGGATCATCATCATCATCACGAATCAAGCGCATCAACTCCTCTGCATTCACTTGGAGAAATCTCTGATCTAGTATTCTTGTCAATATCTAGATCTTGTTCGTTGTATTTGATAACTTTGTTCTTGTGGCAGCTTGTTGTTATTTCGGGAGCCTCCAAGTTGATTGTGGAGTTGTGCCCCTATAGTTGTGTAAAGGCGCCGGTACCCGCCTCGAAGGGTCCCTATAGTGGAAAGGTGGATCAGGCCTTTGGTGGCGGGATCCATCGGAGAACAGGGTGATGCTTCTTGTGGCGTGGTGGTCTTAGTACCGCCCACCCCTCCAACGCAGACGTATTTCCCTTCACATGGAAGGAACTGCGGTCAAACAAATCATGTGTCTCCGCGTGCTTCACTACGGTTTACTCGTTCCTCTTCCACTCGCCCTTTACTTGCTAGTAGATAGGTTTGCATATAGGGAAATTCCACCTAATAGTTTATCTAGAGAATTTACCTTTTGTGCTAAGCGTAAAATTGAAGAAGTATTAAAATTTGGAGTAGCACCTATTCACCCCCCCTCTAGGTTCCCATATGATCCATTTCAATTGGTATCAGAGCCTCGGCTGTTAATTAGGGCTTAACCGCCTAAGAGTAGTATGGGTACCAAGGGTGATGGGGAATGAGGCTGTGGATAAGGTCACAATGGATGATCTCAAGACATTGGAAACAACCTTGTTGAAATCCTTTGAGGCCAAGATAGAGGAGATGAATCAAATGATTGCTCGCCTCATATCATCCATAGCCCCATCTCCATCCTCATCTGAGGCAGCCACACCATCATCTAAGGAAAAGGGTAACACCGGATCCAAGGATGATGATGCTGAGGGTGAAAAACTTAATGGTTCCACCTCCAAGAAGGGAAGTGGTAAGGAGGAATATAGTGAGGTTCGTCACGTATATTCCCCCGACGCACCTATCCCTCATCCTCATATAAACAATAGGGGTGATCCACCCAAGCTCACTGCATCCTCTTTCAATCAATGGCAATTCTTAATGAAGTCTCATGTTTGCAGCTCCACTATTGAACTTTGGAGGATTATTGAAGAGGGTCTTCATATTGGAGATCAAACCAACCTGACAAGAAGAGAAGTTGTGGACAGCCAATTGAATGCCACTGCTCTCCACATGATACAGCTTGGTGTGGGTCCCAAGGACATGCCACACATTGGACATCTCAACACAGCTAAAGAAGCTTGGGATGCTCTTACGGATCTCTTTGTTGGGAATGAAAGCATGAGAAGGAATAGGTATGATGCCCTTAGTAATGAAGCTGAGGGATTCTACATGTTGGATGGTGAAAACCATGAAAACATGTATAGAAGACTCAAGGGCATCACAACAAAATTTAGAAAGCATGGAGCCACTCACATTGATGATGCATGGATAAAAAGTAAATATGTGAGTGCCTTAATGCCTTTCGAGCCAACGGACTTGAAGAGCCTGCAAGGTAGACATAACTACCATCAAATGACATCCAATGAGGTCGTGCAAGAAATGGCGTCATTCAAAGTGGCAGCAAAGAATGCTGAAGATGCCCGTGCTCGGGCCATTAGAATGCAAAAGGGTGTCAATGTTGCTCTAAAAGCCAATGTTGTTGAGCAAGAGGAGGATGAAAGAGCATTTGAGGGGGCCTCCATGGACTGCCCCAATGAAGTCAAAGGTGCTCATGGTGAGTACATGGCATTCTATGCAAGGAACTTTTGGAAGGATCCTGCCAAAGCCAAGTCGGAACTCGAGCGCAAGAACGGGTCAAATGGAAGAAGAGAAAGTGGCCCAAAACTGAGAACTTGCTACAACTGTGGAGATAGGATGCACTTTGTAGCCGAGTGTCCGTATCAAAATAGAGAAGACAATGGTGGTAGGCTCATTCTTAAAGAAAAATCCAAAGCACCTAAGAAGAAGCCATTTATTAAGAAGAATGGCCCCTTCAAGAAGCAACCCAAGATTGTCTTAGTAGCACAAGAATAATACTCCTCTGCAAGTGAAGATGAAGAGGAGGAAGATAGTTCTCGCGAGGTGGCTGCTATAGCCACCACATCGACTCCATCATCTCTCTTCGACTCGCCAAACGAGAACGTCATCAACAACAACGCTACTTGCCTAATGGCAAGAGGGTCCGAGGGCTATGCTTCCGGTGGTTAAATGGGTACTCAATAACGGTTGCACGAGTCATATGACTGGAAGCAAGGAGATCATCATGGAGATGCGGCCAAACCATGATCACATAACCATCTCCTATGGTGACAAGTCAAAATCTGAGGTATTGGGTCTCGGCAAAGTTGTGGTGGCTCACGATATGTCTCTTGTGAACGTCATTCTTGTTGAGACCCTCGGGTACAACTTACTTTCAGTTTGCGCCCTTGGTAAGATGGGCTTTGCAGTTTATATTGATGCTGATTTGGTGGTACTCTTGTAGAGCAAGTCTCTAAAAGTCGCTTTCGTGGGATATGTCAAAAATGACCTGTATGTGGTGGACTTTTCAGGGAAAACCACTACAGGCCCGATGTGTCTTATCGGAAAGGCTGACGCGGGTTGGCTATGGCATCGCCGACTAGCCCACGTCAATATGAGAACTTTCCAAAGTCTCCACAAGGGTGGCCACATCCTTGGACTAAAATAAAATGTCTCCTTTGCCAAAGATCGTGTTTGCAGGGCGTGTGTTGAAGGGAAAATGCATGACTCTCCTCATTGAAGGAAAACTATTATCTTGTCCAAAAGGATCTTAGAGCTCCTTCATGTGGACCTCTTCGGACCTCCATATCATGCAAGCCTCGGTGGGAAGAAGTATTGTCTAGTGATTATTGATGATTACTCAAGATACACTTGGGTTTATTTCTTCAAGTTGAAGAGTGAAACTCAACAAACGGTCATCGACTTCGCCAACGAGGTTCAACGTCAACACAACATCCCCATTCTGGCTATAAGAAGTGATAACGGCTCTGAGTTCAAGAACTACACCTTAAATGAGTTCCTAAGTGAAGAGGGGATAAGACATCAATATTCCGCTGCGTACCCCCCTCAACAAAATGGTGTAGCCGAGAGGAAGAATCGGACTCTAATGGATATGGCAAGATCAATGCTAGCCGAATTCGAATCTCCATATAACTTCTGGGCTGAAGCAATCTCTACCGCTTGTCACTCATCCAACCGGTTATACCTCCATAAGATCTTGGACAAGACTCCGTATGAAATACTTACTGGTAACAAGCCAAACATCTCATACTTTCGGGTATTCGGATGTAAGTGTTTCTTTCTCATCAAGGGAGTTCGTTTATCTAAGTTTGAATCTAAGGCTCTAGAAGGTATTTTTGTTGGATATGGTGCCAAATCCCACACTTATAGAGTCTACAATAAGCTCTCCGGAACTGTTGTAGAATCTTGTAGTGTGGTGTTCGAGGAAAATGACGGTTCCCGTGCGGAACAAGTTGGTGTTTGTGATGTAGATGTTGAAATACCCCAAGATACCATAAGAAGAATGGGCGTGGGATTTTTCCACCCCATTGAGGAACCCCTTGTGGCGGATCAGGAAGGACAATGCTCTACTCATGAAGAGCCCTCATCTACACATACCCAACATGTTCCCACCATGAGAGCAACTTCTGCACCATCTCCATCAACTGCTGAAGGTCAAGTTGTTCCAGAAAGCTCCATGCCAGATTATCCGGTGGACACCGGATTATCCGGCCACCCCGCTCCTGCTGACCATATTGC
This sequence comes from Avena eriantha, assembly GCA_910589775.1. Taxonomy (NCBI): domain Eukaryota; kingdom Viridiplantae; phylum Streptophyta; class Magnoliopsida; order Poales; family Poaceae; genus Avena; species Avena eriantha. Next base: position 304,617,643 of record OU342740.1, on the reverse strand, counting down.
TCCTGGTGGTGATGATATCGATGCAAGCTCCAGGCCGGATTTTCCAGCCAGCCCCGGATTATCCGGCCCCTCGCCAGTTCAAGAAAGCCCCAGGTATCCTGATGAAACTGCTACAAGTACTCCCAGGCCAGATTATCTGGCCCCTCCATCAGCCGGATTATCCGGCCCTGACTCACCTGTTCAGCAGCCTCCTGTTACGGCTACTGACTCACCTCAAGGGCATGCTTCAGCACCACCTACTGCTGTTATCCCAGTTCCTAGTCAAGGTCGAGCAAATGATTCCAATGAAGATTCAAGTGATGAAACTACTCCACCAAGAGACAACAAACTTATTGAACTTCGTCGCAAGGCTCGGGCTGATCGGAACCTTGAGTGAAGGGGTAACACCCTCGACAAGGTTGTTGGTGATCTTCGATGAAGGGTTTCTACAAGAAGGGAATTGGCCAGTTTTGGTGAGCATCAAGCTCATATCTCAATGGTGGAACCCAAGAAGGTCTTTGAAGCTCTTGAAGATCCAGACTGGGTTGTTGCTATGCATGAAGAATTGAATAATTTCGAGTGCAACAAAGTCTAGAAACTCGTGGAGAAACCCAAAGATTGCCGCAATGTTATCGGCACCAAATGGATATTTAAAAACAAGCAAGATGAGAATGGCATTGTTGTGAGGAACAAGGCAAGACTTGTGGCACAAGGTTACTCTCAAGTTGAGGGCATTGACTTCGGCGAGACCTATGCTCCAGTGGCTCGCCTTGAGTCCATCTGTATCCTTGTTGCTTATGCTGCCCATAACAATTTTAAGTTGCAGCAAATGGACGTCAAGAGTGCTTTCCTTAATGGTCCTCTACATGAGTTGGTATATGTAAAGCAGCCCCCGGGCTTTGAGGATCCTAACTTTCTGAACCATGTCTACAAACTCGATAAGGAACTCTATGGCCTTAAACAAGCCCCACGTGCATGGTATGAGCACCTTAAAGAGCTTTTGTTAGACCGTGGCTTCGAAGTTGGGCAAATCGATCCCACTCTTTTTACTAAGAAAGTTAAGGGGGAGTTCTTCGTATGACAACTATATGTAGACGATATCATCTTTGGTTCTACTAATAAAGCTTTTAATGATGAATTTTCAAAGCTAATGACTGACAGGTTTGAGATGTCTATGATAGGGGAATTAAGGTTCTTTCTTGGATTCGAGATCAAGCAACTTAGAGAAGGAACCTTCATTAATCAAGGAAAGTACATCCAAGACATGCTCAAGAGATTCAAGATGAAGGATCTTAATGGTGTCGCCACTCCGATGCAAACTAAATGTCATCTTGAACTCAACCCACATGGTAAAGATGTGGACCAAAAGGTATACCGGTCCATGATCGGCTCTCTTCTTTACCTCTACGCATCTAGACCCGATATCGTGTTGAGTGTGGGAGTGTTTGCAAGGTATCAAGCAGCTCCTAAAGAAATCCACTTAGTGGCGGTCAAGAGGATCTTTCGATATTTGGTTCATTCCCCTAACTTTGGTCTCTGGTATCCCAAGGGCTCCAATTTCTCTCTATGTGGTTACACTGATTCAGATTGGGCTGGTGATAAGGATGATCGGAAATCCACTTCTGGAGCTTGTCAATTTTTGGGAAGATCTCTTGTGTGTTGGTCATCTAAAAAGCAGAATTGTATATCTCTCTCCACCGTCGAAGCTGAATATATTGCTGTTGCCAGTGCTTGCACTCAGTTATTGTGGATGAAGCAAACTTTAAAGGAATACGGTGACCATTGTGACAAAGTGCCTCTTTTATGTGATAATGAAAGTGCAATCAAAATTGCGTACAATCCAGTACAACATACAAGGACGAAGCATATTGAGATCCAGAGTCATTTTATTCGAGACCATGTTGCTCGAGGTGATATTGATCTATCTTTTGTGAGCACGAAGAACCAACTTCGGACATTTTTACGAAGCCACTTGATGAAGCAAGATTCTGCTACTTGAGGAATGAGCTAAATATCATTGATTCCAGGAGTTTGTCTTGATTATCCATGCACTCACTCGTACATCTCAGTCCTATTTTGGTCTCGGTGTGGGCATGGATATAGGGGGAGTGTGGTCCTAAGTCACTGGGCTAACCCTCCCCCCGTAATGCCAAAAGCAAGATAAATCATTTCTCTTAATATCATTTTGTGATATGTGAGCTTATTGATGAGTATTGGTCATGAACCCAAGATATATCTTCACGGTGTCACACCATACACTCTAACAAGGTGGCTTCGGCCACCACCCTCTCCCTTGAGGAGCATTGGATCTTTTTGGCTGTTTTTGCTCTCTCATGTTCTTATGGGAATCACACTCAATCTTGGCTTTTATTTGATTTGGATCTTGCAATTTTGAGTGTCTAGTACCATCTTAGTTTGGTTCTCTTAATCCTAAGCCTTTCCGTACCCCTAAGCCATCTATTCTTGCACACAAGTCCCTTGTACACCTTGTGGGGGTGTTGTTTGGGGACGCGCGGGCCTGGATCTGTGTACAACAGAATTTCAGATTTGAGGCCGGATAATCCGGCCCAAGTGTAGGCTGGATAATCCGGCCCTGGCGGATTTCGTCTTAAAGGGCAGGGATCGAGGGGAAGGGCTCATAACGAGCAGCACTTCTCCCCAAACCCTCTCCTCCTCTTCAGCCGCCGCCTGTCGTCCCCCACCCTCCTCGGAGCCTCTCCGGCTACCGGATTTTCCGGGCCTCCCCGGATCTTCTTCTCCGCGCCTCCCGATACCTTCTCCTCCGCCTTCTTCCTCCAATGAGTGAGGGTAACTCCCTCTCTCCCCATCTTTGGCTAGATGTGTTAATTGTTGGGTGGAACGTTGTCTAGAAGGATGTGTTTTCACATAGAAATCGTAGTCTTGCAGTTTCTAGGCCCGATCTACTTTTTTTTGCATTCAATCTAGGTGAAATCAAAATTTCTGCCAGGGCCGGATTATCCGCCCCTGGCCAGGCCGGATAATCCGGCCTAACAGACTCAACTCTAGTTCAGTTTCACCTTGGTGTGTGCATTGAGTAGATTTGCCTTATGAACTTTTTGACTACTTTTTCCATGCTCTCTCCTGGACTTGTGTGTATGCTTATCCCCATGCTATTGCCCTTGTTCTCCTCACAGGTGGTTCTAGTGTTCCCAAGACCTACAAGCGCCGCCCTCGCGGAAATACTTTCGGGACGACAGACAGGGTAACTTAGTGGACGAAGTTGAGTTGAGGAGAAGAAAGAACAAAGAGAAGCGCATGGCTGAACAAGCAAAGAGGACTAGGAAGGGGGTGTCCAAAAGGAAGGGCAAGGAGCCCAAGATCAACTATAGGGCTTTGGATGCCGTCACCTATTCCTCCATCCGTCACCGTGAATTGTTTGCTGAGCTGCCTCGTGATGATGAGCTGGGGGATGCTCATTTTTGGTGTGCTGAACAGAAAGGTATCTATGAAGATGTGTATGCCAGGCTGAACATTAGGCCTATGCACCCACTGGTCCTTGCTGAGGCTTTGGAGAAGGCCCACCTTGTGGATGCAATGTTTGTGCCTATGCATCGCTCTTCTTCCTTTTTGGTGTCTCGATGCCAAAGGGAGAGAAGTAGTTCTATTAGGATATTCGTGGATTTGCATGGGTCGGGCATAAGCACTTGCATTTTTTGTATTCGTCGTTTTCTCGCTTATGCCCATTTAGCGTTGAACTTTAAATTTGTGGTTTGTGGTTTGTTTGAGACTCTATGTCAGTGGTTGTCTGGATTTATCTCATGGATTATGCTTATGGATTTATCTCATGGATTATGCTTATGGATTCATCTCATGGATTATGCTTATGGATTCATCTATTCATATCCTATTATGCTGGAAATCTTTATCAAGGAAGGCGCTTATATTGGTTATCTCGGTAATAATTGAGGCTATTTCAAGGATGCCTTCCTTCTACCTCGGTGGTGTGATTATGTTGCTCATATGTCTATGGAATAGATTCACCTATTTGTGTGCATTTGTATTCCAATGCAAAATTCTAATATGCACACATTGAGGGGGAGTCTCTTCCATGTTTATTGCTGGATGTCTTGTGACTCTTTCCTGCAAATCCCGGTATTATCATCTAACACCAAAAAGGGGGAGATTGAAAGAACATTTCATGTTTTCCTATGTTTTGTGTGTTAGATAACAATACTGTGGAGATTATTCATGTGCGCTAAGTGTGCAGGAAGCTTTGAGGGGGGTCGAATAATCCGTCCCACCATGGGCCGGATAATCCGGCCTACCTCATTGTTCAAAGGGTGCCAAGGCGCGTCGCTCGGAGTTCGATCGGATTTTCTCCCGGAAAATCCGAACTAGGGCGGTTTTTCTTCCCTAGGCCGGATAATCTGGCTGTCGCATGGGCCGGATAATCCGGCCCCCAATTTTTGAGCAAAGCATGCCAAGGTGTGTCGCTCGGAGTCCGGTCGGATCTTCTCCCGGAAAATCCGAACTGGGGCGGTTTTTCCTCCCCAGGCCGAATAATCCGGCCTTCACATAGGACCGGATAATCCGGGCCCCAGATGTTGATCAAGGGCAAGCTCGGCGTGACGCTCTGATAGGGGGCGGACTATCTGCCGGATATTCCGAGTCTGGGGCAGAGTTTTCCCCAGGCCGGATAATCCGGCCCTCACTTGGGTCGGATAATCCGGCCCCAAAGTCTCCAACGGCTGGTTTTGGAAGGGGGTATAAATACCCCTTCTTCCCCAACGTTCAGAACTCTTGATTCATTCGAAATTGTCCAGACATTGTGCAAGATCTCCCATTCTCGATCTCCTACTTCAACCACCCGAAGGCTTTGATCTTTGGGGGAATTGAAGGAGGAGAGGATCATCATCATCACGAATCAAGCGCATCAACTCCTCTCCATTCACTTGGAGAAATCTCTGATCTAGTATTCTTGTCAATATCTAGATCTTGTTCGTTGTATTTGATAACTTTGTTCTTGTGGCAGCTTATTGTCATTTCGGTAGCCTCCAAGTTGATTGTGGAGTTGTGCCCCGCTAGTTGTGTAAAGGCACCGGTACCCGCCTTGAAGGGTCCCTATTGTGGAAAGGTGGATCAGGCCTTTGGTGGTGGGATCCATCGGAGAACAGGGTGAGGCCTATTGTGGCGTGGTGGTCTTAGTACCGCCCACCCCTCCAACGTAGACGTACTTCCCTTAACAAGGAAGGAACTACGGTCAAACAAATCCTGTGTCTCCGCGTGCTTCACTATGGTTTACCCGTTCCTCTTCCACTCGCTCTTTACTCGCTAGTAGACAGGTTTGCATACAGGGAAATTCCACCTAATAGTTTATCTAGAGAATTTACCTTTTGTGCTATGCCTAAAATTGAAAAAGTATTAAAATTTGGAGTAGCACCTATTCACCCCCCCTCTAGGTGCCCATACGATCCATTTCAAATGAGTGTTGAAAGCTATTAAGTACCATAATTTTTGGAAGCTCTTTATGAGACTTGAATCCCTACTTCCTTCTGTGAAGGCCTTTCTTTTACTTTTATGTTGAGTCTCCACCTTCTACCTTTATGCACCAACTTTGAGAGCATAGTGGCCATTCTTAGTTCTATATGCATTGTCCCAAGACTTGTTGATTGATGCATAGATTTGATATTGCTTGTTTCAAACTATTTGTATCTAGTCACTCTTATGAACTTTGAAGGTGTCTTATGCATTTATGTTTGCTACTCTATGAGGGACAAGCTGAATACCACTATGCTATGTTTTCTTTATGTGAAACAAACAAACGTCTTGCAAAGCATTGTTACTCATGAATCTTTTGTTTCTGCCTTTTCATGTTGCAACATAGTTTCTTTGTCTTATTGCTAGAACTTTGTCTTTCATGTTATGATTGAAGTACTATGATCCCAGCTTCAAATGTTTTACAAATACTTTGATCAAGTTTATGATGGTGCATGTCACCTAAAAAATTATTCTTTCTTTCTATCACTTACCTACTCGAGGACGAGCAGGAGTTAAGCTTGGGGATGTTGATACGTTGCTAACGTATCCATAATTTTTGATGTTCCATGCTTGGTTTTATCTACTTTATTATGTTTTGTCCACACTTTGGAGTACTTTTCATATGATTTCTTGGACTAACCTATTAACAAGAGCCATAGTGCCAGCTGCCTGTTTTCTGTAATTTTTGGTTTCAGGAAAGTCAGAAAATGAATATTTTCAGAATTGGACGGGACAAAAGCCAAAGTCAGTTTTTCACCGAGGGACACCTAGAGCTAGAATACGAGACGGAGAGGGGCTTGGGCCCGGCCACACCACCTGCCCATGCGGCCAGCCCTGGCTCACGCCAGGGGGTGGTCTGGCCGCCCCAGGCACCCTCGCGGCCTCTCCTTCTGCCTATAAGTTGCCTCCAATACAAAAACCCTAAGTACCCGATCAAAATTCCACGATAGAGTCTATAGCCGCCGTCATCTCCATCCCTAGATCGGGAGGGATCTGAAGCTCTTCCCGACACCCTGCCGGAGAGGGGAATTCACCCTGGAGGCCTTCTTCATCATCATGCAAGCCTCCGGTGTGATGCGTGAGTTGTTCATCTCTGGACTACAGGTACATGTAGTAGCTAGATGGCTGGTTCTCCTCCTTTGTGCTATCATGTTTAGATCTTGTGAGCTCCGTTCATGATCAAGGTCATCTATTTGTAATTTCTGCATGTTGTGTTTGCGGGGATCCGATGGATATTGAGATGCTATTTTAGATTGATTATTGATTCTATCATGTCTTTGTTATTTGTGATCTTGCATGCTTTCTGTTGTTAGTAGCTATCTTGGCCAAGTAGATGCTACCAACTCCAAGAGTTAGTATTTATGCTCGATAGTGGGTTCATGCCTCTGGTAATCTGGGGAAGTGACAGAAATCTCTAAGGTACTAGATGTGTTGTTGCTACTAGGGAGAAAACAACAATCCTTTGTTCATAGAACAATCGTATTGTTTACTTTACACGCAATTCGTAATGCAATTATCCATTGCTTGCAACCTAATACTGGAGGGGGTTCGGATGATAACCTGAAGGTGGATTATTAGTCATAGATGCAGTTGGATTACGGTCTATGTATAATGTTATAATGCCCAATCGAATCTCAAAGGAGTCAAGATGAGTAGTATATGCTTGTATGCTTTCTCGATGTTTGTCAGTTGCCCCGCTGTAATTTGTTCACCCGACATGTCATCTATCTTAAGGTGAGCCACCTCTAGTGAACTATGGACCCCGGTCCTTTCTTTTACTATCAATCTACAATCAAATCTTTACTGCTTTGTGTTTACTTTCTACAAACTATTACTTTCTTCCACTCGATACGTTTAATCCTTTGTTTTCAGCAAAACCGGTGAGATTGACAACCTCATCGCAAGTTGGGGACAGAGTTCTGTGGTTGTGTTGTGCAGGTCTCCAAATTGCTATTGGCACTGGTAGTGCTCCCTGCCAAAGCTCAGCTAGCTACACCTTTGGAGTGTTTCCTTGCTCCTACTAGATTGATAACCTTGGTTTCATAACTGAGGGAAAACTTACTACTGTGCTCATCATACCTTCCTCTTGGGGTTCCCCACTGAGCTCGTTAATACACGAGTCAGCAATCTCCTTCGACGAAGGATCGGGGGCGTAGCCTTCTGCTGTGGTAGTTGCGGAGGTTCTACTGATAGATCATTGAACTTTCCGCGGTGATCACGCGTGCCTCATCGAGGAGGTCGACGGAATCTTCGAGTGCGAGAGTTGACTCCTGCTTGCTATATGCAACCACCCACGGGGCTTTGTAGCGTACTTCTGCGGGTAGCACCGCTTCAGTGCCATGCACCATGAAGAACAGAGTGTAGCCCGTGGCGCTATTTGGAGTTGTGCGGGCTCCAAAGTAGAGACTGTGGCTTGTCTGGCCAGCATCCAACGGCTTGTTCGAGTAGTCGAAGGAGTCGCTTCTTGATTCCGTTCGCAGACGAGGCCGTTGGCCTTTTCGACTAGACCGTTGGTTTGAGGGTGAGCCACCGAGGCGTAGCTAATGTTGATTCCCAGGTTTTCACAGAATTCCTGGTACTCCTTGGAGGTGAAGTTTGTCCCATTGTCCGTGATGATGCTATGTGGTACTCCAAAACGGTAGACGATGGACTCGAAGAACTTGACGGTGCTGGCTCTTGACTGATTCGTCATCGGCATGGCCTCGATCCACTTGGTGAATTTGTCGACCACGACCAGGAGGTAGACATAGCCTCCTCGTGAGGACTTTAGGAGCTTGCCGACCATGTCGAGTCCCCATTGTGCGAAGGGCCAAGCCAATGGTATTGGCATGAGTTCTGCGCCAGGTGCGTGTGGTTTGTCCGTGAATCACTGGAAAGCATTGCAGCGCTGGACGATTTCCTTGGCGTCGCGCATGGCCGTGGGCCAATAAAATCTAGCTCGCAGAGCTTTGGCGATGAGGGCGCGACTGCCAGCATGGTGTCCGCAAGTGCCTTCATGTATGTCGAGGAGGACGGCCCTTCCATCCCCGTTGGAGACGCACCGTTGAAGTACTCCTGTGATGCTGTGCTTGTATAGTTCGCCGTTGATGAGGGTGAATTCCTTGGATCATCGCGTGATGTGCCGCACATCAGTCGGGTCATCTGGCAGCCTCTTGCTGAGCAGATATGTGATGTACGGCTGTGTCTAAGATGGCTCGATAATCATGACCTCTATTGAGCCTTCAGGTCCTATACCAAGCTCCATGTCATCGAGTGCCATTGGCTCATTGGGTGGCGTAGCCCCCGAGTCTATTGACGTGCTTACTTTCTTCTCTAGGGCCTTGGGCTTGATGGAGCGTTCCCAGATGCGCTCGAGGAATACCCCAGGTGGTATTGGGGCACAGGTGGAGCCGATGTTGGCGAGTATATCCGCATCTTCATTGCTTTCGTGGCCAACGTGTCGCAACTCCAGCCATCAAAGTCTCCCTCGAGTGTGTCATAGAGGTCGCGATAGGCGATCATGTGGTCGCTCAGTGCGTCGCACTCGTGCATCGTTTGGTTGACCACCAGCTTGGAGTCACCATAGATGATGAGCCTCTTGGCGCCGCAAGCTTTCTCCATCCGCATTCCATGGATTAAGGCTTCGTACTCGGCTTCGTTATTAGAGGCTGTGAACTGCATTCGCAGAACATACTTCATATTTTCTCCTTGGGGCGATGTCAGTATGACACCTGCGCCAGCTCCGTCCTTTCGCTTGGACCTGTCGAAGTGCATTGTCCAGAGATAGGACATATCTGGTTTGTCGGGGAGCTGGTTCTCCGTCCACTGCATGAGGAAGTCTGGGAGAACTTGCAACTTGATCGCGTCGCGCTTCTCATATGTGATGTCTCGTGGAGACAGTTCGATTCCCCAGAGCGTGACTCGTCCGGTGGCGTCAGGATTATTGAGTATATGCTCGAGCGGGGCGTCGTTTACCACCACGATTGGGTGCTCCTGGAAGTAGTGACGCAGTTGCCTAGCTGTCATGAAGACGCCATATGCCAGCTTCTAGTAGTGCGGGTACTGCTGATTTGTTGGCGTGAGCACCTCGCTAAGGTAGTATACTGGGCGCTGGACCCTATGGATTTTATTTTCTTCAGCTCGCTCCACAACGAGCACAGTGCTGACCACCTGGTTGGTGGCGGAGATGTATAGCAGCATCGGTTCCTTTTCGTGAGGCGTCACCAGTACTGGCGAGGTGGATAGTAGACGATTGAGGTCTTCGAATGCTTCTTGTGCTTTGTCTGTCCACTCGAACTTGTCAGCTTTGCGGAGGAGTTGGTACAAGGCCAGTGCCTTTTCACCCATTCGACTGATGAATCGACTGAGCGCTGCAATTCGCCCAGCCAGCTGCTAGACGCCTTTTACGTTCTTCGCTTCTCCATGGCCAGTATGGCCTTTATTTTTGTCGGGTTTGCTTCGATCCCTCTCGCAGAGATGAGATACCTGAGTAGTTGCCCAGATGGTACGCTGAAGGCGCATTTGTCCGGATTGAGCTTGATCCGATAGCGGTCGAGGTTAGCGAAGGTCTCGCGGAGATCGTCGATTAACCTGGCTTCCTCTTTGGTTTTGATGATGATGTCGTCAACGTAGACTTCGATATTCTAACCAAGTTGGTTCTTGAGGCAAGCCTGCATGCACCGCTGATAGGTAGCTCCCGCGTTTTTTAGCCCGAAGGGCATCGTGTTGTAGCAGAACACACCAAAAGGTGTTGTGAATGCTGTTTTCTCCTGGTCTTCCTCCTTCATTTGAATCTGGTTGTAGCCTGAGTAGGCATCGAGGAAGTAGAGGCGCTCGCATCCTGTTGGCGCGTGGTTGACGTGGGAGCTTCTTATTCTTCAGTCCCCGGCAACGTCACTAGAAAATAGCTTGATATCTACGCACTTCTATTCTTGTAGACAGTTGTTGGGCCTCCAAGTGCAGAGGTTTGTAGAACAGCAGCAAGTTTCCCTTAAGTGGATTACCCAAGGTTTATCGAACTCAGGGAGGAAGTGGTCAAAGGTATCCCTCTCAAGCAACCCTGCAATCAAGATACAAGAAGTCTCTTGTGTCCCCAACACACCCAATACACTTGTCAGGTGTATAGGAGCACTAGTTTGGCGAAGAGATAGTGAAATTAGAGTGGTATGGATATAAGACAACGCTGCCAGAAAATAGCTTGATGGTGTAGAAGAGACTAAAGGCATACTGAAATAAAGATGGCAGCAAGCAAACATGTAACAGAACTAGTTGCAAATGGTGTTTCAATTTTTAGAAACAAGGCCTAGGGATCATACTTTCACTAGTGAACACTCTCATATAAATATCTTCTCTTCATGATAATACTCTGAAATACTCTCCGGTTGGACACTCTAATCCATGGTAGGGCTATAACAGCACTCCTCAAAGTCTACTTTCCCCATCTAGATGAAGGAGATATGCACTAGAGGCAAATAATAAATAGGTTTTTATTGTCATATCTCAATTAGTTTATAATAGTTTCATATTGTGCTATAACTGAGCCAAGTAGAAACATTGGTACATGTGTGATATGAAACAACAAAGTCCCTAGTAGCCTCTATTCATACTAGTTCGTTGGTCATGAAGATGATCTGGGTTTCAAGATCATGGGCATTTATGCTGACTGACAACGAGATCATATCATTGGAGAATTATGTGGTTGGACATTCCTCGAAGGATTGCAACACGATCAATTCATATAGTTCATTGTTGCAACATCTATACCTAGACTCCTTCTCCTTAGACCGTGAGCTCATATTACTCACTGTTTCCCTAGGCTGCTTAGACTGCATCAACCGTCATCTGGTAATACGGTGGCCATAAGGTGTACGTTGGGTATTCCGAAGGAACAGTAGATGACATGTGACTGCAAGACCGGGATTTGTTCACCCACATGACAGGTAAAGATACATACGGCCGACTTGGTGAGATTACATCTATAAATGTTGCAACATGTGACTAGGTCACGGCGATGTAATATCATGGTAACAAGAAAACATAACTTGTTGTGAACGAGATTGAACAAAGGTATGGGATACCAGTGATCGGATCTTGGACAAGTTGTATCGAGAAACAAAAGGAAGAGGATGCTACATTTAGATGGTTCAAACGGCATTGTCATCAAGAATGCATAGGGGTCACATGGACATCCCTGGTCCCTCTGTTGATCATTGATATAGATCATGTCTAGAGCATTCCCGAGCCGTGAGAGGATACACTTAAGGGTACGATGAGAGCGATCATTCGTAAGACAGAATCATAGTAGATAAAGCCGGAATCGTTCCGCGGAGAGATCCGAAGTTGTTCGGAGAAAGAATAGAGAAAAAGACCAAAAAAGTGTTTTTGGATAAATGGGAATTTAAATATATATTTATTATATGTTAATTGTGAATTAATACATTCTAAATAATATTTAAGTTAAGATTTATAAAGACAACTTTTTTATTAAGATATCCAAAGTTTAATGATGAAATGACACTGCAGTTTAAGTCATTTTGGTTATTGCAGGTTCTTTATGAAAGATCAGGGTCCTAGATGCTTAATATAGAGACTTTGCAAAACCATGCCTCTTGGGCAGAATGATTAAAACTCCGCATTCTGGTAAAACGGTGATATGCGAAGAAATGTTGAATCTTATACATAGTGATGTATCATATTTTCAACAAGTAGTGGAAATCATTTATTGTGGACTTAAGTGAATAAGTGTATTTACTTAATGAAACATGAAGTTTGAAATGATTTGAATTGTTCAAATGAGTTCATAACTAAATGGGATATTGAATTAACTGGATTAACAAGTCTCTTCAATTTGATCGACATGACTAAAGTATTCAAGTTAAATTTAGCATAAAAGGAACTTGTAAAAGATGTTTCACAAATTATGATAATTGGATGAATTCAAACTATGTTGAAATGTCTAAACATCATAATCATTTTGTATTAGATACATATTATCTCTTATCCGGGTTATAGTTGTCATTTAGAGTTAAAGATTAAAATAAGCAAACACTCATTTGAAATACAAAGGAACATCTAAAAGATTCGTGGAAACAGCACCATAAGTGTTATGGCACATTCGAGTTTCTGGAGATTTCGACAAGTCGAAATCGTGGTGAATAAACAAGTCTTCGTAGAGCATTCTTAGGAAGCTATGAATGCATGTTCCACAAAGGGCCAAAACCTATTGTCCAAACTTGATGTGTCTTGATGAAGATACAGGTGGAAGAAAGTAGAAAAGATCAAAACAAAGTATTAGCCATTACCTCCGAATTGTGGAGTGGCGCAGCGGAATTTGTTTCGTGAATCCAAACTCTACAAATAGAGGAGAAACCAATGATAATGATCATAAAGTTTCAGTGAATACTTTTACTAAAGAAAGTAGGATTCAACTATATATTCTACAAGTTTGTAGAATTATATTATTGATTCACTTGTCATGTTTTGAACAAGACATACCTACGAAATACAAAGAAGCGTGATAGACCTAAGTACAAGAAATGAATAGTCATTGAAATCTCGTTAGTGGAATTCTCGATTTGATGATGATCAAGGAATTTTGGAATGTCCAAGATTATTGAGAGGACCTAGATTTGAGTGGGAGCAAATCAGCTTGGCTAATTCATAATATGTAGCTGACATATTTTGAGTGGGAGCTAAGTGAAATCCCTAGATCTCAAACATGAATGTCATATTTGAGTGGGAGCTTGAAATCCCTAGATCTCAAACATGAATGTCATATTTGAGTGGGAGCGTGAAATCATTATGGAATATGTAGACGATATATGTGAATGATGTGATTGGTGTTATTAGTATTTAAGTTAAGGATGAAGTTGAAGTTATTAAACAATAATATCTATCGAGATAGATTAGTAAGTTTAATAAACACTGAATGTCAAATGCTTCCTAGACTTGATTCTGAAAGATGTTCAGAATGTCCTAAGCAAGATTCTGAAGTAGCTCAGAATGGAACAAGGTAAGAAAGAAGTTCTTACTGTATGAAGCATTGAGTTAGTATCGCAACTATGGTTGAAAGAAATAGATGCGTTGCATCTCCTATGCCTCAGTCATAGGTTCTTTCATAAAACCATGTTGTATACTCGACATAATGTGACCCAAGGTTCTGGTTGGAAGGACAATGTCTTAATTATAAGAACGTGCCTTTAAGTGATTCCTGAGTTGATCACTGAACCAGAATTAAGTTTGTACATAAATGGTAAGAAGAAATTTAAGTGGCATGGTTGCATTTCATGCACTAAGATCTTCATAGATATAGAAGTATAAAGGCTCCATCTGATGTTATGTATAATGTTATGGTGGGGCTAGTTCGCTTTTAATGTAGAATGATGTGTCCCAGGGCCCAGTGCCCATGAGAAAGCCCTCGAGGTTGATCTAAAGTCACTGTAAGCTCCTAGAATTCGGCCTCGTTCTGCTGCCATGACTATAGTATATACACAAAGGATAGCAAAGTGTGTTTCGAAGTTTAGATGACAACGATGAAAACGACCATCATCATAAACACTAGAAACAAAAGTCTCACTTTGTTGCCAAACAAATACTTCAACCCATTATAAGATAATGGTGTGAATGTCAAAATTAGAAAGACATTAACGATTTGCAAAAGACATAATGATCTGGTAAAACAGAACATGGACATGACGTTCCCCATGAGCATGCATGATCTGTAAACGCATATGGTATATGTATTATATGAGTAAAATGCAAGCTGGATTATTTGTACTCTAGTGCAAGTGGGAGACTGAAGGAGATATGCCCTAGAGGCAAATAATAAATAGGTTTTTATTGTCATACCTCAGTTAGTTTATAATAGTTTCATATTGTGCTATAACTGTGCCAAGTAGAAACATTGGTACATGTGTGATATGAAACAACAAAGTCCCTAGTAGCCTCTATTCATACTAGTTTGTTGGTCACGAAGATGATTTGGGTTTCAAGATCATGGGCATTTATGCCGACTGACAACGAGATCATATCATTGGAGAATGATGTGGTTGGACATTCCTCGAAGGATTACAACAGGATCAAGTCATATAGTTCATTGTTGCAACAGCTATACCTAGACTCCTTCTCCTTAGACTGTGAGCTCATATTACTCATTGTTTCCCTAGGCTGCTTAGACTGCATCAACCGTCATCTGGTAATACGGTGGCCATAAAGGTGTACGTTGGGTATTCCGAAGGAACAGTAGATGACATGTGACTACAAGACCAGGATTTGTTCACCCACATGATGGGTAAAGATACATACGGTCGACTTGGTGATATTACATCTATAAATGTTGCAACATGTGACTAGGTCACGGGGATGTAATATCACGGTAACAAAAAAACATAACTTGATGTGAACTAGATTGAACAAAGGTATGGGATACCAGTGATCGGATCTCAGACAAGTTGTATCGAGAAACAAAAGGAAGAGGATGCTACATTTAGACGGTTCAAACGACATTGTCATCGGGAATGCATAGGGGTCACATGGACATCCCCGGTCCCTATGTTGATCATTGATACAGATCATGTCTCGAGCATTCACGAGCCGTGAGAGGATACACTTAAGTGTACGATGAGAGCAATTATTCGTAAGACGGAATCATAGTAGAGAAAGAGAAAGCAGGAATCGTTCCGTGGAGAGATCCGAAGTTGTTCGGAGAAAGAATAAAGGAAAAGACCGAAAAAGTGTTTTCGGATAAATGGGAATTTAAATATATATTTATTATATGTTAATTGTGAATTAATACATTCTAAATTATATTTAAGCTAAGATTTATAAAGACAACTTTTTTATTAGGCCAAATCCCGGAGGGAAATGGCCTGAGAGAAAAGCTGCAGAAAACGGCAAAGGAAAATAGCATCACTACTGTCATGGGCATGTGTAAGCCGGCCCAAAGGAGGGCGGCCGGTAGTGTGCGCCGCACGGGGCGCTGGGAGCTATGCTTCGCTTGGCGGGCCGCGGCCATCCCAGGCCCACCCGGGAAGCGGAGGCAGACGCAGCTGCCAGCCGCCTCTTTGGCCTTGCTGGGCCGCGAGCACGTGCAGGCCGGACCGCCTCGGGTTGCTCCCTCCCTGCCGCCTCTTACCGCCTTGGGCCGCCGGGGGCGAAAGGCGCACCCGGGCCACTAGACTGGCAGCAGCCGCCTGGCTGCTAGCAGGCCACGTGGTGGGCTCGCCGGCCCACCCGCTGGGGTGTGCTGCAGCTGGCTCTCCAGGCCGCTGTGGGCTGCTGTGCTGGGCCCTTGTTGCTCAACCGGCTGGGGAGCTCTTTTCCCCCTTTTTCTTTGACATTTAGTCCCACGTGGCTTAGCCTTTGAGAAAGGTACACCCCCTCCGCCTATATAAAGGGGTGCCCATGGGAGGACTAAGGACACACAATTGGAGAAGTCCTTTGCTTGACTTTCTCCTCCTCCCTCTCTCTATACCTCGTGACCATGGCCCCTAGTCTGGGATGTGTGATCGATGCACACCTGTAGTACGCCGTTGCACTGCATGGATTCCTAGCCAGATATCAACTTCCGCACTCCCGGCGGGATTGGGGAGCCGGAGGTCTCATCATGCACCGGATGTGTACGAAGACACGAGGCGCAACACTTGGGGCGCTTAAATGTCGTGAGCCGGAGTTGTTGCACGATGAAGATGATGAAGATCAAAAGGAGCAAGGGGTGACCTGTGAGGAGCTTCACGACCTTGAGGTCGGCTACGAGTACGACTACTTCAACCACGTTGCCCGCGGAACGTTAACTGCGTATGGTCTACAAGGGTATGTATTCTATACGCATCGGCCGTTACCGCATTAGTACATAGATAGATCTTAGGCAAAGTTTCCGGGGTTTCATCGTAGGAATTTTTTTATTTTCCGCACCGATCCCCAACAGTGGTATTAGAGCCGATCTATGCGTAGGAGTTCCGTATGGCCAGTACGCACAAGTTTTGTGCGGGCATTGATCCCTTAGTTGTTACCCTCTAACGTGTACTTGTTTATATCGCGGTATTGTTTGATGAAGCGGCCCGGACCGACCTTACGCGTATTCGTACGCGAGACTGGTTCCAGGCTCAGCATACGGCTTGTACCGTATAAGTGGCTAGCGGGTGTCTGTCTCTCATTCGATAGTTGATATAGCATTTACAACGGAGGGCCCCGAAAGGGGTATAGTATAGACAACTGTTGGATCCATGTTGTGGTTGGAAAGTTCGTAGTTTAGAAATGGTTCTATTGCGAAAGCCCTAAACAACCACGTAAAACTTGCAATAGATAAAGTAGAGGCGTCTAAATTTATTTTGTAGGAGGGCATGTGATTATGATATGGCATTGGTCGTTGCGAAGGTAAAATAGTTTACTTTTCTGTTACTAAGTAGTATAGTAATAGTCATCGTTCCGATGGACGACCTGGTGGAGGCGTCGTGGACTTGGCGTCAAACCAAGGGCAAGATGGAGATCATGTCGGAGCGCTCGATGGAGATCAAGGCGCAAGAAAGACCATATCATATCACATTATACATATGATGTTGATACCTGTTTTACATCTTATTGTATGCTAGTATTTAGATACTCAACGGTAGCAAATAAGATGATCCTATTTGATTCCAATGTTCTGTGTGCCCCTTGTGTGTGCACCACCAAGAAAGTTCTTCGGTATGAGGCGATCCAGGGTTACAGGCCTGGGTGTCAGACATATCTACGTCGCATACAGTGGGTGTAAGCCATGTTGCACAGCGAATACATACAAGTTAGGTTTGGCGAGCCTAGCATGTACAGACATGGCCTCGGAACACAAGAGACCGAAAGATCGAGCATGAGTCACATGGATGATGTGATTGACATTAGTGAATGTCTACCTTTGATAATGCACTGATGGCCGTGATGATCGGGGGAGGTGCAGAGGATAGGGATCATGTGATCACTAAAATCGTCCAGGGGATGACCGTTTTAGTGGAGACCAGTTATAAAATGATCTCTCATTATAAACTTAGTCTAGATGTCTGTTTGCAAATATCTTAGTAGATCTTAGCCTATCCCATTGAGGTCCTTTGCGACCATGGGAATATATTGCTTAATTTGGAACTTAGCAAAAGGGTCCAACTTTATAGATTAATACCCACGACTGAGGGATATCCTCGTAAAAGGTGATCTTCTCTTCTTGATACAATAACCATTAGGAGATAATTCGATGACTCCAGAATGTTTGGAAAAACACTTAGCGATCTTGCGTTAGAGTTGAGAACTCTTGGAAGGGCTTGATTGCAAATGGAGGTCATAGATGAAAAGGTATATGTTAGATATACAAATTATAAATGTGGTTCTTGCAGAACTCATTGCAGTTTGCAAAGTATTTGATACTTTTCCCGTTTTGTGAAAACAGGATGATCTGCTTGAGAATTGCTGGATTTGAGACAATGTCGATTGATGACGGCAAGCAAAACAGTTGATGGCCGACATCACCACTTTCCTCAAAGTTTGTCATTTGGATTAGTGGATTTGAATATAAATTTGTAATCCTTGTTTGTGTGTCTTGCTTTTGGCGAGATGATTGTTCATATGAATAAGTTACAAGCCAGTTTGTACTATTCTTATGAACAATACCTTATGGTCACATTATGATTATAAATAAGTTATTCTCATCACTATGCTAATGATAATAGTTTAAACATTTATAAAGGATTAGAATGCTAAAAGATATCCAAAGTTTAATAATGAAATGACACTACAATTTAAGTCATTTTGGTTATTGCGGGTTCTTTATGAAAGATCAGGGTCCTAGATGCTTAATCTAGAGACTTTGCAAAACCATGCCTCTTGGGCAGAATGACTAAAACTCCGCATTCTGGTAAAACGGTGATATGCGAAGAAATGTTGAATCTTATACATAGTGATGTATCATATTTTCAATAAGTAGTGGAAATCATTTATTGTGGACTTAAGTAAATAAGTGTATTTACTTAATGAAACATGAAGTTTGAAATGATTTGAATTGTTCAAATGAGTTCATAACTAAATGGGATATTGAATTAACTAAATTAACAAGTCTCTTTGATTTGATCGACATGACTAAAGTATTCAAATTAAATTTAGCATAAAAGGAACTTGTAAAAGATGTTTCACAAATTATGATAATTGGATGAATTCAAACTATGTTGAAATGTCTAAACATCATAATCATTTTGTATTAGATACATATTATCTCTTATCGGGGTTATAGTTGTCATTTAGAGTTAAAGATTAAAATAAGCAAACACTCATTTGAAATACAAAGGAACATCTAAAAGATTCGTGGAAACAACACCATAAGGGTTATGGCACGTTCGAGTTTCTGGAGATTTCGATAAGTCGAAATCGTGGCGAATAAACAAGTCTTCGTAGAGCATTCTTAGGAAGCTATGAATGCATCTTCCACAAAGGGGCAAAACCTGTTGTCCAAAGTTGATGTGTCTTGATGAAGATACAGGTGGAAGAAAGTAAAAGATCAAAACAAAGTATTAGACATTACCTACGAATTTTGGAGTGGCGTGGCGGAATTTGTTTCGTGAATCCAAACTCTGCAAATAGAGGAGAAACCAATGATAATGATCATAAAGTTTCAGTGAATACTTTTACTAAAGAAAGTAGGATTCAACTATATATTCTACAAGTTTGTAGAATTATATTATTGATTCACTTGTCATATTTTGAACAAGACATACCGACGAAATACAAAGAAGTGTGATGGACCTAAGTACGGGAAATGAATAGTCACTGAAATCTCGTTAGTGGAATTCTCGATTTGATGATGATCAAGGAATTTTGGAATGTCCAAGATTATCGAGAGGACCTAGATTTGAGTGGGAGCAAATCAGCTTGGCTAATTCATAATATGTTGCTGACATATTTTGAGTGGGAGCTAAGTGAAATCCCTGGATCTCAAACATGAATGTCAAATTCGAGTGGGAGTTTCAAATCCCTACATCTCAAACATGAATGTCATATTTGAGTGGGAGCGTGAAATCATTTTGGAATATGTAGACGACATATGTGAATGATGTGATTGGTGTTAATAGTATTTAAGTTAAGGATGAAGTTGAAATTATTAAACAATAAGATCTATCGTGATAGATTAGTAAGTTTAATAAACACTGAATGTCAAATGCTTCCTGGACTTGATTCTGAAAGATGTTCAGAATGTCCTAAGCAAGATTCTAAAGTAGCTCAGAATGGAACAAGGTAAGAAATAAGTTCTTACTGTATGAAGCATTGAGTTAGTATTGCAACTATGGTTGAAAGAAAGAGATGCGTTGCATCTCCTATGCCTTAGTCATAGGTTCTTTCATAAAACCATGTTGTATACTCGACATAATGTGACCCAAGGTTCTGGTTGGAAGGACAAAGTATTAATTATAAGAACGTGTCTTTAAGTGATTCCTGAGTTGATCACTGAACCAGAATTAAGTTTGTACATAAATGTCAAGAAGCAATGTAAGTGGCATGGTTGCATTTCATGCACTAAGATCTTCATAGATATAGAAGTATAAAGGCTCCATCTGATCTGATGTATAATGTTATGGCGGGGCTAGTTCGCTTTTAGCGTAGAATGATGTGTCCCAGTGCCCATGAGAAAGCCCTCGAGGTTGATCTAAAGTCACTGTAAGCTCCTAGAATTCGGCCTTGTTCTGCTGCCATGACTATAGTATATACACAAAGGATAGCAAAGTGTGTTTCGAAGTTTAGATGACAACGATGAAAACGACCATCATCATAAACACTAGAAACAAAAGTCTCACTTTGTTGCCAAACAAATACTTCAACCCATTATAAGATAATGGTGTGAATGTCAAAATTAGAAAGACATTAACGATTTGCAAAAGACATAATGATCTGGTAAAACAGAACATGGACATGATGTTCCCCATGAGCATGCATGATCTGTAAATGCATATGGTATATGGTTTATATGAGTAAAATGCAAGCTGGATTATTTGTACTCTAGTGCAAGTGGGAGACTGAAGGAGATATCCCCTAGAGGCAAATAATAAATAGGTTTTTATTGTCATATCTCAATTAGTTTATAATAGTTTCATATTGTTCTATAACTGTGCCAAGTAGAAACATTGGTACATATGTGATATGGAACAACAAAGTCCCTAGTAGCCTCTATTCATACTAGTTCGTTGGTCACGAAGATGATCTGGGTTTCAAGATCATGGGCATTTATGCCGACTGACAATGAGATCATATCATTGGAGAATGATGTGGTTGGACATTCCTCGAAGGATTGCAACACGATCAAGTCATATAGTTCATTGTTGCAACATCTATACCTAGACTCCTTCTCCTTAGACCGTGAGCTCATATTACTCACTGTTTCCCTAGGCTGCTTAGACTGCATCAACCGTCATCTGGTAATACGGTGGCCATAAAGGTGTACGTTGGGTATTCCGAAGGAAGAGTAGATTACATGTGACTGCAAGACCAGGATTTGTTCACCCACATGACGGGTAAAGATACATACGGTCGACTTGGTGAGATTACATCTATAAATGTTGCAACATGTGACTAGGTCACGGGGATGTAATATCACGGTAACAAGAAAACATAACTTGTTGTGAACGAGATTGAACAAAGGTATGGGATACCAGTGAACGGATCTCGGAAAAGTTGTATCGAGAAACAAAAGGAAGAGGATGCTACATTTAGACGGTTCAAATGGCATTGTCATCAGGAATGCATAGGGGTCACATGGACACCCCTGGTCCCTCTGTTGATCATTGATATAGATCATGTCTAGAGCATTCCCGAGCCGTGAGAGGATACACTTAAGGGTATGATGAGAGCGATCATTCGTAAGACGGAATCATAGTAGAGAAAGCCGGAATAGTTCCGCGGAGAGATCCGAAGTTTTTCAGAGAAAGAATAAAGGAAAAGACCGAAAAAGTGTTTTCGGATAAATGGGAATTTAAATATATATTTATTATATGTTAATTGTGAATTAATACATTCTAAATAATATTTAAGTTAAGATTTATTAAGACAAAATTTTTATTAGGCCAAATCCCGGAGGGAAATGGCCTGAGAGAAAAGCTGTAGAAAACGGCAAAGGAAAACAACATCACTGCTGTCGTGGGCCTGTGTAAGCCGGCCCAAAGGAGGGCGGCCGGTAGTGTGCGCCGCACGGGGGCGCTGGCGCTATGCTTCGCTTGGCGGGTCGCGGCCATCCCAGGCCCACCCGGGAAGCGAAGGCAGACGTCGCTGCCAGCCGCCTCGTTGGCCTTGCTGGGTCACGAGCGCGTGCAGGCCGGCCCGCCCCGGGCTGCTCCCTCCCTGCCGCCTCGTACCGCCTTGGGCCGCCGGGGTCGAAAGGCCCACCCGGGCCACTCGACTGGCAGCCGCCGCCTGGCTGCTAGCAGGACGCGTGGTGGGCTCGCCGGCCCACCCGCTGGGGTGTGCTGCAGCTGGCTCTCCAGGCTGCTGTGGGCTGCTGTGATGGGCCCTTGTGGCCCAGCCGGCTCGGGAGCTCTTTCCCCCTTTTTTTTGACATTTAGTCCCACATGGCTTAGCCTTTGAGAAAGGTACACCCCCTCCGCCTATATAAAGGGGTGCCCATGGGAGGACTAAGGACACACAATTGGAGAAGTCCTTTGGTTGACTTTCTCCTCCTCCCTCTCTCTATACCTCGTGACCATGGCCCCAAGTCTAGGTTGTGCGATCAAGGCACACCTGTAGTACGCCGTTGCGCTACAGGGATTCCTAGCCGTATATATACTTCTGCACTCCCGGCGGGATCGGGGAGCCGGAGGTCTCATCGTGCACCGGATGTGTACGAAGACACGAGGCGCAACACTTGGGGCGCTTAAATGTCGTGAGCCAGAGTTATTGCACGATGAAGATGATGAAGATCAAGAAGGAGCAAGGGGTGACCTACGAGGAGCTTCACGACCTTGTGGTTGGCTACGAGTACGACTACTTCAACCACGTTCCCCGCGGAACGTTAACCACGTACTGTCTAAAAGGGTATGTATTCTATACGCATCGGCCGTTACCGCATTACTACATAGATAGATCCCAGGCAAAGTTTCTAGGGTTTCATCCTATGAAATTTTTTGTTTTCCGCATCGATCCCCAACACTAGACAACCCCATACTGTCACCTTGCGCTCTAGATGGTTCCAACAAACACCAAAATTTCATAGAGACATCCAACTCCAAATATAACTCATAACAAGTATTTGTAATCTCTAGCCTAAGTGTCACCATGGTGTGCACGCTGTCACTTTCACACACATGGGGGGAGCATAGATCTATTAAAGCACTTGAGTAGCAAGGTAGATCTACTTGATTACAAAGCTCATGATCACAATATGATCATGCATAGAGAGAGATGAACACATAGCTACCGGTAGAACCCTTAGCCTCGAGGAAGAACTACTCCCTCATCATCATGGAAATCAGCAATGGTGATGGAGATGGTGGTGGAGATCGATGGAGATGGCTCTGGGGGCACCTCCCCGTCTCGGCAGGGTGCCGGAACAGAGACTTTCTATCCCCCGAATCTCCCCTTCGGTGGCGGTGGCGCTGTGGAACTTTTCGTGGCTGGAGGCTTGACGATCTAGGGTTTTTGCATCGGGAGGCATCTTATAGGAGAAGAGGCAAGGTTGGTGGGCGGCCAGGGGGCCCACACTACCTGGTGGTGCGGCCGGGGCTAGCCCGCGCCACCACATGGTGTGGCCGCCCTGTGGCCCCTCTCCGTCTCGTCTTCTGGCTCCGTGAGTCTTTCGGTAAAATATCAAATTTGGCTTTTGTCCGGTCCGATTCTGAGAATATTCATTTTCTGACTTTCGTGGAACCAAAAACAGCAGAAAACAGGCAACTGGCACTGTGGCATCTTATTAATAGGTTAGTCCAAGAAAGTCTATGAAAAGTACTCCAACGTATGGACAAAACATAAGAAAGTATATACTAAACAAGCATGGAACATCAAAAATTATAGATACGTTTGCAACGTATCAACATCCCCAAGCTTAACTCCTGATCGTCCTCGAGTAGATAAGTGATAAAAAGAAAAGAATAATTTTTGAGGTGACATGCACCATCACAATCTTGATCAAGGCATTTATAAAACATTGATAGCTGGGATCATAGTACTTTAACATAGCATGAAAGATAAAGTTCTAGCAATAAGACATAGCAACTATGTTGCAACATGAAAAGGCATAAACAAAAGATTCATGAATAACAATGCTTTGCAAGATGTTTGTTTGTTTCACATAAAGAAAACATAGCATAGTGACATTCAGCTTGTCCCTCATAGAGTAGCAAATATAAATGCATAGGACACCTTCAAAGTTCATAAGAGTGACTAGATACAAATAGTTTAAAACAAGCAATATCAAAGCTATGCATCAATTAACAAGTCTTGGGACAATGCACATAGAACTAAGAATGGCCACTATGCTCTCAAAGTAGGTGCATAAAGATAGAAGGTGGAGACTCAACATAAAAGTAAAAGAAAGGCCTTCATAGAAGGAAGTAGGGATTCAAGTCTCATAAAGAGCTTCCAAAAATTATGGTACTTATTAACTTTCAGCTCTCATTGCCCCTATCATAAGCATCTTGAAGGTGATTAAGGTTGAAGTGACACAACTAAGAGGATATGCTTGACAGGTGATAAGCTGAAATCTCATGCCCCTTACTTACGAAGACCGAACCTCATGCTACTCAACTTTAGTCACAAGTAAGATCTTGTCATTGTAAGTACATATGTATCATAGAGAACCGCCAACGGGGTACCCCTTGCACATGATACAGGAGCTATCCCATAATCAAAATGACAAGGCAAGTAGACAATGAGCATCTCAGCGATCTTTTTATTTGCTATTTGCATAGGTTTTTATTGAGGATGCTTCATAGAGTGCTCATTATACATATGCTGCAAGTTTCCACCATGATTAGGTATGGCTTAGGCTAGCAGCCCAAGCGTTTCTCTAACACAAATACAAACTCCATGATCTTACAAGTTCCCCTTTTATTTCACACCGCCGCGATCCATAAGCAAAAGAACATGATATCAATGGGGTACAAAGTACAAGTGCAATGTTGAAAGCGTTCCCCATGATACATGGTTCTGCTAATTTCAACTTATAAAGCGCAAGCATATACACAACAAAGATGGACGCAATTGTTCAAGTTTATTAAGGGCAAGAAAAGTAAAGTGTGCCATCAAGTTCGTGAGAGCTTTAATCACTAGTTTTCTCATAACAAGTTTAATTTGGAAGGTAAACAAAAGCATGAATATACTTGGAATAGCAAATTAGAATAGGTAGGTATGGTGGACTCTTTGGAATAACTTGGTTTTAGGAGTTGATGCATGAGTGGAACTCACACTTGGTTATGGAGGCTCGCAAAAGACTGGGAGCGACCAACTAAGAGAGAAATAATGGCCATAATTATGCAGAGCGACAAAACATTATTAATCAAAGCATAAAGTGATACTTCAAGTCGAGAACTAAAGGATAATAAAGGCTATGGTGACTTGGGATAGTCATAAAATGGTGTGAGCATGCGCCAAGTCAACCCAAATAAAGCATTAAAGGAGAATACCACAATACTATGCTTTAATATGCTAAAACAACGCATGATTCTTCCAAGGCACATTAAGCAATCTCAATTGTTTATAACATGTCATGCTACAGGAAAGAATACTAAGCATAAAGCCAAATCAATATCAAGCATGGCATGACAAAGCATAGGCCACAGTCAAAAACAAGCTCCCTTTACCACTTATAAGCATGAACTTTCCTACTCTTTTCCAATCCAAACCAACTTATTTCAAAGAACTCACAAAGATAATAATAAATAAAGATCAGTGAGCTTGTCTCACAAATCCGAAAATAAGAACTAAAAAGTTCTAAGCTGAAAGCAGAAGAAAACTAAGGCTAAACACAGTGCTAGCAAAAGAGAACACTCACAAAACAATAAGAATGATAACTAGAGTGTTCTAGGCAATGAATAACGGGGTGTGTCTCTCTCCAAAAGAAGTGTGTTGGGATCCAACAAACTTATTCAAGAAAACTAAGCAAAAGTAAACTAAAAACAAAAACAAATACACTCCAAGAATAACACAACAGTGCATGAAACAATAAAAATGAAGTGTTTGGAAGAAACCTGGGATTTTTTATTGATGAAGAAGGGGATGCCTTGGGCATCCCCAAGCTTTGACGCTTGTACTTCTTGGATATTTCTTGGGGTGACACGCGTGGCATCCCCAAGCTTGAGATTTAGTCCATTCTTCATCTCATTACATCATTCCTTCCATACACCTGAAATTTTTCCTTCATACAAAACTTCACACAATCTTATTAGCAACATTAGTGCACTCAAGATAATAAGTATTTGGGTTCAGTTTCAACACCAATAAAACTTCCATTAAAACACAAGCTACTGTAGCACTTCCCTCAAAAAGCTCAATTCCCCAAAAGAAATCAAAAAGGAACCAACAAGAAGCAAATGCAAATAATGGCAGAAATCTGTCAAAACATACCAATAGGTAAAAACGAATTTTTTCGAAGACCTTCTGTTGCTCAAATCAAAAAGTGTTGAACTAAAGAAAGTTAGATAACAACCTGGGGCAGAAGCACAAAACTTGATGCCTCAAAACAATGTACAGATATTTTACATGAATTTTTACGGTCAAACTCAAAAATCTGTTTCGGGACAACAACTTTCCCAATCATTACTTCTCTCTCATTAAAGGTTACTCTTGGCACAAAAAACAAATAAAAAGGATAAGGAGCGGTTATTACAGAGCTAAATAACTTCCAAGTCTCGTCTAAAACTTTTGGGATATCTCCCAATAAGTACTTTTCTTTAACGCCTTTAAGTTAGGCATAATAGTTTGAGAAGATGCTCACATAGGAGATATGAATTGAAGTAAAATAGAGCATCA
This sequence comes from Avena eriantha, assembly GCA_910589775.1. Lineage (NCBI taxonomy): Eukaryota > Viridiplantae > Streptophyta > Magnoliopsida > Poales > Poaceae > Avena > Avena eriantha. The sequence continues at coordinate 304,591,228 of OU342740.1, read as the reverse complement.
AGAAGCAATTTCAAAGCACATTTAAGTCTAACCCACTTCCTATGCATAGGAATCTTGTAAAGAAACAAGTCATGAAAGCACAAAGCAACAAGCATAGTAAAGCAAAACAAGTGCAACTTCAAGACTTTCAACAAAAAAGGGGAAACTTAATATTATTGAGATGCATAAAACCATGTTTCCCTCTCTCATAATAACTTTCAGTAGCATCACGAATAAAGTTAACAATATAACTATCACATAAAACATTCTTATCACGAGCCACATGTATAAAACAATTATTACTCTCCCTATAAGAATAGTCATTCTTATTAATCATAGTGGGAGCAAATTCAACAAAATAGCTATCATTATTATTCTCATCACCATAATCATCAAATATAGGAGGCATATTGTAATCATAATCAATTTTCTCCTCAATAGTAGGTAGACTGAAAATAACATAGTCATCATTGTAATCATCATATATTGGAGGTGTAGTATCATCATAAGCAACAGAATAACTATGTTCTAAAGCTGGGGAACTAAAAAGATCATTTTCATAAAAACTAGCATCCCCAAGCTTACACTTTTCCATAGCATTAGCAATAATGGTGTCCAAAGAATTCATACTAACAACATTGCTATTAGCATGCAAATAAAGTTCCATAGGTTTTTTAATTTTCTCTTCAAACACTTCATGTCCTAACTCAAGATAAATACTATAAAGCTCTCTAATTTTTTTGTTGTTTTTTGTTAAACCTAACTAGTGAAAACAAGAAACAAAGACAAAATTGCAGAATCTAAAGGAAATAACTTTGAGCACTCACATCGGAGGATGTGAGTACCTTTTACCTTACCTCCCCGGCAACGGCGCCAGAAAATACTTGCTAGCGCATGGTTGACGTGGGAGCTTCTTCTTCTTTAGTCCCCGGCAACAGCGCCAAAAAATAGCTTGATGTCTATGCACTTCTATTCTTGTAGACAGTTGTTGGGCCTCCGAGTGCAGAGGTTTGTAGAACAGCAGCAAGTTTCCCTTAAGTGGATTATCCAAGGTTTATCGAACTCAGGGAGAAGTGGTCAAAGGTATCCCTCTCAAGCAACCCTGCAATCAAGATATAAGAAGTCTCTTGTGTCCCCAACACACCCAATACACTTTTCAGGTGTATAGGTGCACTAGTTCGGCGAAGAGATAGTGAAATACAAGTGGTATGGATATAATACAACGGTGCCAGAAAATAGCTTGATGGCGTGGAAGAGACTAAAGGCAAACTGAAATAAAAATGGTAGCAAGCAAACATGTAACAGATCTAGTTGCAAATGGTGTTTCAGTGTTTAGAAACAAAGCCTAGGGATCATACTTTCACTAGTGAACACTCTCATATAAATATCTTCTCTTCATGATAATACTCTGAATTACTCTCCGGTTGGACACTCTAATCCATGGAAAGGCTATAACAGCACTCCTCAAAGTCCGCTTTCCCCATCTAGATAACCCCACATTGTCACCTTGAGCTCTAGATGGTTCCAACAAACACCACAATTTCATAGAGACATCCAACTCCAAATATAACTCATAACAAGTATTTGTAATCTCTACCTAAGTGCCACCATGGTGTGTGCGCTATCACTTTCACACACATGGGAAGATCAAAGATCTATTAAAGCACTTGAGTAGCAAGGTAGATCTACTTGATTACAAAGCTCATGATCACAATATGATCATGCATAGAGAGAGATGAACACATAGCTACCGGTAGAACCCTTAGCCTCGAGGAAGAACTACTCCCTCATCATCATGAAAATCAGCAATGGTGATGGAGATGGTGGTGGAGATCGATGGAGATGGCTCCGGGGGCACCTCCCCATCTCGGCAGGGTGCTGGAACAGAGGCTTTCTATCCCCTGAATCTCCCCTTCGGTGGTGGTGGCGCTGTGGAACTTTTCGTGGCTGGAGGCTTGACGATCTAGGGTTTTTGCATCGGGAGGCATCTTATAGGCGAAGAGGCAAGGTCGGTGGGCGGCCAGGGGGCCCACACCACCTGGTGGCATGGCCAGGGCTAGCCTGCGCCACCACATGGTGTGGCCGCCATGTGGCCCCTCTCCATCTCGTCTTCTTGCTTCATGAGTCTTCCGGTAAAATATCGACTTTGGCTTTGTCCGGTCCAATTCCGAGAATATTCATTTTCTGACTTTCCTAGAACCAAAAACAGCAGAGAACAGGCAACTGGCACTGGGGCATCTTGTTAATAGGTTAGTCCAAGAAAGTCTATGAAAAGTACTCCAAAGTGTGGACAAAACATAAGAAAGTAGATACTAGACAAGCATGGAACATCAAAAATTATAGATAAGTTTGCAACGTATCACATCCCGCGGTGGAGTCGATTATCTGATCGATCTGTGGCAATAGGAAGTGATCCTTTTGGCAGTACTTGTTCAAGGAGGTGAAGTCCACGCACATCCGCAGGATATCCGTGTCCTTTTTAGGCACAAGCACTGTATTTGCAAGCCAGGTGCTTTCCTTGATCTCGCGTATGAAATTTGCGTCGAGGAGTCTATTGATCTCCATACCGACCGCTTTGGCTCTTGGTTCAGATAGTCATCGTATTGCTACTTGACTGGCCTTGCGTCTGGATTCACGTTGAGTGATTGCTTGGCGAATTCCCTAGGAACTCCTGGCATGTCCACTGGACACCAGGCAAAGATTTCCCAGTGCTCGCGGAGGAATTCGATGAGCGCGAGTTCCTATGCGGAACTCAAGTTGTTGGCGATGAGGGCAGTCTTGGTCCCGTCCGTTGGGTGGACCTGGACTTTCTTTGTGTGCATCGACGAGTCGAAGGACAGGTCATGTGAACTTGGCCTGCTCAGGGGAGGCAGACTATTGTCTGTCGACTCCTTTAGTTTTGCGTGTTCCTCTTGTATGCCAAAGGACTGGGAGATTCTGTTGAATTCCCTGTCGTAGCTATCAGACCTCTCGAAGCTTCCGTTGATTGTGATGATGTTGTTTGGTCCTGGCATCTTCATCTACAGATAGGCATAGTGTGGTACCGCATGAACCTCGCGAACGCGACACGTCCGAGGATGCAGTGGTACTGTGAGGGCCAGTCGACAACTTCAAAGTCGATGCGCTCTCGCCGAAAATTTTGTGGCATGCCAAAGATGACGTCAAGGTTGATCTTGCCCAGGGGGTACACTCCCTTCCTTGGAACGATGCCATGGAAAGTCATATATGAGACTTCCAGACATGTCAGGGGGATCCGCATTGCTCGCAAGGTACTCGCGAACATGAGGTTAATGCCGCTTCCGCCGTCCATGAAGACACGACTCATCTTGAACCCGCCGATCTGCGTCTCGAGTACCAGGGGACAGTGGCCTGGGTGGGGTACTTGATGCAGGTGGACGCTTTTGTCGAAGGTGATGCAGGACTCACTGCCACTAAGGTACTCAGTGGTGGATGGCGGGGAGTTCGTCGCCAAATTGACTTGGCGAGTGATTGTCTTCTATGCCTGATTTGAGGGGTGACCCTTTTGGATCATTCCCATGTTTCCAAATGGTTGAGGGTATGCCTCGCCTCCATGGTTGTGGGCTGGTGCAGCCGCAGGTGGTGGTGGTCCGGGCGGTGGTGGAGGAGCTCCATGTGCCACAGTGCTTGGGGCAGCTCCATAACCCTGGTTGATCGTGTTGTGATTCATATGGGTCAAGCCCTCGTGGATTTTGAGGAACTCGAGGCAATCCTTTAGAAGGTGGCTGGACTTTTTGTTGTCGTCGTGCTTGTCGATGTAGAAGTGCACGTTGCATGGTCCGGACAGTTTGTCCTGGATGGATGTTGCGGGTGCCTCTTCACGAATGCGGCATTGCTACACCTGCGAGGTTTTCCCAGCACCGCGGTATCCACCGCTGCGATATCAGTTGTTGTGGTTGTCATCGCATTTGTCGGCGTAGCCGAGTGCGATCATGGCGACTTTGTTGCGTTCCTTGTATCTGCGCATTCGATGTTTACCTCGGCGGTCGCGTCTGCGCCCGAGGTCCTCATCGTCATTGGAGTAGGCACGGTTTTTCACCGAGTCCTCTCCATCGGCCCACCGATTCGCGATTTCCATCAGGTGATGTGATACGTTGCTAACATATCCATAATTTTTGATGTTCCATGCTTGATTTTATCTACTTTCTTGTGTTTTGTTCCAACTTTGGAGTACTTTCTATACACTTTCTTGGAATAACCTATTAACAAGAGCCACAGTGCCAGCTGCCTGATTTCTGATATTTTTGGTTCCAAGAAAGTCAGAAAATGAATATTCTCGGAATTGGACGGGACAAAAGCCAAAGTCAGTTTTTCACCAGGGACATAAGGAGCCAGAATACCAGACGGAGAGGGGCCAGGGGGCTGACACACCACCTAGCCGCGGGGCCCAGCCTGGCCCATGCCAGGGGGTGGTCTAGCCGCCTCCGGCACCCCCTCGGCCTCCCCTTTCGCCTAAAAGATGCCTCCAATACAGAAACCCTAAGTACCCGATCAAAATTCCATGAAAGAGTCTATAGCCGTCGTCATCTCCATCCCTAGATCGGGAGGGCTCTGAAGCTCTTCTTGGCACCCTGCCGGAGAGGGGAATTCACCCTGGAGGACTTCTTCATCATCATGCAAGCCTCCGGTGTGATGCGTGAGTAGTTCATCTCTAGACTACGGGGCCATGTAGTAGCTAGATGGCTGGTTCTCCTCCTTTGTGCTATCATGTTTAGATCTTGTGAGCTCCGTTCATGATCAAGATTATCTATTTGTAATTCTACATGTTGTGTTTGCGGGGATCCGATGGATATTGAGATGCTATTTAAAATTGATTATTGATTCTATTGTGTCTTTGTTATTTGTGATCTTGCATGCTTTCTGTTGTTAGTAGCTATCTTGGCCAAGTAGATTCTAGCAACTCCAAGAGTTAGTATTTATGCTCGATACTGGGTTCATGCCTCTGGTAATCTAGGGAAGTGACAGAAATCTCTAAGGTACTAGATGTGTTGTTGCTACTAGGGAGAAAACAACAATCCTTTATTCATAGAACAATCATATTGTTTACTTTACATGCAATTCGTAATGCAATTATCCGTTGCTTGCAACCTAATACTGGAGGGGGTTCGGATGATAACCTGAAGGTGGATTATTAGTCATAGATGCAGTTGGATTACGGTCTATGTATAATGTTGTAATGCCCAATCGAATCTCAAAGGAATCAAGATGAGTAGTATATGCATGTATGCTTTCTCGATGTTTGTCAATTGCCCCGCTGTAATTTGTTCACCCAACATGTCATCTATCTTAACGAGAGCCACCACTAGTGAACTATGGACCACGGTCCTTTCTTTTACCATCAATCTACAATTAATTGTTTACTGTTTTTGTGTTTACTTTCTACAAACTATTACTTTCTTCCACTCGGTACATTTAATCCTTTGTTTTCAGCAAAACCGGTGAGATTGACAACCTCATCGCAAGTTGGGGGTAAAGTTCTGTGGTTGTGTTGTGCGGGTCTCCACGTTGCTGCTGGCACCGGTAGTGCACCCTGCCAAAGTTCAGCTAGCAACACCTTTGAGGTGTTTCCTTGCTCCTACTGGATTGATAACCTTGGTTTCATAACTGAGGGAAAACTTGCTGATGTGCTCATCATACCTTCCTCTTGGGGTTCCCCAACGAGCTCGATATATTTTGGGCTAAGCATGATGTCATCACGCGCATTGTAGTCCTAGTCGCGCTGCCATGAGCGACGACGTCGAGATAGGTCATGGATATCATTGTTAGATGAGGGCGAGGAGTAGCGTTTGGCTAGAGCCTTGGTTTTCTTTGGCTCCGGTGTTGGTTCTTTATCGAGGGCAGCTTCGATTAGCCCTAGGCCCGCGATCGTAGATCGGTGCATGGCAGCTCGCGGATCTCCAGCCGGTGGCTGGTTGTTGAGGAGGTACATGGTAGTTGTTGTCACCGCTACTTGCGGTGTCTTCGGGAGCATGTTGCCCCGCGTATCCACCGTCATAGAGCCGAAGTCGAGGACTTTTGCGGCTTCTACGCGCTCCTTGTCGGTGAGTTGGGCCAGTCGAGATCGTCTTTTGTTGGTCACGTACTCATTGCCTTTGGAGGAGGATCCTCCGTGGGAGGAGAGCTGAGCCCGCCGAAGGCTCGACTCATCCGCCGCCTTTCTGCGCGCCTCGAGTTGCGCAATTACTGCTGGCATTTGAATTCTTCCTTCAACATCCAATGGCAGCCCATTAGCATGTCCTGCAATGAGTTAGGGGTAGAGGATTGCCCCGTAGAGCTTCTCGATAGCGGACCCACTCGTTGTCGTTGAGCCTGATCAGCATGCGCTCTCCGGTATTCTCATTCGCCGTGAGGTGCGGTTCTCCTCTCGTCCCGTTATTGGTGGGTGCACCATTAGTGGGGCCATCGTTTGCGACTGGTATACCGTCGTTGGCCGATCTAGTGCTAGTACTGGTGTTTTTGTGATTGACGCTAGCATCGCCCGTGTTGATGACGGTGCACATGAAGTGATTGGGGGAAGCTGTTGCTCCCACAACTTTCAGATCCGGAGCCATAGGCTCCATCTTCTGTGGCCAGGCCACCCAGATCGGATTCACGACTGTTGTCGTTGTCCGTGCTCCCAGCTGTTGTCGGGGCGTTGAGATCACTGAGGGTGCCAATTGGTGGTGGGAACCACGATGCTGGAGCAATCGTGGAAGTCATCGGTTGATCAGGGAGGCGAAGTGTGCTCAGCTGACCGACCTGGAAGCGGAAGCTCCCGATCGCCAGGCCGATCCCATCGCCCATGGACTCGAAAGCCGGTCGAGTGGCCGGCTCGTGGACGATGAAATCGAAAGTGTCGAAGAGCTGGTGAATCTCCGCTATTGCGGAGTTGTAGATCACGCTTGAAGGGGCCGAAGAAGCCACGACATCAGCAGTCCCAGTTCCCACAGATGGTGCCAATTGTTATGGACTTGGGTTTTGCAGAAGGAAGGAGCGCTGGAGGCATCAATCAGCTAGCAAACAAGAACACTGGGATGCAAGGGTTACCCAGGTTATGGCCTTGTAGAGGTCCCTACTCCTGCTTGTCTGCTCTTGGAATTATCGAGGGAGTCGAAAGTTATAGGGGTGTGTGGATGCAATCTCGCGATGGTTGTGGAAACTAGGGTTGTGATTCTCCTACTCGCCGCCCCTCCTAGACTTTATATAGATAGGCTAGGTCTCAGGTAGCAGGTCGAGTCGATATTAGGGTACATCCCTTTGAACTTTCTATCTTAAGCTTCTTCTTGCACTTCAAGAAATCAGAGTCTCCGTGAGTCACCCGAATCCTCAATTGGGCCTTGGCAACACCGTGGGTTTCTGCCGTATCTGGACCTTATATGCCAAACTCGAGTACCTATAAGGTATGCCCATGTCAAGTAGAAATTGCTTTTCCCAAATAAGATAAATAAAAATGTGCCATTTCTACATGTGATGATTGAGATGATACTAGATCATCTAGTGTGAGCCTTGTGTGCTAAATAGAAGTAGTTAAGGGTTGTTTGGTGACTGTGTACATTTTATGTGTTTATAGACGCTAGTACCGACCTGGGGTATGACAAGGAGGAATACTTCGACGAAGAAGAAGAGAACTTGAACAACTGCACTGCTCAAGGCAAGCTATCTATGCAAGCCCACTATACCAGATAACCTATACAAGATGCACTATGCATGCTTGGTTATGCAACTTTGATTATACCAATCCCAGCTTTACTTACCAGCTTTACTTTTGCTTTTACTGAAGTTTCTTATCTAGTTAATGAATTATGATTAGTGGAAAAGTAGGATGGATACCACCAAGATCATAGGACTAGTCTTGGATACTTATACTTGATTAGCACCCCCTCAATAGTGATACACTCCATACTAGTGGCTAGTGCTAAACTAAACTTGATCACTTTAGATGGGAACACTTGGTGAAAATGATTATCAAAACCTTGGAATGATGATTCATTCTATTGAAATGTTTTGCCATGTGTTATGGAACACAGTGGTTTGATGATGAAACCGAATGAGGCATGAGCCTTGACTTTGATAAAAACTAATGGTTGGCTTCAGATGCGATACCATTCCAATTTTACCGTACAACCATGATGACCCACAAGTATAGGGGGTGTATCGCAGTATTTTCGATACGTAAGAGTGTCGAACCCAATGAGGAGCAGAAGGTGCTGGCTAGTGGAATGGATCATGAATTCTCTGCAAATACTTAGCAAACGGATTTTTAGGGGTTTTCGATAAAGCAAGTAAACAAAGTACGAGTAAATAAAAGATAGTAGGAATAAATGCAGCAAGTGGCCCAATCCTTTATGCAGCAAAGGACAAGCCGGTTGTATTTCTTAAGATGACCAAACGTTCTCGAGGACACATGGGAAGGCTGTCAAGTGCTTTCGCTTCATATAGTCGATTAATCTTCTTTAGCTTGCTAAGTGTTGTGTGGGTGAACCTGTGCTAATGTACCGCCCCATCCAAGACTAATACATACTTGTGATTATGCCCCTTGCAAACATCCGTAAGTACAAGAAAGTAATTAAGGTAGAAACCTAACCACAGCTTTAAACTCTAAGACCCTTACGTCCCTTGTGCAATGGTTTCCTAACGGGGGTTCAGGTTTCTGTCACTCCGGCAACCCCTACGATTAGTAGCCAAATACACAATGCATTCCCCTAGGCCCTTATAGGTGAAGTGTCATGTAGTCTACGTTCACATGACACCACTAGAAGAAGTACACCACAACTTAAATAACAATCTATTGAATCTTTCTCAATGCAACTCCACTAAGACTTCTCCCATGTCCTCAAGAACAAAACGAACTACTCACAAGACATCATATGGATCATGATCAGAGATGGAATAATGATGTATAACAATCTGAACATAAACAATAATTCAATGGTTCACTCAATAGCATCAACTACAAAGAGTAATCAACACCGGGAAAGTTTCCCCTATGAACTATGCAAGATTCAACCCAATTGTTACAGCCATATGGAGATGGTGATGAGGGTGATGATGGTGGTGATGATGATGATGATGATCCCAATGAAGTCCAGCTTGATGGTGGTGTTGATGGCGACGATCTCCCCTCTCCGGGAAGGAATTCCCCCGGCAGAAATCTGCCTGCCGGAGAGATCTTTCTCTCTCGGTGTTTTCCGCCCCGCAGAGGCGGCGGAATATTTTTGTAGTCGCTCCGCGAGTCTTAGTATGTCTTAGTATGGGTTCCCTGAGTTGGGTAGGGATTAACTAGAAGTTTATATGTCTTAGTATGGGTTCCCTTGCGGAAGAGGTGAGCTGAGGCTACCTCGTGAATGAATGTCCACCTATGAAGTTCCTGGGATGGCAGTTGGCCATGGCTGGGAGGCCAAGCTCATAGGGGAGGTGCCTATACTAGGGTGTGTAATTGAAAGGTTAGGATTGATTATCCGCATACCAAGTATGATGATTCAGGGTTATCCCTGACGGATGTATCAAATTTTGTGGTGAAAGTGTACCACCTTTGCAGAGTGTCAAACTATTCGAATAGCCGCGTCCGCGGTTATGGACAGTTGGAGTGGCCATATTGTTCCGTCGTTAGATGTTTTCAAAATGATTTGTGACTTGAAATATGACCTTGACTTGACCACAACAGAGTTGTGGATATGAAATCTAAGTTCCCACTTAAGTAAGGTAGAGAACTAAATTAGGTCTTTACTCTTAAATTCCTTATGAAATAAACCTAGATTTTTGCAAACAAACCTAGAGCTTAAGATTCCTACTAGTTTTACCTTACTTATGTTAGTAATAGTTTGCGAGTACTTAAAGAGTACTCATGGCTTTGTCCCTGGCTATTCCCATGGCCAGACTATGAGGAGGACTACCCGGAAGATGGACAACAGGAGGTCTATGATAACTAGGATCATCTCTCGTCGTCAGCATTGCCTATGACCATGAAGATGGAGCCCTCCTATGTTTACTTTCTGCTGCTCTAATTATATTAAGACTGGATCATGAGATCCTCTATTTGTAAGACCTTTATTATGGCTTGTAATGGATGATGTACTGTGGTACCAATTCTGTTATGTCTCACAAAAATGGTAATCCTGGGATTGCGATGTACGGCATAACAGGCATCTGGACTTAATAATCCGGGTGTTGACAAGTTGGTATCAGAGCCATCCTGACCATAGGAGACCCTAGTTAGAATGGATGCCATAATAACCTAGTTTCAAAACAAAAGAATTGAGTATTTACAAAAAACTATTCTCACTCTTATCCTTGAGATTCTTTCAAAAAGAGACCACTTGTTCCTCAAAATTCTTGCAATCTTACATAAAATTTGACACACTTGATCACTTCACTAACTTACTCATCTTAATTGCTTATAGATGGATGGCAAATATAGCAAGTTTTACCAGTTGGGCAATGGAGGGGAGCTAATCTTTGAGAGGGATTTGGACCAGCTCTCGGAGTATCTTGGACGCCCGCACCCGGAGTTCTTCGGAGCACGGCTCAATGACCAATCTAGAGGGGACCTGCAGTGGCTGATTGTTGCTGACCTGAGAGGCAAAATGGAGCCACCGCTTTCAAAGAAGATCCAGTTCAGTGTCAGGGAGAACAACTGGTTAGACGGACTAGCCAGGGCAATGTAGGAGGCACTTGCTCGTCTGTGTGCTCAGAACATCAACCATCTCAACGTCACCCGTTTTGCCACTATGCAAGATGTGACTCTACGGGACAGCCTTTGGCCATGTCGTCGCATCTAGAGTTAAGGCGTCACGTGGACCACTTGGACTTCATGATGCATGAGACTCAGAAGGAGTTGGACAATGCCCATGCCTACGCCAACCAGAACCATGTTGAAGCCGCTGAAAGGAAGCAGACCCTCATCATGCTTGCTAAGGAGTGATGTCTACGCACTTCTATTCTTGTAGATAGTTGTTGGGCCTCCAAGTGCAGAGGTTTATAGAACAGCAACAAGTTTTCCCTTAAGTGGATCACCCACGGTTTATCGAACTTAGGGACGAAGTGGTCAAAGGTATTCCCTCTCAAGCAACCCTGCAATCAAGATACAAGAAGGCTCTTGTGTCCCCAACACACCCAATACACTTGTCAGGTGTATAGGTGCACTAGTTCGGCGAAGAGATAGTGAAATACAAGTGGTAACGGTGATAGAAAATAGATTGATGGCGTGGAAGAGACTAAAGGCAAACTGAAATAAAGAAGGAAGCAAGCAAACATGTAACAGATCTAGTAGCAAATGGTGTATCAATGCTTAGAAACAAGGCCTAGGGATCATACTTTCAGTAGTGAACACTCTCATATAAATATCTTCTCTTTACGATACTACTCTTAACTACTCTCCGGTTGAACACTCTAATCGATGGTAGGGCTATAACAACACACCTCAAAGTAAGCCTTTCCCATCTAGATAACCCCACACTGTCACCTTGAGCTCTAGATGGTTCCAACAAACACCACAATTTCATAGAAACATCCAACTCCAAATATAACTCATAACAAGTATTTGAGAACTCTAGCCTAAGTTCCACCATGGTGTGCACGCTGTCACTTTCACACACATGGGGAGAGCAGAGATCTATTAAAGCACTTGAGTAGTAGAATAGATCCATAGATTACAAGCTCATGATCTCAATGAGATCATGCATAGAGAGAGATGAACACATAGCTACCGGTCGAACCCTTAGCCTCGAGAGAGAACTACTCCATCCTCATCATGGGAATCAGCAATGGTGATGGAGATGGCGGTGGAGATCGATGGAGTTGGCTCCAGGGGCACTTCCCCGTCCCAGCAGGGTGCCGGAACAGAGACTTTCTGTCCCCCGAATCCCCCCTTCGGTGACGGCGGCGCTGCAGAACTTTTCGTGGATTTTTGATTGACTATCTAGGGTTTTGGTATCGGGAGGCTTCTTATAGGTGAAGAGGCGAGGTCGGTGGCCGGCCAGGGGGCCCACACCACCTGGTGGCACGGCCAGGGCTAGCCCGCGCCAAGGGGTGGTGTGGCCACCCTGTGGCCCCTCTCCGACTCTCCTTCTAGCTCCATGAGTCTTCCGGGAAAATAGTAACTTTGGCTTTTGTCCCGTCCAATTCCGAGAATATTCATTTTCTGACTTCCTGGAACCAAAAACAGCAGAAAACAGGCAATTGGCACTGTGGCATCTTGTTAATAGGTTAGTCCAAGAAATCATATGAAAAGTACTCCAAAGTGTGGACAAAACATAAGAAAGTAGATAAAACCAAGCATGGAACATCAAAAATTATAGATACATTTGTAATGTATCAACATCCCCAAGCTTAACTCCTGCTCGTCCTCGAGTAGGTAAGTGATAAAAAGAAAGAATATTTTTTGAGGTTACATGAACCATCAAAGACTTGATCAAAGTATTTGCAAAACATTCAAAGCTGGGATCATAGTACTTCAATCATAACATGAAAGACAAAGTTCTAGCAATAAGACAAAGAAACTATGATGCAACATGAAAAGGCACAAACAAAAGATTCATGAATAACAATGCTTTGCAAGACGTTTGTTTGTTTCACATAAAGAAAACATAGCATAATAGCATTCAGCTTGTCCCTCATAGAATAGAAAATATAAATGCATAGGACACCTTCAAAGTTCATAAGAGTGACTAGATACAAATAGTTTAAAACAAGCAATATCAAGTTATGCATCAATCAACTAGTCTTGGGACAATGCACATAGAACTAAGAATGGTCACTATGATCTCAAAGTAGGTGCATACAGGTAGAAGGTGGAGACTCAATATGATGGTGGAAGAAAGGCCTTTGTAAAAGGAAGTAGGGATTCAAGTCTCATAAAGAGCTTCCAAAAATTATGGTACTTAATAGCTTTCAGCTCTCATTTCCCCTATCATAAGCATCTTGAAGTGATTAAGGATAAAGTGAACAAACTATGAAGTATATGCTTGACAAAGTATAAGTTGGAAATCTCATGTCCCTTGTATACGAGGGCCGCTCCTCATGCTACTCAAGTTTAGTCACCGGTAAGTTCTTGTCATTGTAAGTATATGTCTATCATAGAGAACCGCCAACGGGGTACCCCTTGCCTGATGATACGGAAGAATCCCCATATCAAAATGACAAGGCAAGCAGACAACGAGCATCTCAGCAATCTTCTTATTTACCATGGGAATATGGTGCTTTTTTCTCTCTTTCGTCTTTTCATAATCTCTTTTTTTCTTTTTCTCTTTTTTTCTCAATATATGAATCTTTTTTTATAAGAAGAATGCTTCATAGACAGCTCATTATGGTTACACTGCAGGTTTCCACCATGTCAACATGGATTAGACCAGCGGCCCAGGCGTTTCTCTAACACATATACATAACTCCATGGACTTACAAGCTCCCCTTTCATTTCACACTGACGACATCCATATACAAAAGAGCATGATATCAACTAGGTACAAGTACCAAGTGCAATGTTGAAAGCGTTCCCCATGAAAGCATGGTTCTGCTAATTCCCAACAAATAAGTGCAAGCATATGCAACATAGAAGACGGAATGGTTCGAGTTTATTAAGGACAAGTAAAGTAAAGTGTGCCATCAAGTTCGTGAGAGCTTTAATCACTAGTTTTCTCATAACAAGTTTAATTTGGAAGGTAAACAAAAGCATGAATATACTTGGTATAGCATAAGCTAGTAGGTAGGTATGGTGGACTCTTTGGAATAACTTGGTTTAGGGAGTTGGATGCATGAGTGGAACTCATACTTGGTTGTGGAGGCTAGCAGAAGACTGGGAGCAACAAACTAAGAGAGCAATAATGGCCATAATCATGTAGAGCGACAAAACATCATTGATCAAAGCATAAAGTGATACTACCAGTTGAAAACTAAAGGATCATAAAGGCTATGGTGACTTGGGATATTCATAACATGGTGTGAGCATGCGCCAAGTCAACCCAAATAAAGCACCAAAGGAGAATACCACTATACTATGCTTTAATATGCTAAAACAACCCGCATGATTCATCCAAGGCATGTTAAGCAATCTCAATTGTTTATAACAATTCATGCTACAACAAAGAATACTAAGCATAAAGCCAAAGCAATATCAAGCATGGAATGACAAAGCATAGGCCACAGTCAAAAACAAGCTCTCTTTAGCACTTAAGCATGAACTTTCCTACTCTTTTCCAATCCAAACCAAACTATTTGAAAACCAATATATGAAAGAGGGGGTCCAACCAATTTATTCAGAAAACTAATCAAACCAAAGCAAACCAAAACCAAAACGAAAACGAAACATAAGACGCTCCAAGAAAAACACAACTGTGCATGAAACATTAAAAATGAAGCGTTTGGAAGAAACCTGGGATTTTTATTGATGAAGAAGGGGATGCCTTGGGCATCCCCAAGCTTTGACGCTTGTACTTATTGGATATTTCTTGGCGTGACACGCGTGGCATCCCCAAGCTTGAGCTTTAGTCCATTCTTCATCTTATTACTCATTCCTTCCATACACCTGAAATATTTCCTTCATACAAAACTTCACACGATCTTTATTAGCAACATTAGTGCACTCAAGATAAATAAGTCTTAAGGTTCAGTTCTAACACCAAATAAACTTCCATTAGAACACTAGCTACTGAAGAACTTCCCTCAAAAATCTCAATTCCCCAAAAGAACTCAAAAAGGAACCAACAAGAAGCAAATGCAAATAATGGCAGAAATATGTCAAAACATACCAGCAGGTAAAGACGAATTTTTTCGAAGACCTTATTGAGGGAATTAAGCGTTGTATCGGTACAGGGAAGGTACCCGGATTCACTGAAGATGAAGAAGGAGTTATGTGGTACAAAGGACGTATTTGTGTGCCAGCAGATTCAGAGTTGAAGCAAGTCATTATGCAGGAAGCCCATGATACCCTTTATTCTATCCACCCGGGAGGAACCAAGATGTATCAGGATTTGAAGGAGAAATTTTGGTGGCACAAAATGAAGAGAGAAGTCAGAAGCTATATAGCCAAGTGTGACATCTGTCAGAGAGTCAAAGCGGAACATCAGCGACCCGCAGGACTTTTGCAACCCTTACAGATTCTAGAATGGAAATGGGATTCTGTTGGAATAGATTTCATCACAGGTTTGCCTACCTCTAGTAGGGGAAATGACTCTATTTGGGTCATAGTGGATAGACTGTCTAAGGTAGATCATTTCATATCCGTCAAGACTACCTACCAAAGTTCAAAGCTAGCAGAGTTATATATTGCCAAAATAGTTAGTCTGCATGGAACCCCCCAAGACCATTGTTTCAGATCGAGGAACCCAGTTTACCTCAAGGTTTTGGAAGAAATTCCAAGAAGGATTAGGAAACAAACTGAATTTCAGCACAGCTTATCACCCGCAAACCGACGAACAAACAGAAAGAGTAAACCAAATCTTAGAAGATATGCTAGGAGCTTGTGTGTAAGAATATGGATCTAAATGGAAAGATTGTCTGCCTTTCACGGAATTCTCATACAACAACAGCTATCAAGTCAGTTTGCAAATGGCCCCATTTGAGTTTTTGTATGGAAGAAAGTGTCGTACACCCTTGAATTGGTCGCAAGTAGGAGAGAGTTAGATTTTTGGACCCGACATCCTACGAGAAGCCGAAGAGAAGGTTCACAAGATCTGTGAACACCTCAAGACCGCTCAATCCAGACAGAAGAGTTATGTTGATAAAAGACGTCGAGACCTGACCTTCAATATCGGAGATTTTGTGTATCTCAAAGTATCACCCTTGAAAGGAATGCAGCGTTTTCAACTGAAAGGGAAGCTTGCCCCCAGATATATTAGACCCTTCAAGATTTTAAATCGCCGAGGAGAAGTATCCTATCAATTGGAACTGCGGGAGGAGATGTCAGCCATACATGATGTGTTCCATATCTCATTACTTCGCAAATGCCTCGAAGTTCCGGAGAAGGCCGAAGTTTTCAAGAACATCGATCATAGAGCCATAGATATCAACAAAGATTTATCCTATAGTGAAGTGCCCATCCGTATTTTGGAAGAAGCATTCAGAACCACCCGGACCAGGAGTATCAAGTTTCTAAAAATCCAGTGGAGTAACCATACCGAAGAAGAAGCTACTTGGGAGAGAGAATATTATATTAGGACAGAGTTTCCCAATCTCTTTAGTTCCTAGTTTTTTTCCTAAATCTTGGGATGAGATTTTGTTTAAGTAGGGAAGGTTTGTAACACCTCAAAAATATTAAACAAGATTATCAAGTTCTAATCACCCAAGTTTAGGGTTAACAAAAACTTTTATTATTAAACTCTATATGAATGCATATGTGATTTGCATTAATGCATGAATGCTTGCATTTGATGATGGGTTCGTAGCATGGAAAACAAAAAAATTCTACCGCAAGAACGAACAAAACCTAGATCTAATCTAGATAAAAGCCAAGATCTAATCTATTAGACATGAGCAACGAGATAGATAGGAACTAACCCTCGTAGATCTGAAAGCGTTAACGAGATTAGATCTCGTGGTTGATGTAGTCGATCACTTGCCGATCTCAAGATCGTGTGGACGATCCTTCCGGCGTCGCGTTCCAGCAGCGCTTCCGCAGTCGGTCAAGTGGACGATCCTTCCGGCGCCGCGATTTGGCAGCGCTTTCGCAGTCGGTCACACGTGCGGAGTCGAAGCAGACCTTCCTCTCCCCGTTCCAGCGAGCAGCGGAGGTAGTAGATCTTCTCCACGGAATCCCAGCAGCACGACGGCGTGGTGGTGGTGGTGGAGTAGAGAATTCTGCAGGGCTTCGCCTATGCCTGTGCAGAAGAAGGTGGAGGAGAGAGGCGGCAGAGATTGGGTGTTATGGGAGCAAGGGAGGAGGGGGCGCCCCTGCCCTTCTATTTAAGGAGGGGAGGGCGCCTTGGGGAGGGGAGTCCTTGTAGGACTCCCCTTCCTCTATGGCCGGCGGGTTGGGGAGTGGGGGGAGGAGTCCTCCTCCCCCACGATTCCTAGTCTTGACCCACCAGGACTCCTTGATCCCTATCTTGATTTTCAAGAAAACTCCAAGATATCTTCTAGAACCTTCCGGAACATTCCGAAACCTTCTAGAATCCTCATACAAACACTCCAGAACATTTCCTAACTCAGAAAATGATCCCCTATATATGAATCTTATTCTCCGGACCATTTCGGATCTCCTCGTGATGTCCCGAATCCAATTCGAGACTCCGAACAACATTCGGTCTCCAACGCACATTCCATATCTACTTAAAACAACTTCGAACCTTAAGTGTGTCACCCTACGGTTCGTGAATATGTAGACATGATAGAGACACATCTCCTATCAATAACCATCAGCGGGACCTGGAGATCCATAATGGCTCCCACATACTCAACGATGACTTTGCGATCGATTGAACCACTTACATACGAAACTAATTCCCTTTGTCTCGTGATACTATACTTATCCGAGGTTTGATCGTTGGTATCTCCATACCTAGTTCTACCTCGTTACTGACAAGTACTCTTTACTCGTTCCGTGATATGTCATCCCTTGCGACCCAGTCACATGCTTGCAAGCTAACTAGATGACATTCCACCGAGAGGGCCCAGAGCATATCTATCCGTCATATGGATGGACAAATCCCAATCTTGGTTCATGCGCTTCAACACATACTTTCAGAATACCCAATGACACTTTTATAACCACCCAGTTACGAAGCGGCGTTTGATGTCATCAAAGTATCCATCCGGTGATGGTGATTAACATAACCTCATGGTCGAAGGAATAGGTTACTATGTATTTGAAAGCTTACAGCAATACGAACTTAATGACTTGATCTTATGCTACGCTTACTATGGGTGTGTGTCCATCACATCATTCTCCTAATGATATAACCTTGTTATTAATCACATCCTAATGTCCATGATCAGGAAACAATGATCATCAATTAATCAACAAGCTAGTTTAACATGAGGCTTACTAGGGACTCTCTTATGTTTACAAAACACACAAGTATTAGTGTTTCCTAATAATACAATTATAGCATGTGATGTAAACATTCATCATAAACACAAAGAAATAACAATAATCACTTTTATTATTGCCTCTTGGGCATATCTCCAATAGTCTCCCACTTGCACTAGAGTCAATAATCTAGATTACATAGTAATATACCTAACACCCATGGCGTTTTGGTGTTGGTCATGCTTTGCCCTAGGGAGAGGTTTAGTCAACGGATCTGCCACATTCAGATCAGTGTGTACTTTGCAAATATTTATGTCACCATCTCGGACATACTCGCGAATAGCGTGGAAACGTAGCTTGATGTGCTTCAGCTTGCTATGTGACCTTGGCTCCTACGCATTAGCTATGGCACCTGTGTTGTCACAGTAGATGGCCATCGGGTCCAACGCACTGGGAACCACGCCAAGTTCAGTAATGAATTCCTTCATCCAAACGGCTTCTTGTGCAGCCTCCGAAGCAGCTATATATTCTGATTCAGTTGAAGATTTTGCCACAATGCTTTGCTTCGCACTCCTCCAGCTCACTGCAGCACCATTCAAAATAAATACGTATCCCGACTGTGACTTTGAGTCATCCGGATTGGTGTTCCAAATAGCATCGGTGTAACCGTTTACAACAAGTTGTTCATCACCTCCATAAGAAAGAACCATATCCTTAGTCCTATTTAGGTACTTTAGGATATTCTTGACCGCTGTCCAGTGCTCCATTCCAGGATCACTTTGATATCTGCTAGTCAAACTAACAGCATGTGCTATATCCGGTCTTGTACACAGCATGGCATACATGATAGAACCTATGGCTGAGGCATAGGGAATATTATTCATTTTCTCTCTATCTTCTGCCGTAGCTGGACTTTGAGTCTTACTCAAGGTCTTACCTGACAACATGGGCACGAACCCTTTCTTGCTATCTTCCATTCTAAACTTCTTTAGAACTTTGTCCAAGTATGTACTTTGTGAAAGCGCTATTAGGCGTCTTGATCTATCTCTATAAATCTTGATGCCTAGAATGTATGCCGCTTCGCCAAGATCCTTCATTGAAAAACTATTATTCAAATAGGCTTTGACGCTATTAAGAAGTTCTATATCATTCCCAATCAATAATATGTCATCTACATATAGCACTAGGAATGCTACAGAGCTCCCACTCACTTTCTTGTAAATACAAGCTTCTCCATAAGTTTGTATAAATCCAAAGTTTTTGATTACTTTATCAAAACGTTGATTCCAACTCCGGGATGCTTGCTTCAGTCCATAAATGGAGCGCTGAAGCTTGCAAACCTTGTCAGCATCTTTAGGATCGACAAAACCCTTGGGTTGTACCATATACAACTCTTCCTCAATGTCACCATTAAGGAACGCCGTTTTGACATCCATCTGCCAAATCTCATAATCGAAATGTGCAGCAATTGCTAACAAAATCCTCACGGACTTTAGCTTCGCTACTGGTGAGAAAGTCTCATCATAGTCAACTCCTTGAATTTGTCGGAACCCTTTCGCGACAAGTCGAGCTTTATAGACGGTAACATTACCATCAGCATCTGTTTTTCTCTTGAAAATCCATTTGTTCTCGACAGCCTTACGGCCATCCGGTAAGTCCACCAAAGTCCACACTTGGTTTTCGTACATGGATCCCATTTCGGATTTCATGGCTTCTAGCCATTTGTCGGAATCTGGGCTCACCATAGCTTCTTCATACGTCGCAGGGTCATCAGCGTTGTCCACCAACATGACGTTCAAGGCAGAGTCATACCAATCAGGAGTGGTACGAACCCTCGTTGACCTGTGAGGTTCAGCAGTAACTTTGTTTGAAGTTTCATGATCATTATCATTAGCTTCCTCTCCAATTGGTGCAGGCGGCACAAAAACATCTTCCGGTGCTGCGCTACTCTCAAATCCGAGAGAAGGTTCAACAACCTCATCGAGTTCTACTTTCCTTCCAGTCACCTTCGAGAGAGAAACTCCTCAAAAAAGGATCCATTCTTGGCAACGAAAACTTTGCCTTCGGATCTATGATAGAAGGTATACCCAATCGTTTCTTTAGGGTATCCTATGAAGACGCATTTCTCCGCTTTGGGTTCTAGCTTATCAGGTTGTAACTTCTTTACATATGCTTCGCAACCCCAAACTTTAAGGAACGACAACTTAGGTTTCTTACCAAACCACAATTCGTACGGTGTCGTTTCAACGGATTTAGATGGTGCCCTATTTAAAGTGAATGCGGCTGTCTCTAATGCATAGCCCCAAAATGATAACGGTAAATCTGTAAGAGACATCATAGACTGAACCATATCTAAGAGAGTTCGATTACGACGTTCGGACACACCATTACGCTGTGGTGTTCCCGGCGGTGTCAACTGTGAAAGTATTCCACATTTCTTTAAATGCATGCTAAACTCATAACTCAGATATTCACCTCCGCGATCAGAACGCAGAAATTTAATCTTCTTGTTACGATGATTTTCCACTTCACTTTGAAATTCCTTAAACTTCTCAAAAGTTTCGGACTTATGTTTCATAAAGTAGACATACCCATATCTACTCAAGTCATCCGTGAAAGTGAGAACATAACGATATCCACCACGCGATGCTACACTCATTGGACCGCACACATCGGTATGTATTATTTCCAATAAGTCTGTAGCTCGCTCCATTGTACCAGAGAATGGAGTCTTAGTCATTTTTCCCATTAGACATTCTTCGCATCTTTCAAGTGATTCAAGAAGTCCATCAGAATGGAGTTTCTTCATACGCTTCACTCCAATGTGACCAAGACGACAGTGCCACATGTATGTAGAATTATCATTCAATTTATTCGTTTAGCATCTATGTTGTGAACATGTGTATCACTACTATCGAGATTCAGTAATAATAAACCATTCATCTCAGGTGCATTACCATAAAAGATATTACTCATATAAATCGAACAACCTTTATTCTCGGACTTAAAAGAGTAACCGTCTCGCAATAAACAGGATCCAGGTATAATGTTCATGCTTAACGCAGGAACCAAAT
The DNA here is from genome assembly GCA_910589775.1 of Avena eriantha. NCBI lineage: Eukaryota > Viridiplantae > Streptophyta > Magnoliopsida > Poales > Poaceae > Avena > Avena eriantha. The sequence goes on along the minus strand of OU342740.1, from coordinate 304,570,219 downwards.
AACAATTATTTAAATTTAAAACTAATCCCGAAGGTAGATGTAGAGGGAGCGTGCCGACGGCGATCACATCAACCTTGGAGCCATTTCCAACGCGCATCGTCACCTCGTCTCTTGCCAGTCTTCGTTTATTCCGCAGCTCCTGTTTTGAGTTACAAATATGAGCAACCGAACCAGTATCAAATACCCAGGCACTACTACAATTACTAGTAAGATACACATCTATAACACATATATCAAATATACCTTTATTCTTGATGTTGCCGTTCTTCAGATCTGCCAGGTACTTGGGGCAGTTTCGCTTCCAGTGACCAGCTCCCTTGCAGTAGAAGCACTCAGTTTCAGGTTTAGGACCAGCCTTGGGCTTCTTAGCAGGTGCGGCAGCTTTCTTGCCATCCTTCTTGAAGTTGCCCTTGTTCTTAGGCTTGCCCCGTTTCTTGAAATTGGTGGTCTTATTGACCATCAACACTTGTTGCTCCTTCTTGATCTCCACTTCAGCAGTTTTCAGCATGGATGACAGTTCAGGCAACGTCTTGTTCATGTAGTGCATGTTGTAGTTCATCACAAAGTTCTTGTAACTTGGTTTGAAGGAGACCGTGAATCCCCAATTCATTAGGAATCGATATTCCCAACTCTTGGAGCTTCTTAGCGTACCTAGACATGGTGAGCACGTGCTCGCTAACGGAGCTTCCTTCTTCCATCTTACAGTTAAAGAACTTTTCAGAGGCCTCATAGCTCTCCATGGCCGCACGAGTCTCAAAAATTAGCCTGAGCTCCTTAATGATCTCGAACGGGTCGTGGTGCTCAAAACGCTGTTGGAGCTCTGCTTCTAAACCGTACCGGATGGCACACTGAACTGTGGAGTAATGATTCTTCCGAGTGGCGAAAACATTCTTTTCGTCATCGGTGGCATTATCTGCAGGTGGGTCACCTAGCGGTGCATCGAGCACATAGGTCAACTGACCAGCCCTGAGGACGATCTTCAGTCCACGGAACCAGTCTGTGAAATTGCTTCCATTGTTCTTAAGTTTTTCTTTCTCTAGGAACGCATTGAAATTGATGGAGGGGGTCACCATAATCTACAACAATTTGCAAGTAGTTTAGACTAAGTTTATGACAAATTGAGTTCAAATTTAATTATTAAACTAACTAGGTGAACTCCCACTCAAAACAACATCCCTCACATTGTCTTAGTGATTACACGAACCAAGTCCACTACACCAAGTCCGATCTTCACGAGAGAAGATGTAGTTTCATCGGCGAACAATCTTCATGTTCATCATATCAATTATATGACTCATGCTCTACCTTTCAGCATTCCGTGTTCCGAGACCATGTCTGTACATGCTAGGCTCGTCAAGATAACCTTAGTTTCCGCATGTGCAAATCTGGCTTGCACCCGTTGTATGCACACGTAGAATCTATCACATCCGATCATCACGAGATGCTTTGAAACGACGAGTCTTAGCAACGGTGCCAACTAAGGGTGAACACTTTATTACTGGATATTTAGTGAGAGGGGTCATCTTATAATGCTATCGTCGCGATCTAAGCAATACAAGATGCATAAAGGATTAACATCACATGCAATTCATAATTAGTGTGATATGATATGGCCTTTTCTTCTTGCGCCTTTGATCTCCATCTCCAAAGCACGAACATGATCTCCATCATCACCAGCATTGCGTCAAGGTCAGTGGCGCCGCTTCATGGTTGTCCATCATCACCAGCAACTATTACAACTACTTGGAATAAAGCTATTACAAGATGAATAGACACGCAGGTCTTAACAGAATTAAAGACAACCATTAAGCTCCTGCCGGTTGCCATATTACAACAAGGATCATTGCATCCATCAAATACAATCACAATCACAAGTTGGCCATATCACATCACAAAACCCCTGCAAAAAAAAGTTAGACGCCTCTAATTTTCTTTGCAAGTTTTACGTGGTTTGGGGCTTTCGCATAAGACCGATCTTACCTACGAACAAGAACCACAACGTTGATACAAGTGTTGTCAAGATGCTCATTGTAAATTGAATCTTAACTATGGTAGGAGAGACAGACACCCGCAAAGCCACTTGTGCAAAGCAAGTTGCACGTCAAGCGTGGAGCAAGTCTCATGTGCGATGACATGTAATGTTAGCCCGAGCCGCTTCATCCCACCATGCCGCAAGATGCAAACTACACGCTAAGTAACCGACAACAAAAACATCAACGCCCACAAAAACATTGTGTTCTACTCGTGCAACAGATCTACGCATAGATACGGCTCTGATACCACTGATGGGTTCGTAGAATGGAAAACAAAAAATTTCTACCGCAAGAACGAACAAAACCTAGATCTAATCTAGATAAAAGCCAAGATCTAATCTATTAGACATGAGCAACGAGATAGATAGGAACTAACCCTCGTAGATCCGAAAGCGTTAACGAGATTAGATCTCGTGGTTCATGTAGTCGATCACTTGCCAATCTCAAGATTGTGTGGATGATCCTTCCGGCGTCGCGTTCCAGCAGCGCTTCCGCAGTCGGTCAAGCGGACGATCCTTCCGGCGCCGCGATTTGGCAGTGCTTCCGTAATCGGTCACACGTGCGGAGTCGAAGCAGACCTTCCTCTCCCCGTTCCAGCGAGCAGCGAAGGTAGTAGATCTTCTCCACGGAATCCCAGCAGCACGACGGCGTGGTGGTGGTGGTGGAGTAGAGAATTCTGCAGGGCTTCGCCTATGCCTGTGCAGAAGAAGGTGGAGGAGAGAGGCGGCAGAGATTGGGTGTTATGGGAGCAAGGGAGGAGGGGGCGCCCCTGCCCTTCTATTTAAGGAGGGGAGGGCGCCTTGGGGAGGGGAGTCCTTGTAGGACTCCCCATCCTCTATGGCCGGCGGGTTGGGGAGTGGGGGGAGGAGTCCTCCTCCCCCACGACTCCTAGTCTTGACCCACCAGGACTCCTTGATCCCTATCTTGATTTTCAAGCAAACTCCAAGATATCTTCTAGAACCTTCCGGAACATTCCAAAACCTTCTAGAATCCTCATACAAACACTCCAGAACATTTCCTAACTCAGAAAATGATCCCCTATATATGAATCTTATTCTCCGGACCATTCCGGATCTCCTCGTGATGTCCCGAATCCAATCCGAGACTCCGAACAACATTCGGTCTCCAACTCACATTCCATATCTACTTAAAACAACTTCGAACCTTAAGTGTGTCACCCTACGGTTCGTGAATATGTAGACATGATAGAGACACATGTCCTATCAATAACCATCAGCGGGACCTGGAGATCCATAATGGCTCCCACATACTCAACGATGACTTTGCGATCGATTGAACCACTTACATACGAAACTAATTCCCTTTGTCTCGTGATACTATACTTATCCGAGGTTTGATCGTTGGTATCTCCATACCTAGTTCTACCTCGTTACTGACAAGTACTCTTTACTCGTTCCGTGATATGTCATCCCTTGCGACCCAGTCACATGCTTGCAAGCTAACTAGATGGCGTTCCACCGAGAGGGCCCAGAGCATATCTATCCGTCATATGGATGGACAAATCCCAATCTTGGTTCATGCGCTTCAACACATACTTTCAGAATACCCAATGACACTTTTATAACCACCCAGTTACGAAGCGGCGTTTGATGTCATCAAAGTATCCATCCGGTGATGGTGATTAACATAACCTCATGGTCGAAGGAATAGGTTACTATGTATTTGAAAGCTTACAGCAATACGAACTTAATGACTTGATCTTATGCTACGCTTACTATGGGTGTGTGTCCATCACATCATTCTCCTAATGATATAACCTTGTTATTAATCACATCCTAATGTCCATGATTAGGAAACCATGATCATCAATTAATCAACAAGCTAGTTTAACATGAGGCTTACTAGGGACTCTCTTATGTTTACAAAACACACAAGTATTAGTATTTCCTAATAATACAATTATAGCATGTGATGTAAACATTCATCATAAACACAAAGATATAATAATAATCACTTTTATTATTGCCTCTTGGGCATATCTCCAACATTTGCCATGTTTGCTTGCTACAAATGATAAGGATTAGTTTAAATATGATTACCACATCATCTAGATCTTTTCCAAGCAAAATCAAATAAAAAGAAAACCATTCGTGAAGCATATGATCATATGGTCATTTTGGCCAAAGTTAACCACTAGCCTACTTTGGGCATCTCTAGTAAAAGATTTCCAACAGAAACAACTCTAATTATTTTCACCCCTTTGTAGAGCAAGTAAAAATGAACCCAAGCAAACTTTGCAAACCTACAGAAACTATTTTCAAATTCATTTGAGAGGTAATTCAAAATTGAATCAAGTGTAGGTACATAGATCATCATTTTTCAAAAACCACTCAAACCTCCACCACATGACAATTACTAGCAACCAGAGACTACCAAGCATGTGACCAGCTCACCCACCAAAAATCATTGAAAAATTCAAAGGTTAAGTTCATGCGGCCATTTAGTCGAACACTTAGCAGACAGAGTACAAATTCAACAAACTATATGCTGTTTTGAATCAATATTGTGCTCATTCTTGTACTGCAATCAACCCAATAACTCACCCACGACCGTCCCCAGTACTTGGCCGTGCAATGGAGCAACACCACTCGCCACAATGACCAGTGCCATGACCGTACCGAGCATGTCCATGTCGGTCGACCATGGACAAGACGCCACACGCCGCGCCGCCCTCTCCCACGATGCCTAGAGAGTAGCCATGACCTCACCGCCCCTCTCTATCCACCCCTTTACCAACGGCGAGAAGTGGAGAAGCTAGAACAGCCGCGCCCATTTATGTCTCTGCCATGCCGAGAGCACGACGGGGCGCCGAAGTCGTCTCGCGCAGCCACGCCATGCCTCGCTCTCTCCGCGCGTACCCGTACCTGCCGCGTCACTAGCCACCTCCCAGACATGATCATTCGCCGCCGCGCGCCCCGTGACCACCGTACTCGATGACGAACACCTCTGTACCTGAGCAGAGCACCGACATCGCCCGACCGACTGAGACCGCCCCTTGCCACGCTAGTACGTGCGTGATGATCGCTGCACTCCACCATGTCGACCCATGCCATCCGCCATGCCTATCATGACCTGTAGCAGCGTCGCCGATGAGCCCGACCATGCCGCCCTTCCTCCAACGCCAGTGTATAAATAGGAGCCACCCGAGACCTCAAACGGTACACCAGTTCACTCCTCTCTCTCTCTCTCTCAGACACACCCTAGACCCTTTCTCGGAGCAAGGCGAGCACCACCCCGACGGAATTTGACCGGAGCAAGCCGCTGCAGTGAAGAAAGGGCGCCGTTGATTGGATCCACCCTAGGAGCCGCCGCGACCACCAATCGATTCGCCGTCGTCGACCAGCCCGTTCGCCCCCATCGTCGGACCAAGCTGGAGCCCTGGTAAGCCCCCATCGACTCCCACCGTGTCGCTAGGTTTAGAATCTCGCCGGAGCACCACGACGTAAACGGTGAACCTCAGCCATAGATCTTGTTCTAATTGTAGCGCTGAGAATTGCTGATACCACTTCGGTTGGATGGAGCCGCTGACGCGTGGTACCAGCTTGTCAGCAGCCCACTGCACGCATGCTGTGCAGTTAGGCAGGCCCATTTCTTTTCCTGCGCAGAGCCCAGCAATTCAAATAGAATTTTGCCATTTAGTTAAACACCCTATTCTATTAGTAGATTCAAAATTGAATTCAAGGAGATGTACAAACACAAAATGCATGATTCCAATTTTGTTAGAAAGGTATTAAAAATATATAATCACTCTCGTTGGATTCAAACCAATTGAAATTATAGATCACCTATACTAAAAATAACAAGACAGAGACTTTTACCACTTCAAACATTTTTATAAAATCAACGATAAATGCTTTTGAGTTGATTCCAACTCTCAAAAATCACATTTTCCATGCTCTACATGAATATGTAAAAATATTTGGTTTTACAGTTATTAAACCTAGATTAGTATTAAAATAATGCTATATAGGCATTTCTATTCACTTAAATATTATTAAATAGTAATATTAAATCTTGTAATATATGGCTGATACGTTGCAAACGTATCTATAATTTTTTGATGTTCCATGCTTGGTTTATATCTACTTTCTTATATTTTGTCCACACTTTGGAGTATTTTTATACACTTTCTTGGACTAACCTATTAACAAGATGCCACAGTGCCAGCTGCCTGTTTTTTGCTGTTTTTGGTTCCAGGAAAGTCAGAAAATAAATATTCTCGGAATTAGACGGGACAAAAGCCAAAGTCAATATTTCACCGGGGGGGACACGGAGCCAGAATACGATAGGAAAGGGCCCAGGGGACGCCCACACCACCTGGCCGCGCGGCCAGCCCTGGCCTGCGCCAGGGGGTGGTGTGGCCGCCTAGGGCACCCCCTCGGCCTCCCCTTTCGCCTATAAGATGCCTCTGATATAGAAACCCTAGGTGCCCAATAAAAATTCCACGAAAGAGTCTGTAGCCGCCGTCATCTCTATCCCTAGATCGGGAGGGATCTGAAGCTCTTCCCGGCACCCTATCGGAGGGGAGGATTCACCCTGGAGGCCTTCTTCATCACCATGCAAGCCTCCGGTGTGATGCATGAGTAGTTCATCCTTGGGCTACGGGTCCATGTAGTAGCTAGATGGTTGGTTCTTCTCCTTTGTGCTACCATGTATAGATCTTATGAGCTCCGTTCATGATAATGATCATCTATTTGTAATCCTACATGTTGTGTTTGCGGGGATCCGATGGATATTGAGATGCTATTTCAGATTGATTATTGATTCTAGCTTGTACTTGTTATCTGTGATCTTGCATGCTCTCCGTTGTTAGTAGATATCTTGGCCGAGTAGATGCTAGCAACTCCAAGAGGGAGTATTTATGCTCGATAGTGGGTTCATGCCTCTAGTAATCTGGGGAAGTGACAAAAATCTCTAAGGTACTATATGTGATGTTGCTACTAGGGAGAAAACAACAATCCTTTGTTTATAAAACAATTGTATTGTTTACTTTACATGCAATCCTTAATGCAATTATCTATTGCTTGCAACTTAATACTGGAAGGGGTTCAGATGATAACCTGAAGGTGAATTATTAGTCATAGATGCAGTTGGATTACGGTCTATGTATAATTTTGTAATGCCCAATCAAATCTCATAGGAATCAAGATGATTAGTATATGCATGTTTGCTTTCTCGATGTTTGTCAATTGCCCCACTGTAATTTGTTCACCCAACATGTCATCTATCTTAAGGAGAACCACCACTAGTGAACTATGGACCCTGGTCCTTTCTTTTACCATCAATCTACAACTGTTTAGTATTTTCTGTTTAGTTTCTGCAAGCTATTACTTTCTTCCACACGATATGTTTAATCCTTTGTTTTCAGCAAAACTGGTGAGATTGACAACCTCACTATAAGTTGGGGGCAAAGTTTTGTGGTTGTGTTGTGCAGGATTCCAAGTTGGAAACAACACCTTGGAGGTTTCCTTGCTCCTACTGGTTCGATAACCTTGGTTTCATAATTGAGGGAAACTTACTGTTGTGCTCATCATACCTTCCTCTTGGGGTTCCCCAACGAGCTCGATATATTTCGAGCCAACAATGGCCACCACTTTAAATCACATTCCCAAGTATTAAAATATGTGGTGATGACATGTGTCCACATGATCCCATATTTTAATTGGAGAATATTAAATCTTAAGTATTTTCAATGAGTAGAAATTACTTTTCCCAAATAAGATAAATAAAAATGTGCCATTCCTACATGTGATGATTGAGATGATACTAGATCATCTAGTGTGAGCCTTGTGTGCTAAATAGAAGTAGTTAAGGGTTGTTTGGTGATTGTGTACATTGTATGTGTTTATAGACGCTAGTACCAACCCGGGGTACGACGAGGAGAAATACTTCGACGAATAAGAAGAGAACTTCAACAACTGCACTGCTCAAGGCAAGCTATCTATGCAAGCCCACTATACCAGATAACCTATACAAGATGCACTATGCATGCTTGGTTATGTAGCTTTGATTATACCAATCCCAGTTTTACTTACCAGCTTTACTTTTCCTTTTACTAAAGTTTCTTATCTAGTTAATGAATTATGTTTAGTGGAAAAGTAGGATGGATACCACCAAGATCATAGGACTAGTCTTGGATACTTATACTTGATTAGCACCCCCTCAATAGTGATACACTCCATACTGGTGGCTAGTGCTAAACTAAACTTGATCACTTTAGATGGGAACACTTGGTGAAAATGATTATCAAAACCTTGGAATGATGATTCATTCTATTGAAATGTTTTGCCATGTGTTATGGAACACAATGGTTTGATGATGAAACTGAATGAGGCATGAGCCTTGACTTTGATAAAAACTGATGGTTGGGTTCGGATGCGATACCATTCCAATTTTACCGTACAACAACAATACCTGAGTTGGGTAGGGATTAACTGGAAGTTTATATGTCTTAGTATGGGTTCCCTTGAGGAAGAGGTGAGCTGAGGCTACCTCGTGAATGAATGTCCATCTATGAAGTTCTCGGGATGGCAGTTGGCCATGGCTGGGAGGCCAAGCTCATAGGGGAGGTGCCTATACTAGGGTGTGTAATTGAAAGGTTAGGATTGATTATCTGTATACCAAGTATGATGATTCAGGGTTATCCCTGATGGATGTATCGAATTTTGTGGTGAAAGTGTACCACCTCTGCAGAGTGTCAAACTATTTGAATAGCCGCGTCCGCGGTTATGGACAGTTGGAGTGGTCATACTATTCCGTTGTCACATGTTTTCAAAATGATTTGTGACTTGAAATATGACCTTGACTTGACCACAACAGAGTTGTGGATATGAAATCTAAGTTCCCACTTAAGTAAGGTAGAGAACTAAATTAGGTCTTTACTCTTAAATTCCTTATGAAATAAATCTAGCTTTTTGCAAACAAACCTAGAGCTTAAGATTCCTACTAGTTTTACCTTACTTATGTTAGTAATAGTTTGCGAGTACTTAAAGAGTACTCATCGCTTTGTCCCTTGCTATTCCCATGGCCAGACTATGAGGAGGACTACCCGGAAGATGGACAACAGGAGGTCTATGATAACTAGGATCATCTCCCATCGTTAGCATTGCCTATGACCATGAAGATGGAGCCCTCCTACGTTTACTTTCTGCTGCTCTGATTGTATTAAGACTGGATCATGAGATCCTCTATTTGTAAGACCTTTATTATGGCTTGTAATGGATGATGTACTGTGGTACCAATTCTGTTATGTCTCGCAAAAATGGTAATCCTAGGATTGCGATGTATGGCATAATAGGCATCTGGACTTAATAATCCGGGTGTTGACACAATGTCACCAATCGAAGATGAGATCTACTATTACAAGTGGTGAAATATGGCTATGGTGGTGGAGAAGTGTTTCGAGATTAGATCTAAGTCTATTCCTCCGGTGGCTCTTCGGTGTTGTGGATGCAGGTTTCCGGGGTTCTAGGGGGCGTCGTTTCTCGTCGCCCGAAGCCTCTTTATATAGGGGTCCCTTCACGAAAGTTGTTCTGTTTGACCTAGCGGTGCCGATGGAAACTATTCGGCTGGAACTATACGGCCAGAATTTTATTCCCGCCGTATAGTTGGTCGTTAAAGCTTCTGTCTCCACTTCACGACCCCTGGTTTCTTTGGGTTGTTAGAAATCTCGTATCTTTGACTTTAATATTGTGATTCCCATCATCAAACATCATTATCTACGCAGGGAAAAATAGAAAGAAAGGATTGCATACACCTTTGATCATTAGGCATTAGTGGCAAGGTTTAGAGAGATATTTCATCAAAAATATGAATAATATCCTGTTTAAATGTGGATGTAGATGGCTATATTTCACAGCCATCACCTGGCCCCAGCTATCAGCCTCTAGGGCTAGAAACATCCCCAATGAGAAATGTCCCCGACCCCATGGTGACATCAGCCCTCCGTCACACTGACGTAATAAAGGTTTTTAATTGGTTTAAATAATTTTAGAAAAGGTTTAAATATTGTAAAATCAATAACTAATTATTTATATGACAGAAATATATATATAATATATCAAAATGTTCAGAAAAATGAAATCTATATCATAGCATCAAAATCATGCATTGTTTGACAACTTTAACTATAAGTATAATTAGAAGAACAAATGAATCCCCATAGGCGATTTCGAGGTTCCCCTGTTTTAGGGTTTGCACCCCTCTGACCCTGTTTAAAATGGCCAAGCGTGCCTTAGGGTTCCATTTTAATACAATTTAACTTGTCATACCATCATCCTTGCTTGAGCATTCAATCGATGCCATGTGTTGATTGTTTCCCTTTTCTTTCCGGTGTTTGGTTCTTCCCGGTAGAATAGATACCGACTCTAAGATCAAAGACCGAGATCAACACCAATGAAGCTCGAAGATCAATACTTGACCAACTGTAATCAAGTAAAGTACCAGGTGTCTGAAGCTCTGCTTATTGGTTATCAACGGGCAAAGACAAGCATAGCCCCACCATTATACAAACCTATGGTTTCGAAAGCATTTCAATTCTTGTCATGTTGCATACGAGTCTACCGTGGTCTTTTATCGATAGATAGAGTATCCTATCTGTTGCATTACTCCCTTTGAGGTTATATTACCTGATCCACTGCTCCTAGCATAACTAGGTTTGGCTTGTGTGCACGGCTAGAGCTTATATATGTGTCTTTCTTAGCCATGCTTAGCTGTCAGTGTTGGTTCATCCAGATGATGTACCAAATGCAAATAATAATGTACGATAGGAGTATGAGATGTACTTATGAGGTGATATAAGTGGTAAAGGTTAAACATGCTAAGGCTTGTATGGGAGGCCACGGTGGGATGTGGTTTTTGTAGTTCCATGCTCGCCACCACTAGGACACGAGTTCTTGCATCTAGAACCAAGACGAGCGTACAGCCACACAGGGCCTGAAAAACCCCACGAGTAACTAACTTGCCTAATAGATTCCATGAGTCACATAGTTCGGACGTTCCATTCGCCATATGCATAGAAAACATTTTGAAAGATTTGGCGGGTGAAGGTGCATCATAACAGATAGGTAAGCGTGTCCAGGGTTGCTTGGGGTGGTTAGAGCCCCTGATAAACCAACCTCGCCTTAAATCTCTAGGGACTGGCTTCGGGATTTGACGTGTTACTGGCTCTCCAAGGAAGAGGGCTAATATATAGTGGCATTAAGAGAAGGTCGGTACATGTGGGTAAAGTTGTACACCCCTACACGATATTAATCTTTTCAAAAATCCGTGTACATGGTTATGGATGACTTGGGAACGAATGTGAAGATCATAGAGAACATGAACCTAGCGTAAAACTTGGCAACTAAGGGGTGTTAAGGATGCTTCCTCATGGGTAAGAGGGGGTGATCCTAGTTGTGAGTTGAGGATGATGATGCTTCGGTAGATATCAAAATAGGGTGATCAATACCTTGGAGATGTCGCTCTCTTATCCCATTTTAAAATATTCTGATTAGACAAGCTTCTTCTCCCTCTTGTTTTATACACAAAGGTGGCTCTATGCAAAATAACCCCACCAACCATAAGTCTTGTGGAGTACACCATGTACTCACCCTTGCTATGTTGATACTTCTATAGCAGAGTAAGTATTCCCCTGAAGAAGAGCTTTGTATGACATCGACACCAACGAGTAGCTTGAGATTCCCGGCCGGCAGCCTAGAATCTATGGGCTGGGACGGCATTGTTATACTTTAGGCCTCTTAGGCTATTTGTTAAGTTTGCTATACTTAATAGCATAATTTTCCTTCTGTTGTTTGTTGTTTTTCTGGTCAGTGACATCTTCTTGTAATATTTTGGTTCTTTGCTCAGTTATGAGCTTGCTGTAATAATTTTATGTCACAGGGTTACTGTTGTGATACTGATTCTTCACTAGATATTTTTGAGCTCTAGGTTAAGCTTATGTTAGGCTAAGGTCTAGGATTTATTTAACCCTGATCTTGGGGGTGCCACAAATAATACACAAGATGTCATGATGCCACTCCAATCTTCCACCGAGTGTTTCCCCTCCTAGTTGTGCCATGGCCGCGAGGCTCTCGGGACTTGCCATCCCCTTCACTAGTGGTGCGCAGGATTTCCCGGAGGCCTCCTTTGGGGACAACGAGGGGAGAGGGGAGGGAGGAGGGTGTGGCACGGAGGGCATATCGATTGAGTTACCAAGCACATTTTTTGAAATGGGGCAGCCCCAGCCTCTGCATCAAAGTGATGCATATGGCCTCTTTATTTCCTTACTGCGAGAAAGATTCAAAGTTTAATACAATTCAAGGATCAGCACATGGCTCCTTATATATAGCAAGACATCTCTGAAAAGAGAACAAGTACAACAGCTTCGAGTAGCTCTCACTCACTAGTAAGTAGTAACCAACCACTTTGAATGCTCTCCCTCACTAGTCATCCCAGTGCCATTCACTCTCAAACCGCATATTTTTTCGAATTGGGAGCCATGCCCGGGCTTCTACATCAATTGATGCAAGCACATCTAATACTAGTTGACCAGGAGTTAAAAGGTCAGGATTATCAAATGCTGAAACAGGGTTTTTTCCATGACACTTGACTATTATAATTCCTCTCTAATATATAGGTTCATCACCGAATCATCGTGGTGTTTTTGAACTGCTTGCGACTGGCGGTGATGGCCAAACCATTTGGCATTATGGCTTGCTCAATTTGCAGATACAAACACTCCTCTTTCACCAAGATCCTCGAAACAAACTAAAGTTACATGCATGTCATGATCGTAGCAATTGAAGCCAGAACAAACATTAAAAATGGTGGTGTGCTAGGTGATGCAGCTGCACAACCCGTCTGATTTCAATTTTGTGAACAAGGAGCTCCATGCACTCAAGAGTGACATACAGTACAAGGACACAACACTCTGAAAGGAATGTAGGCTTCGCACTCAGATCCCCCTCTGTGGATGATCTGCCGTGCCCCGTCGTGTAGTACGCGTATGACACGTTGCTGCTGGTGCGGGTAGACCCCGACCAGCTCCGCCGCCTTCGTGACATACTCCATGAGTTCTCAGATGCGACCGGTCTCGTCATCAATTTCCACAAAAGTGCATTTGTGCCTATCGGGGTGCCGGCCGCCGAGGCTACTCGCTTGGCCTCTGTTTTGGGATGTCTCGTCTCTTCGTTCCCCCAGACATACCTTGGGCTCCCGCTGTCGGATCGGAAGCTCCCGGCGTCTGCGCTGGACTACCTGGCCATGAAGATTGAGCGTTGCATCCCGCTGTGGCAGGTCCGACCCACCTCTCTTGGTGCCAGGCTAACCCTCTCTACATCGGTGCTCTCCGCCCTGCCCGCATTTGCTATGTCAGTGATGCAGCTGTCGAAGGGGACCATTGCCAAAATGGATCGTCCCCGACGTGGCATGCTCTGGAGCGCGATGTCCTCCTGCTCCGGTGGTGCGTGCCAGGTCTCATGGGAGGTCGTATGCCGCCTGCGCTCGGAAGGAGGATTGGGCGTTGTCGATCTCGCACTCCACAACACATGTCTCCTCCTCAAGAAGCTACATGTCGTCCTCTCCGGGCAACGCACGCCGTGGGCGGACTAGGTCCGCTCCGCCTACTTATGCGGCCACCCCGCCCCCCGACGCCCGTCTGGCAGGTGTTTGCCTCGCTGTTGCCGCTTTACCGGTCCATCACCTCTATCCGTGTGGGCCACGGGCGTCCAGCCGACCTCGCTAGGCGCGCTCTCGACCGCGTTGCCAGCTGCCTACTCCCACATGGTCCACCCCGCCGGTTCTGTTGCCGACGCACTTGCTGAGCGTTCCATGGTGCTCCGTACGCACGACAAGGTCTCTCAGACGGCGGCTGCGGAGCTGCTCCTCCTCCATGGTGCGCTTGACCACCTCGCCGCGCGCGGTTCTGCTGCCGATGACGAAAGAGTCCTAGCGTGGGGGGGTGATGGCAGGTTCAGCGCCGGAGCGGTTTACAAGATGCTGAAAAGTTCCGGCTGTGTCACTCCCCTACATGACTTGAATTGGGTTGGATATGCGCCTCTTAAGGTCAAGGTGTTCGCGTGGATACTTCGACATGGCAAGACACGCACGCGCGCATTCCTACACCACATTGGATGCCTGCGCGAAGATACCTGCCCCTTCTGCCCCGGCCGTGCGGAGACGCTCGAACACCTCTTCTTCGCCTGTCCCCGTATCCGCCTCTTCTGGCGCCGTGTGCTTGGTCCTCGGCGGTGCGCCCTCCCTCTAACTGCCGACGCGTCGTGGGTGTCTCTCCGGGCCAGCAACCCCTCTTGGAGCACCCCAGTATGCAGCACTGTTCTCTCCGGTGCCCTCTGGGTTGTCTGGAAGAGCAGGAATCGGATGGTCTTCGACACCATCCGCCTCCCCTCCTCGATCCTCGAACAAGTAGTCGAGCACTTGCGCTTGTGGCGGGTGCGTGTCCCGCCTCGAGTCAACTATGAGTGTGTAGAGAAATGGTGTGCCTCGCTCTTGTAACAGGGGCCCTCAAGCCTCTGTATCTGCCTCCTGTAACTCTTGACATGTTTTGCTCGACGGCCCGCCGTCTGTTTCAATGAAAAAATTAGGTGGGCATTTCACCCCCGCCCGTTGTGCAGCTCAAAAAAAAATCCGGCAGGGTTGGCTCCAGAAAAAACGATCCACACGGTAACTGCATATTTTTATATGACACGGTTATAATCTCTATTGCATGTATTTATGTTCATTTTTTGGTTTTACATATGTACATGAAAACTAAGAGAGAAAAGAGAAATACAAAAGAGGCTTAAATGGCGCAATACTCGAAATCTGAATTGAATGTATCTATACGCCTTTTAGTGTATAGGTTCGTAGATGTTCGGGGTGAACTTATACACTAAAAGGTGTCTAGATATATTTGTTTCACAAAGTTAGAATGTCTTATATTTTTGAACGAAGGAAGTATGTTTTTGATTTATACTACCTCCGTTCTTAATACAGTATAATATGTTTTTGATTTTACATTTAGAAACGGAGGTAACAGCAATCTCCATGTTGAAGGTTGCTACTAACAAGGCCTTGTCGCCGTTGTCGGTACTTCCATGTAGAGAACTACTATCAATAAGCCGGTTGCGTGCCTGAAGCTCTGCATTTTTTATGGTCATATCTAGATATGGGCTAGTATATGCTGATCGATAGACACACACAACTTAGTGGACCTTGATTATGAAAGACAAAGTTGATTTTTTTTATATTCTTTTTGCGAATGAAAGACAAAGTTGATTGGTTCCGAATTATGCATGGTTTATGGTGCTTACCTTTTGCTTTGAGTTTGCTGGGTTGGGTACTTGGGTTGGTGGCCTTAATTCTGCTATGCGTGCAGCCGCAGTGGTGTAGTGACTTGGAGTACACTGACAAAAAAAATGTTGTGCTACTCCCTCGATCCATATTAGTTGACTCAAGTTGTCTAAATTCATATGTATCTAGTTAAGTATCTAGTCTAGATGTATTCGTATCTAGACAAAGTTGAGTCAGATAATATGGGTCGGAATTTTATCCGTGCACTACCTTTTGTGTACTATCAAGTTCGCATCACTAGGTGGGTCTATTTATTTTATTTTCCAAAGCAGATGCAATGCACGTGGACACCATTTTTCGTTCAACCGATCTGGTGGCGGACGCAGGAAAAAGAATACAGGGTGGTAACCTAAAAAAATACCAACTACGACCAAATTCTAAACAGCAGGTTAGGGGAAATAGTAAAGATATCTCAAATTCGGGGTGGACCCACCCGACACACCCTCTCCATACACCACCCTAGTAGGAAAATAATTGACACATGGCATACATAGTAGTTCAGATCTAAAAATAGACAACAAAATTCTGTGACTTTTCTCTCTTCTAGACATGTGTCATTGCTAGAGTTAGTCCAAACACGTAGATCCATGGATCAGGTCCCATAGAATCAGTCACACCCATATGATCATGCCATGCGCTCTGATAAATCATGGTGGGATGAAGAAACAAACCTGAGTTTACCGGACATACGAAGACGGAGAAAGGTGAACAGTTATGTACCAACATGTTTTTTTAAGGACATTGCCAGGGACGTTATACCAAAGTAGCATACCCTTCAAATAGGTAGTAAGTCTGGCACGCATGGAGGAAGAAATTTCACCTTTAAAATCCATGATGACTTCCATATGTTGACGAACTTGACATGGTACATGATGCGGCGACGGCCGTAGGCGGGCTACATCACAATGTCTATATGTTATGTTTTACAAAATTGACATCGTTAGATTCATAATGCAAATTGCTTCTGGCGATATCAACTTCTATCGAATAATCGTCATGTAGTTACACTAATTCTTGAAATAAATCTTGAAAACCGTGTGCAGCCAGGAGTGGTTTAAGCACCGAAATCGGGTAGCACCGTGGCTGGCTGGAGTGCCGTGGCAGGGCAAGAGTGATCCCTGAACCCTGCCCATGCTCGCCTGACACGGTTTCCATGTGCCTGCCCTGATCCGTCCAGTGGAATCGTCGAGGCAACATGGGCAGGTGCCCTCGTTTTCACTGTCGCTTCCGTTGTCGTGGACGGATCAGATACTCAGATCTCGATCTTTATGGATCCATTTTTGCAAATTTGGGAAACTGATGTCGATTGATTCTGTGTAATGTGACTATGTATGTGAGCAGAGAGGGCACCGGAAAGGAAGGCAGCTGCCACTGCCAGCCCACCAACCAACCCAGACTCCGCCGGAAGGGAACCCCCTGCCCTGCCTGCCACGACTGAATAAACCCCAGGTCCAAAAGCAGCATTCCAAATCCCCGTTATTCCAATCCCATCACTCCTCCCCAACAGTGCTCCCTCTTCCTCCTCCGCCTCTTCGCACGCTGCCGCGCCGACGGCGGTGACGCGAGGTGACGGCGGTGCTGTGCTGTGCCGGTTTGCGTTGATCCCTTCTTCCTTCTTCTTCTCGCGGTAAGGAGTACTGCCTCCCCCCTCCTATCCAGTCCCTGGTACCGGATGGGTTTCTCCGGTACCGTGCGATGTTCTCCCTTCGCCGTGGCATTGACGAATCGTAGCCCGAACCGTTCGTCCTCTTTGTCCGGTTGATCGCCCACCCGTTTGGCGGCGCGGTGCCGCGCTGGTCTAGTCCTGTATCTGACTGGCCGTGCGGTGCCCCCCGCTACCCATCCCCCCACTCGTGGTTCGATTAGGTTCTTCTTCTGCAGCGCGCAATATTCGATCCGAGTTTGCATAGTTGATCGCCATCCGACGACTTATTCTCAGGTGTGGGTGCGAGCTGATTTTCCGAGAGATTTTTGGGGGGTTTCTCTGAATCCCCACTGTGCCCACGTGAACCGTGCCTCGGCCTGATAGATGCGGACCCTCTCTGCCTTTTAGACTAAATATCACTGAATCTGCAGGAATAAAAAGGGTTATACTATTAACTGGTGTATCTGTCTGTCTGTGATTCGGACGTGTGATGGCATTGGTAGTTGGTACCATCAGTCAACTATAGAACGTGTGATGATTCAGATTACTTACCACAGTTTGCTTTTTTTTTCTCCCTATGAGATCATGTTTCTTGAGCGACTTTGCATATATGTTATACTCAAATTTATCAAGCAACTATTGTGGAAAAAAAAAATCTGCTCTGAGTTCCTGCACACATGGAGCAAACACAATAAATAAATCATACATTGAATACATGACGTTGCAATTTGATTGCAATGTATTTAGCAGATGGGGGACATAGCCAAGGACTTGACAGCCGGAACTGTCGGAGGGATCGCCAATCTGGTGGTCGGGCACCCGTTCGACACCATCAAGGTCAAGCTCCAGAGCCAGCCCAGCCCTGCTCCGGGCCAGCTCCCCAAATATTCCGGCGCCTTGGATGCTGTCAAGAAAACGGTTGCGGCTGAAGGGCCAAGGGGGTTGTATAAGGGCATGGGGGCACCTCTCGCCACCGTTGCAGCCTTCAACGCTCTCCTGTTCACTGTTAGGGGGCAGATGGAGACTCTCTTGAGGTCGGAGCCTGGGGCGCCATTGACGGTCAAGCAACAGGTCGTTGCTGGAGCCGGTGCGGGGCTTGTGGTCTCCTTCCTGGCATGCCCAACAGAGCTG
The DNA here is from genome assembly GCA_910589775.1 of Avena eriantha. NCBI lineage: Eukaryota > Viridiplantae > Streptophyta > Magnoliopsida > Poales > Poaceae > Avena > Avena eriantha. The sequence goes on along the minus strand of OU342740.1, from coordinate 304,552,060 downwards.
ATCAAGTGCAGGTAACTAAAATGGTGACACGTCAAATTTCATTTTTCATTTACTTTCATGATTTGATCTAATCTCCGCATCATTCGGCTAATGAGTTTTGTATGCGAGACTGGAGTTTATGTGGTAAAAGGCATGAAATAATCCTTTTTTGAAGTTGCCCTTTCCTGCACACAATGGATGCCATTCACGCTATGTACTTTGTTTCCATCCATTCCATTGTATCAAATTCATCTCTTAGCTTGCATCGTTATCATGCATTGCTGTGATGCATTAATGCTCTCCAATCTTGGGTCATAGAAAAGGAAGCACCTGTTGATCAATTAAATTTCCTATATAGGCCTTGGTGCTGTAAGGCCAATGTCAACAGGGTGCTTAGCTGATAAACTGAATGGTGTCTCTAGTCAGTAGGGCGTCAGTAAAAGAAAGCCCTGGGAATTAAAGATTGGATCTAATTTGTTTTACATCCTGACCGTGAGTTAATCTGTGTGGGGAACTCGTGATATTTACCTTTTTATGAAACTGATGTTTCCTGCACATTGTAGACATCATCGATGTTCTATACTTCATAAACACTCCACTACATCTCCGTTTATCTCACTTTCCTTCAGCATATCATTCATAGCTGCAGTGTATTGCATCTGTTGATTCTAGGTTCACTGAAAAACGCCTCTGAGAACTAATGTCCTAATGCTCTTAAGGCAAGTGGGCATAAGAATTCATAGCTAAAAAAGCTGAATCATGTGTCTGTTAACTACAAACTCTGTACCTTATTAGTGTTATGATTATTTACCCTGCAGTACTTATATTGAATAGATGATTACTAAAAACTACATTTGGGAGCTGTAACAGTGCTGCACTTTATTTTGTTTAGCATGCCAATGCAATTCGCAATAGACACAGCCAAAGAATACATATAACCTTGATTGTACTTTCCTATGTCCTATTGAATAACATAGGTGTAAGACATACCATATTACGGCTTCTGAGTTATCTCTGCTGGTATGCAGGTTGCAGGCCCAGAGTTGTTTAGCTGAAGCAGGTGCTGTCTCCGCCGCAGCGCTCCCTAAAGGTCCGATGGATGTGGCGAGGCATGTCATGAAGGACGCTGGCCTTAAAGGTCTATTCAAGGGCCTTGTCCCAACAATGGGCCGTGAGATCCCCGGCAACGCCATAATGTTTGGCGTGTATGAGGCTGTGAAGCAGTACATGGCTGGTGGTCCGGACACGTCGAAGCTCGGCCAAGGCTCTCTGATCCTCGCCGGGGGCGTCGCCGGGGGCGCACTGTGGCTCGTAGTGTACCCGACCGACGTTGTGAAGAGCGTGATCCAGGTGGACGACTACAAGAAGCCGAGGTACTCGGGGTCGATTGACGCGCTCAAGAAGATCGTCGCGGCCGAAGGCGTGAAGGGCTTGTACAAGGGGTTCGGGCCTGCCATGGCCCGCAGCGTGCCGGCCAACGCTGCCACCTTCGTGGCCTACGAGATCACGAGATCGGCTATGGGCTGACCCAAGGTTCCAGCGCCCTCTCCATAAACACCCTTCTCCAGCACAGCTGAAGCAACAGTTCACAGAGCAATTCAGATATATAGAAACCAGGACCACGGCAAGCAAAAAAACAAAACAATAACCATTCTTCTTATGTTCCAAAAATAACTTGCAAAAGATTGGCAGCAATTGCAGGATTGTTGGTATAATAAAGGTTGGGCTTTACCTGCGCGTGTGTCATGTGTGGAGGAGTGAGTGTTAGCTGGTGATTTGGTTTCTGTGATGGTTGGCTGGGAGTGGATTGGCCATCGGTGATCCAATGGTTAGGGAGTGGTTCTCAGATGTCGATGGGTTTGTGGCCTTTGTTTGTTGTATTGTTGGGTTTCAGTGTCTGGTGAGTGGGGGAGTTGGTGGTTCTGCCGTTCTCGTCTTGCTTGGCATCTGAACCACCTCTCCCTTCTTCCTGGCCTGTATTTTTTGGGCCCAGTGTGTTATTTTCTCCGCTTTCTTTCCCCCGTAGGAGGGCGGAGTGCGTCCTTGCCAAGCTCCATTGTAGCTCCTTTTGGAGTCCAGGTAATTTTCTTCAATTTCCTCTTGTGAATGCTGCTCTTCTAGTTCATCTCCAGATCATGGAGAGTTTGGAAACCTGATTGGATACCGTGGGAGATTGGAAACCTGTCTGGGGTTGCGGTTCTTCAGATTCATAATCTTTTCCGAGTTCTTGATGAATGTGTCTTCTGGTTAGCACAGACTAATCCACGCTTTGGTGGTTTGGTCGAGAGTGAGAAATGAGTCATGCTGAGCTGTTACATTGTCGTACTATCTGCATATGCTTTGCAAGTGTGTCTGTCAAGTGTCATCCCCAAACTGCAACAACCTTTGTCTCTGGTAGATTGATAGTGTGAAGATTGCCCTCGTGCATCTGTGGTTTTCAGCTGAAATCTGTGTCTTCCGGTCGAGGCTGCAAGCTTGTCTGTGGTTTTCAGCTGAAATCGTCATGTATCCTGTTCTTGCGAGATGGTATATGCGAACATTGACAGGCTGTTGATTTGCTAATTAAATCCTCTGATTGATTCGTTGCCTCCACTAAACAAATCAGCACTGAGGAAACTGACTGTCATCCATCTCACATCGGGTATTTTCTGTGAGAGCAGATGGGTGACGTGGCCAAGGACCTCGCCGCCGGCACGGTGGGCGGCGCGGCGCAGCTGGTCGTCGGCCACCCGTTCGACACCATCAAGGTGAAGCTGCAGAGCCAGCCCACGCCGCCGCCCGGCCAGCCGCCCAAGTTCGCGGGCGCCATAGATGCCGTCAAGCAGACGATTGCGGCGGAAGGGCCCGGGGGCCTGTACAAGGGCATGGGCGCCCCGCTGGCCACCGTCGCCGCCTTCAACGCCGTGCTCTTCACCGTCAGGGGCCAGATGGAGGCCCTGCTGCGGTCCGAGCCCGGCGTGGCGCTCACCATCAACCAGCAGGTCATCGCCGGCGCGGGGGCCGGTGTCGCCGTCTCCTTCCTCGCCTGCCCCACCGAGCTCATCAAGTGCAGGCTGCAGGCGCAGAGCGCGCTAGGCACCGCCGCACCTGCTGCCGCCGCCGCTGCTGCTCCAGCCGGCGGCGCGGCTGCTGCCACCGCCACAGTCACCGCCGCCACCGCGGTGAAGTACGGCGGGCCGCTGGACGTGGCGAGGCACGTGCTGCGGTCGGAGGGCGGCATGAGGGGCCTCTTCAAGGGCCTCGTCCCGACGATGGCGCG